>JAHLSL010000072.1:4391577-4420672 GCA_025920805.1 Petroica traversi | reverse complement strand
AGGCCCTTCCTCACGGCCCTCGCGGGGCTCCTCGGCCCCCGCCCGCGGGCAGGCCCTGCCCCAGCCCCTGTACCTCAAAGCCCTGACCATCCCTCTGCTCCAGCCCGTCCAGCCGGGATGTTTCCAGCCACACGGGCCCTTGGTGGCCGGCAGGAGCTGTGTGCACCTTGATGGCGGCAGCGTTCCCCTCATCCTCAACCCGCTCGTTCCTCCGGAGGGCACGGAGCGGCCTCAGCCGCTGCTCCAGAAACAGCTCGGGCAGAGCCTGACCCTGAGCATTGTCAGCACTTTACCGGTTTTATCGTCGCCGAGTTCTTGTGGAAATGCCTCTATGGGGAGCCCGGGAAAATCAAAAAGATCTGGGAAATACATCTGCAAACACTGTGGGCGAGATTGTTTGAAGCCAAGTGTCCTTGAGAAACACATTCGCTCTCACACGGGAGAGAGGCCCTTTCCTTGCACCACCTGTGGCATTGCGTTCAAAACTCAGAGCAACTTGTACAAACACAGGAGAACCCTAACGCACGTCAACAACACCCGGCTGCCCTCAGACTCTGACATCAGTGGAGGACCAGAGCAAAATGAGCGATCAGCAGAGAGCTCCACCTCTCCCCAGGGCAGCAGTGAAGACCAGGGGACACCCATCAAACAGCCCAGTTCAGAGACCAGTGCAGCAGCAGACACTAAGAAACCTCAGGAGCTCTCACTGTCAGCGACGAGCTCCTCATCAGCTGCTTCAGAAAATCAAGAAACAGCAAATCAGTCCTTCAGTTCAAAGGCTAATCAGGGGGTTCCTGAAAGAGAACCTCGAAGTTTATCATCTCCAGGAGCTTTGCCAAATGGCCCGTGCCTGAGAAAGAAGATGCAGGAGCAAAGAACTCCGACTGCCAACAAGCACATTCAGCTGCAAAGGCAGCAGGCAACCTCTTCAGAGAAGCAGTGGGATTACAAACCCTTGGAGTGCAAGCTGAAGAAGTGTGAGAGCACTGACTCGGGCTATCTGTCACGCTCTGACAGCACAGAACAGCAGCTGACATCATCCAGCCCCTTGCACAGTCTCTACGAGCACAGCATGGAACTGGAAAATGAAACTGCCTTCAGCAGCCCCAGGTGTGCCTCAGGAAGCACTGCAAAGCCAGAGGCAGCTGACAAAGCTACGGCCTCGATGCTGGAGAAAAAGAGGCTGGAAGAACACATTTCAAAGCTTATTTCTCACAACAAAAGTGTGGTGGATGATACCCAGTTAGACAATGTCAGGCCCAGAAAAACTGTCCTTTCTAAACAGGGAAGCATTGACCTGCCAATGCCTTACACATACAAAGACTCTTTCCATTTTGATATCAGAACTTGTGATGTAAATAGGAAAAAGAATCTTTCTCTCTGTTCAGCAAAATCTACCTTTGCACCTGTGGAGAAATGCAAGCCAATGTTTTTCCACTCAGTTCCCACCCAGTTCTCCACAACAATCGACACTGTGCCTGTTACTCGGAGCAACTCCTTGCCCGTTGTGGAGGGAGCAAGGATGGTGCATGACAAACCAGGTTGCTCAAAACCACTTTCTCTTACTAAGCAGTCTGTAAACACAGGCACTGCTGGTTTGCTGCCTAGCAACGATCTCAGTGTGAATTCTGTGGATTTCCCTAATAGCCATCCCCGAGCTCTAGTCAGACAAACTGCAGTGGATGATTTGCCCCTAAGTAATGTGACTGATCATCCTTCTCTGTCAGAGGAGTTGAAGGGGACTAAAAAGCTTGGGGCTGGAGAAGTCACCAGTGCTAAAAATAAGAAACACAATCGAAGGAAGTTGAAGATGTTCTCTCAAGAGAAATGGCAAATGTATGGAGACGAAACGTTTAAGAAAATCTACCAAAAAATGAAAAGCAGTCAAAATGCCAAGAAAATTAAACAGAGAGAGACTAAGATTACAGACATTACAAGCCTGACTCCTAATTCAAGGGAATCAGCCAGCAGCACTGAAATCACTGAGGAAAGAGATGGCAGGAGCTCTGCAAGTGACGGTCCTTCCTCCCTTGTGACAGCAGCTTCAAGTACAGGTAAATCAGGAACTTGTTCTGACAGTAATCATGTTCTGCAGAATGTGTCCTCCAAGGAAACTGCAGACAGAGTGTCCAACCTGATGGAGACATCACATTCCACAACTTCTGGAGGTGTAACCAGCCAAACCTCCCGGGAGCTCAGTGGCAGTGGCACAGAGAAATGCACTGCTGGCAGCAGCAAAATGCTGCTGGCTCCAAGAACTGGTGAGCTCAGGCTTCAAAATCCTGAGTGTCAGCTGAGCAGCCACGGGAGGAATGATGACAGCTTGCCAGCACAGAGTAGCAACTGGGAGAAACCAAGCCCTGGGAAAGAATCCAGTGCATTTGACTTAGATTGTAAAAGCACTTCACACAGCTATGGGAACCATCACGGGACTAAGGAAAGTGGCCAGCATGGCCTGACACTCCCGTGGGTCCATTGCAACAACAGAGAAACTGCAGGGAAATCCCAGCCTTTGCCATCAGAAAGGAAAAAGCTGAAATTCGAAGTGGAGAAGACACAAAATGTGATGTCAGTGGCCTGCCCTAATCCCAGCAGTGAAATCACTGCAGTAAGTGAAGCAGAGAGAGCCCATTGCTCTGGCACTCAGTGTCTCCACACGGCTCCAGTGAAATTCTCCAGTAAAGCAGAGGAGCAAAAATCAAGCACAGGAATTAATGAAGCCACTGGGGGTACTGAGAATGTGGAATATAAGAAAACAACCAAACTTCCCACACCAGCTCTTAATTACAGTGACATTAACCTTCTTTCCCATCCTGCAGGTTTCTCAAAAGCTTCACTGGTGGGATTTTTAGGGTCTGAATTAAGGGGAAGTGATTCCAACTCTTTTGCCTTGCACAATGCAACAGATGGAGATGACAAAGCAGATCTTGTAAAAACAGGAGCAAAAGTGCCACTTCTCAATGACAATGCTGTGGATGTGCCTTCTAAAAGCCATCATCTGCAATCTGATCATTTAAATCCAGTCCCACAACAAAATGCCTTCTCTCCAAAATATATCCTTAAATTGCCACAGGACAAGAGAACTTCAGGTCTGTCACCTTTGATAAGATCTGAACAGGAGATGAGACCTGGCACACCTGTGACAGACATCTTAAGCACCCCACCGTGTTCTTCCAGCAGCACATCTCTCCATTCTCATTCCAGTGATGTAGTCTGGTCCCCTTTAAAATATGAAGTGAGACAAAAGGCTGGCAAAGGAGAAATTCAATGGAATCTTCACACAAACTGGAAAGCTCCAGGGTTCTGTTCACCAGTAAACTCAGAAACCACAAATATCTTGACCACAGCAGAGAACACCTTTTGTAACCAAAACTTCAGGCAGCAGGATATTGCAAGAGAGGATTGGAAAAACAAACAGAACAAAAATAAATTAAATTATCAAAGGCAAACAGAAGAGAAGTGGATGAGTAAAAGTACTTGCTCTGCACAGACTCCAAAGAAGAAAATATGCTTTACTTCTGTGTATACAAGTGGCTTTTTCATATCTGCTGACATCAAAGATGAAAGAAAGGCTTTACATCAACTTTGCTCAGGAAGTGACTCTTTGATAAAGACATCATTTTCTAGCAAGGGTGCAGAGCCAAAACTCCTGGAATGGGAGAGAGAGGGAAGTCCCCGCATCCTGAAGGACATCCCAGCAACTCTGCAGGATCCACAGCATTCCCAGAGCTCAAGGGACAACCCCACTTACTTTTGCCATTCTTTTGGCACTTTTTACTGCCACACTCTCAGCACACACTGCAAAGAATTCCCCGTGCTGCCCCACAGTAACAGGACCTGCTACTCTGGCACTTCTCCAGGCTCCAAGAGCAGCTTCCCCTCCCTCAGTGCCGAGCCCCGGCTGACCTGGTGCTGCCTGAGCAGGAGCCTCCCCCCTGCCCCTGGAGCAGAGTGGGATTGCAGCCTCTGCCCAGCCCTCCTGGGACAAGGAAGGCAGCAGGGAATGCACCCTGTCCAAATACGACATCTCCATTTTCAAAATGAGAAATATCAGCAAGACTGTGGCATATGGCTTCACAAACACCAGTTTAAAAACGTTGGTTTCGTCCTTTTCTAAAGGACACCAGATGCAGGAGGTAATATTAATAATCCTATTTGTTTTCCCGAGAGGGTGTTATTGGCTGACAGCCCATCCCCACCCTTTTATTAAAAAAATCAAATAATTATCTGAAGTGTATTTATGGACATTTACAGGCATTTTCTGGTACAGAATTTACAATTTATGTTTTTATAAGATAAGTCTTATATTCATTTGGTGCATCAGAAAGATATATTTCTGTGTGAATATTTAATTTTCTTTCACTTATCATTTCAGAATGTTGATAGTGAGAAGAGTGAATTTCTATTTCTTGATTTTTTTCCCTTTATGGGGATGTTTTATATTTTTCTGTATTTAGTTGTTTTCATTCTAAATGAATATTTGACTTAGAGTAGGACTTAAATACAGGGTTGTGCTACTTAACTCCTATGCTGTTCAAAAAGTGCACAGATTTCCAACCTCTCATTCAATGTAATTCACAGTGTTCATGTACTTCATTTTCTCAATATTCTCAACAGTTAAGCTCAGCAGTTCCTGGTAGTTCTTTCAAAAACCTTTCAGAGCAAAAGAAGAAAACAGTAGTTTGCAAAAAGGAAAAACTCTCAACAAATAAACTCAAGAGGAGCCACAAACAGAAAAGGATTAAAGTCACCCCTAAATGGTAAGGACTATGGATTCCAGATTCACTTGATATAGACATAATTTTGCAGTAATGGGTGTAAAAACTCCACAGAAAATAAAAACTCATCCCCAAAATTCAACCTTGTCAAAACTGGGGGTAAAAAAGATAAATCTCTCAGAAAGAGATATTCTTATACCATGGCAGGACCCCAAAGGCAAACTATAAAAATATCAATATGTTGTTTACTATTAGGAACAGACTTTTCTAAGCAAAGCAGACATATCCCACAGAAAGGTGATGTCTGGTCAGTTGAGTCTCACTGTGCTTTAGAAATTTTTCTTATCTGTCAAAATTGTCAGCATTTGGTTTTGTTTGAAGGGAACCAAAAATGCTCCTGCTTTTAATCCTGTCACAGCTCAGAGCAGTGTGTGGAGCCCTTTGTCCTTGGAAGATCCATATCCTGAACTGCTATTCACAAGAGAAGGCAGAAGAATAAATATCAAGTTTAACACAAACTAACAGAACCATCTGTAGTTCAAAGGATCATTTGGTTTAAATAAAAAAAGCAGGAAGAATTTGAGCGTAAAACTATCAAGGGCACATTGTCTCAATCAGCACAGCTCCCCCCTTTCAATGGGAATTCATATCAGAGGAACATTTACCCTCTAATCTTTCAGGATTGTGGGGCAGCAGGATGTCTGATGAATTGCTTCATTAAGGAACACATATTGTGTGCATATATCCTTCTTTATTTCATGACCAAAATCAGACAGAGTGACTCCTTTGAGGACAAATCAGTGTCAGTAACTCAATCACCGTGTCTGGTTCAGCAAACAGCACTGCAATTTTGAAGGGTCATAAGAACAGAAATAGAAGGCTCAGGTCGATGTCACCCAGCTTAGTGACATTCTTCTAGGACTTTTTTTTCTGGGTGGTGTTTTTTATTGTGGTTTTTTTTTTCCTTGCTGGTCTAAGAATTTATTTATATCAAATGTATTTGTTTCAAATGAGTGCAGGGATTCAATCAAGTACAGCATCCTGAAAGCTCAGGTCATGCCTGTTAGTAGGTAATTACCAAATGTTATTTAATTTTCACCAATACCTGAATAAGTGCATCCCTTTAGCTTTACACCTTGCTCTGTGGATAGTGACAGTCTGTTGATTTAGGGGTGAGACTTTAGTGTCACTCATTCAGAGTTACTGAAAGATGGAGCCCCAGTAGGAAATAAAGCAAAGTTGGATTATTCAGGGTGGGTTTGCTAAAAAACCAAAATCCTTGTGTTGTTCCTTAGTCATGATGAACAGGTAGCACTCAAGAAGTGAAAAGGAAAAAAACCCAACAACCCCACAGCCTCAGGTGCTTCCTATGTGATTCAAGTCTTTGTGAAGTATATTGTTTTAAAATTCCAGATACAGGAAAAGGGTGTCTTATTCCTTAATCCTCTTCTCTTAGAGAACCCAGGATTTACTAAGGCGAAAAAATAAAATTGTGTGTCTCTTGCCTAAAATCCAGAATTTTTTGAGTTGACATAAACAAGCATCTGCTTCCCAGAAATAAATTGCTGTTAGGCTTTAGTGCACCTGATGAGGTGGTGTTATTCTCCTCTGGCTGCTCTTACTGCTCTCATATTTTGTTATCCCCTCGCTGCCCCTGGCACTGCAGGTACAGAGGGAGGCACATCCATGGATTTGCTCAGCTGAAAATGAACCGGCTGAGCAAGAGGCCCTGTTTTCCCAACAGAGCTCTGGATGCTTTGAGAAAGGGCTGCTCATCCCAACCCCCCAGGTTTAATAAGCATAAGAAGTGCCATCCTCCTCAATCCAAGATGCAAGGTAAGTATTTGGAATATTCGTGTGAAAATTGATGTTATTTCAGTGATTTGATGAGAATTGTAGCATGTGGGGGAATAAAAATAAAAGTAAAAGTTTATCCAACCTCTTTTCAATAGAAAATTATCTACACCAGCAAAAAGATACATCATATTCCATCTCAGACAAACAACTTTGCAGAAGGAAAAAAGAAGCAAAGAATAACTCAGGAATATCTTCCCATACTGAAAACCTAAACCATGTTAAACAAAAAGACAAAATGGATAAAAAAGTAGGTATTGTACCTTAATTCTTGCATTATTTTTTATAAACAGAGAAAAATGTTAATTAATACCTGAGTTTATTCAGCTGTTTTAAAGTTGAAGTTGAAACTATTTTGTATCAGATTTTGGTTAAAACGTTTAAAAATGTGTTAAAGGTATTTTAGGAGTTAAAATATAATGAAAACTTACTGAGGTTAGAATTAGCTAAAATAACAAATTAACTTGCATCAGTTGGATGAAATTGGTCTGGACTGAAAACTTCACGTGTCAATTTTTTCCCCCTCCTAATTCCTACAGGAACTTTCTGGGCACATCAGGGAACACGCAAGAACAAACGCCTCTGTCCAGAACATGACAGCTCTTCTGGGAACAGCTGTGACAGCTCATTCCTTTTCCTCCTCAGCTGCCACATCCGTGCAGGGGTTCAGCAGGGACGTGGCCATTTGCTGCTGGGTGTCACAGCCCCTCGTGCTCCAGCCAGCCCTGCCTGGGGAATCCCAGCCAAGCCTTCGGAGTGACTCCGACTCAGCTTCCTTTGGGCCTTGTCCTGAATTTGCAAACACAGGCACAGGTGGCCAATCTCACAGCACAAACCCAGAGGCTGCTGCTCCTCTTTCCTCACACCCAGGAGCAAGCCAGGAAAACATACTGAGGGGAGAGTCAGAGAGCCAAATATTTGGAATGTCAGACCTGGTGATCCCAGCCTCCGGAAGGGAGAAACCTCCAAGTGAAGAGAACTCACATTCACCTCCCACAGAACACTCAGCTCCCAGTTCCCAGCCAGGATGCTCTCGTTTGCTTGGATCACAAGCAGAGTCTGTTCCTGAGTCAGTCACGAGGGCTCAGTTGCCCAGCAGAGAACACTCAGAGAGGGCAAACTCATCTCAGCATCTCCTGGACCTGCAGGGAAGCGCAGACAAGGGCAGATCCCACCTGCAGCCCAGTCCCTGTGGAAGGCCACATGGAACAGCTGCTGCTACCTGTAAAAAGCCCCCAATGACTCTCAGATCCCCCGAGTTCAAGAGTTACTCTGCAACACCCCCCAAGACTTACAAAAAGAGAGGTTTAGAGATGATGAGGAAACAAACGCGGGTGGAATATGATGACACGAGCAGTGATGATGAGGACAGGTTGGTTATAGAAATATAGCAACAGGCTGCTGCCTCGTGTGCCAGCCTGAAACAGCAGGAGGTGACAGGGATCCATAGTTCTGAAACACTTCCACATCAGCAAAGCCATTCCTCTGTGCCAGAGGCAGCATCCTCTTTGGAAGAGCCCTTCCTTTCAAGGACCCAACCTTTTTTAAAAATGCTCATTTGAGGCTGGCATCGCACATTTAAATGCAAGAGGTGACCCTGTGTTCCTGATGGGTTTCCAGCATTGTCAGTGTTCCTACCAGGCTCAGAATTCCCACAAGTGCTGCTGCCCATGGGTGTGTTACTCCAAGCCTGAAGTGGACTGGGTCACTTCAACAATTCAACTGCAGCAGCTTCCTCAGCTCAGATTTCCTGGAAGGGCACGATGAGTTCCCTTCTCTTAATTCCTCTTTTCTTGTAGTCACTGCCTCCACACTGGGAGTGACACACTGGCATTAAGGGGAAGATCTGTTCCCTAAGTATCTGTGACATTGGAAGAGTCTGGAAAAATGCTGGTCTTTTTCCATGTTGCACAAATGTCAATGCTTCTGTGTGAGCAATGACACAAGCATGCTTTGCTTTGTGTTTTGTGCCTTTTATGCCAAGATCTACTCAAATATTCTTGATTTCTAGGTGGAGAATATGGGTGTTAGCTATTGATATTTCCTTGTGGTAAAATTTCTGACAAGGATTTTCTCATTATATTTGTCACGTTGTGCTCCAACCGATGTCACCTGGAATGTTTCATTTTTATTGTAATTTTAACTGCAATGATGTCATTTTATGGAGGGTAAAAAAAGCTATATGGCATAGCTTGTTTTCTTTTTTTTAAACAAGTTTTGTGCTACAAACCCTAAAATTTACTGGTTTCTATGTGAATAAATAATTAGATATTTCAATTTGACCAAGTGTGTTCACTTGCTTGATTAATCTGATGAACACTGAAAACATTCCACTTCTACATTATAGTCAAATTCTATACTTAAACTTCCACCGATCTTGTGTTGTGATTCACACATAGGGATTAATGGATTAACCTACACGGGATATTTGGAGTTGCTTTTTAGTCATGCACAGGTAGAAGATTAAACAGATCATACAAAGAAATCTAGTCCAAATTATCTGAGAAAAAGAAATGTGAATGAGTAAAAAATGTGAATGAGCCCAAAGAGCTCAGAGAGATAAACCTTGTGCCAAGTCCTGTGCAATTCCTGTGTGTTTGGATGTCCTACAAACATGACAAGACTTGAGGTTATCAAAACAGAGATTCATATTTATCTTGCTCTGTTCAGCTCCCAAGCTGGTGGGTATTGGGGTGAATCCCAGGTGAAATGAATTTAAATTATGTGAATTCAAAGAAGTACACAAATAGAACTGGGGACAAAAAAAGGAAAAGAAGAGGGGTGAGGAGGAACCATCAATACTGACAGAGCCTTGAACCATTCAAAATTCTGGAGCTTTTTTTTTTACCTGATGGAATCACTCAGAGCTACAGCTGGATTCTGAAATAGTAGAAAAAGCAGGAGAAGAAGAAACACAAAGCTCATGGAGATTCCCAGACCAGTGCTCCCAGCAATGCTTTTGGCCAAGCACCTTTAGAAAGCACAGCACAAAAAGCCATTGCACCAAACCTCACCAGCACCTCCACACCAACAATTTTCACCTTTTTCACCTCTAGCTTGTGCAAGAGCTAATTATTATAATCCACGAACATGTAAGGAATAATCTATATAGAGTTTTTCTGCATAATGTTTGCAGCTAAATGATGTATTTTAAAGTGGAATTTCTAGATCAGTAATTTAGAAATATTCAAATGACGTGCTCAGAAGTGCTGTGCAAAGAAACTTTTATCCTGCAAGCAGCATGATTTCTTTGTCCTTCTGCAGCTGTAGCTGGAGGAAAAATAGGACAAGTTTAAGTGAGCTGAGAAAGTGAATTTAAACTCCATTTCCTGACAGGAGTAATCCTTGACATTTTAGTTCCCCATCCTGTGTAACAATTTGACCTAGCATTAGTCCTTTAAAAGTGCCAGTAGATCCATGGTGGCATTTTAACAGGATCCCTGCAGAAGGCAGTGACTCCAGCTCAAATCCTTTTAGCCAGAAGGGCCCTTGGAGGAGCCAGGTGTGAGTCAGGTGTGAGTCAGGTACACCAGAGTGTGAGGTGTTGCTCTGAGTTATGGAACTCAGGGAGTTTGCACATCCAAATCCAACTGGCTGCATGGAAAACTGTGTTCCAGCTTTCCAGAACCCACTTTGTACTCACAAAAAAGACTAAACAGGCAAACTATTCTGTAGCTTTTACACAGCATAAGAATCAGCCTCTGGTGTGTTTAATTCACTCCCAAGTAGCTGAACATATAAACCACAGGAGGGCACCAGGCACAGAGGGAAAAAATCAGTGTTTCCTTCTCCTCCAAAGCCAGCAGCATTTCTGATGGATCATCTCTTTGCTATAAGCAAAACTGAAATTCCTTTGCACATGAATGGACCTCATCAACTTTATCCTCCTTCCAGGGAAGGAAGCAAATTAATAAGGAATGCTGATTACTAATAAGGTCTGTATTCAACACCTACATCTACCCAGGCAGATGTAAATTAGTGGATGTTTCAGATTTTGCCTCTTTAACTGGGAACACATTATTTCTTATTGTTTCAGACTTTTCTAATAGATCTTATTAAATACTGACACTTCACTGACCTGCCTGGCAAACCCTAACTCTTACACAAAGGTGGGTGAGAGGGGTGTGAACCAACCAGAGCCAGCCTGAGATCCCCAGCAAATACAAAGATATGCCTTGAATAAAAGCTCTGGCTTGGAGCTGCTGGAATTGGCTCTGTAGGGGAAACTTTCAGCAGCTTCTCACAGAAGCCACCCCTGCAGCCCCCCCACTGCCAAAACCTTGCCACACAAACAGCAGCATCATGTTTTTAGGGCTGCAACAGACTTTCTTTCCAGCCCTGATTTTACTCATATAATCTTCTTTGTCAACAGCTTCCCCAAAACACAATTCCTAATATATTTAGTGCTTCTGTATGTGCTCTACTGACACACACAGGGAGTGCTACCTAAACACACACCTAAACCTGATTTTGAATCCTGACTAGGTTTTATTTGCACAACCAAATTTGTTCCCATTCATCAGTGTTTATATTGTAATAGTTTTCCTGTAGTTAAGTAGCTTTGTTAAACCATTAATTTTACCTTAAGGATCTGTGTGGAATTATGGCCACAGATTAAGACCTCTGGCCTGTATTTTTAATTTACCATCAGCATTCCATGAGAATCACATGGATGAAAGGGTCAATAGTGGGGTTTTTTTTTAGACTTTAAAATACTGTGAGATTTTAACAGCTGATTTGAAGTGTCTTGGTGGAACTGGATAAATGTCACGTAGAAGTACTTAGAGGCTGTGTCTTCCAAGGAGCTGTAATGTTACCACAGTTTGGTTATAAGCCATCCTCTTAAGTACTTAAACATAAAAAAGTGGTTTTCTTTCTCACAGTCCAATTACCTATTGTCTGCTCATGACAACTGCCTGAATAAGTTCTGCATTTACGTAATGCTTGAGTTTAGAGGGGCAAGAGCCTGTTAAACAAGGGATGGACTCACTTGAACAAATTTGTGGGTGCTTTGCAAAGTAGTCAAAGAGACTTCTCATGCCATGGGTGTATAGACAATTTTAGCTTTAAAACCCCCACTGTAAAAGTCTCATTATCAATCCCTAATGATTGTCAGGGTTCAAAACCCAATGCTGAACAAGGTAATTCTAATAGAGTCAATTCATTAATTTATAATTCATCACAAGGATTGTGCATCTGCAGCCTGTTTTTGATTCACTGATTGACAAAACAAGCAAGGCTGAGTACAACACCAGGAGCATGTTCTGAATCCAGCCAGGACTGGAAGTGTTTCAGAGTGAGCTAGTTGGGATATATTAGACTCTGATTCTTTTCAAAGATTCTTATGCCATTAACAAAAGGAGGGATTGGATGAGAGCCACGGGAGCTGTTTCATAACCTCCTGTGGGCTTGTTTTCCAGCTGACTCTGATGGCCACTCAGGTTCTGCTGCTGAGGTCAGACTTTCTGGACCAGCACAGACAGTTAAGCCTTGATGGAGTCAGGCTTCAATTACACTTTCTGAATTACACTTAACCTCTGCAAAGCAGAGCCTCTTACACATTACAGAGGTATCCATGGGGCAAAATTCAGGTCACATCAACAGCCCTCCCCACTCTTTTTACACTGATAGAGCTGTAATCAGTGTTTGGATCTGAAAATCTCTGATTTATCATTCTGTATAATACATATCACTTTCATGAAATATCCTTATTTCATTGCACATGCCCAAATTAAACATTCTGTCTCAAACACACAGCTGAGTTGCTGTCCTTTCTCCTCTGGAAAAAGAAGCCATCACAGAGATTTCCTCCTCTCCATCAAAGTGGTTAATCCAAAAAAAAAAAAAAAAAAGAGAACAAAATTGATTTCCGTAACATGATTTGGCAGCAACTAAATGGGGAAAAGGGAGCCAGGGTTGTTCCCACCTGTGTTAGGAAACCACAGTGTGAGAAGAGCAATACTTCACTGGGGAGCTGAGCCAGGACTACAGCAGTTCCCTCAAATCTCCAAACTTGTATGTACAAATGCAATTATGAGATTGGCACAAGCAGCAGTTCAGAGGGTTCTGTGCACATACACGTTTGGGTCTTGGCTGGGAGGAGGAACAGGTAAAATTACACACCTTAAAAAGTACTTTGACCATCAGCTCCCCAATGCCTCTGAATGCTCCTGTTGCTCACAGGGAATCATTTGCTTTGAGCTCCTCAAATGGAAGGCACAAAAAACCAGCACAGCCTCTGCAGCCCACGAGTGCTTGGTATTCCAGCTCATCCCACTTATGAAAAAGTTTTGTATAACTTTGTTGATTCTGGTTATGGGTTATGTTAGCTCCAAATGGAGCAAATATTGAAAAGGGAAATGATACAAAGGTCTCAGACGTCAAATCACTGGCTGTCCAGAAGCAAGAAAGTAAATATAGCAAAGTAAAGCATAAAAAAACTGCCTCATCCTGCCCAATATTATAAGGTTTAAGAGATTATATGAAAGGGATTTACTAACTTTGATTTAAAAATACGAACAAAAGCAAAATGGTCATTATTACATGTTTGATATGAAAAACACCAAAACTTTTTTTATTTGTACCAGATGTGGATAGGCAGATGTGAACTGTTGGACAGTATTCACAGAAGTGGAATTAGGGAAATATCCATAATTAATAGCATGCCTGTGGAAACATGTTCTGTGCTTCAAAAAGAATTCAGGTGGTATTAGAACTGGAAGAACCTCCTTACCCTGAAGATGTTGACAAATTTGAAGAAATTCCAAGCAGTGAAAAAAAAAATCCTGATGGGAGAAAGAGATTACTTGTGCAGAAACATTAAAGGAACCAATCTTCTGCTCTCAATTACACCAATGTGGTCCAGTTAAATTCAGTGGCAATGTACCAATAGAATCAGGAGAAAAGCTTGATTGAAACATATGATATGAGGGATTTGCTTAGAAGCTCTCAGAGGAAGAATTCCCTTTAGGAAGGAAAGGAATTGGTAAAACATTTTGGGGAAACAATAGGTCCTGTAAGATTTAAAGTGCAAAGAAGGAAAATACAGCCAGAGAATGTTCCACTGTAGTAACATCTTCTAAATATCTCCTCTGGGATATTGAACAGAAGTGAGGACACTGGCACTCACTGTACAGAACAATTACACACAGGAGGTCTCCAGAGAAGGCCATCAGGCAGTTCTTGTCCTGGATATCCCTGTCATTCATGGAATCCACACCATGTCTGCTCATCTTTTCTAAGCCTACATCCATTATTTCTCCCCACCTTAATTCACACAGTAGTGACTAATGCATTATGAAAATTCATCCATGCTGGATCAGTTATAAAATGTAATTGCATTGCCTTTGTGCTCTGTCTACCAGATGTTCCCTTTTGTGTTCATCAAGAACACATTGTGTAAGAGGAACTGCTCTAACCAAAACAGCCTCGCCATTCTTGGTTTAATTACAGTGACACTGCAAAAAAAATGGGGCTAGAAGGAGAAAATCTTATCCTTGCCCCCTGGACAACAGGATCAAGAGAGAGTATCTAGGATTGATCTGATGACACTCATATAGAATCATAGAATCACAGAACTCTGGAAAAGACCTCTAAGATCATCAAGTCCAACCACCAACCCAGCACCACCACCTTGTTCACCACTAAACCATATCCTCTGGTGCCATAGCCACACATTTTTTGCACATTCCCAGGGACAGTGACTCCACTATTCTCCTGGGTAATCTGTCCAACAACTTGTCAAGCCTGACAGCCCTTTTAGTGCAGAAATTTTTCCTAAGCTCCCATCTAAACTTCCCCTGGTGCAACTTGAGGCCATTTGCTCTGGTCCTGTCATTTGTACCTGGGAGACCCCAGCTCGCTGCACCCTCCTTGTCAGGGAGTTGTGGAGAGCCAGAAGGTCCCTCTGAACCTCCTTTTCCCCAGCTCCCTGAGCTGCTGCTGTTGGATGAATTTACCACTTGCTGGCCACAGTGTGGGTTTATTTGCTCTCCCAGTTGGTGCTCTTCTTCTTAAAGTTGTACCATGCAACACCTTCCTGGCAGCGCGTGTTCCCTGCGTGCTGTTTATGCCATGGGAACTGGGCTCAGGTTTGCTGTCACCGCACTTTGTCACACGAGGTGACACGGGCGGCTCCTCGAGCTCGCACCCGGCCGTGCCTCCAGCTCCGGACAGCGGAGCCACCTGCGGGAAACACCAACAACCACAGCTCTGACCTGTCCCCAGAGCAGCCTGGCCAGGGGACACCTTCCCTCGGAAGGGGACACCTTCCCTCCCCTGTCATGTCATTGCAGTCGCCTTTGAGAATTCTGAAAATTGGATGCTGGAACCAGCATAATCCTATTGCTAGCAACCCGTATGTGGCTAAATATGTTCCAGGTCTTGTTTAGGGTTAAACAAGTATTTAAGAACTGTCAAGTGCTGCTATTCAGGATCTTTAATAAAACTGGAGTGGTGCCACAAGTGCCACTCCTCATGCACCTTCCTCAGTCCCTCTGGCAGCAGAGAGCAGGATGAGTTTGCTTTGCCTTGGAGGGGTGTCCAGAGCACCTGGAACTGACTGTCCTGGGGTGGAAACACAGCCTGCCATGGGCTGAGCCAGACTGGGGGACAGGGGAGCTCCAGAGCACCTGCAGTGCACTGGTGACATTGTCTGGGGTTAACTCAGGTGTCTCAGTCTGCACAAGGCACTCACCCCTCGCCAGGTCACTCCAGCCATTCAGATGACCCTGCCACCCACCCCTGCACCTCCCTGATGTTTCTGGTTTCAGAAATCGATAGAAATCCCAAGCCAAAACAAAGCCAAATCTGGTGTTTAGCATAGCTAAGGATTGATCTAAAATTAAATGGGATTTACTTCGCCTCTCAAGCTCTGGAGGTGACAAATTTCAGAACAATGAGATATGAACCATTTAGAAGGCAGTGATCAAAATAGCATTTCTGATGGAAAGATTCCAGACTGGACTGTAGCAACAGTAACTATGTTGCAGTTAGGCCAAGTCTAAAAGAGCCCCTAAGATATACAAAGGGAAAGAGCCATTTTTTCACGTGTCCTCACATGAATACTCCCCCCCCCCTCGATCACTGCGTGACAATAAGAGAGCTGGAGTCAACACAAAACTATTTAGTTGACTATCCCTAAGTTCTTTACATCGCTTGTATTGCTTTAAATATCTTTGCCCCCTGAAAAGTTAAATTCATCCCACATTCTTCTGGGAAGGCTCAGGGCTGGAGTTCCAGCAGGGTTCCTGAGGGGATCCTTACAGAACTGCAATGTATTCACAGGTATTGTCCCTTCCCCCCCCAAGTGAGAAATCACAATTATGGGATGCAGGGAGAATTAACATCATTTGGGAGACAAAGGCTTCGTAGTACAGCACAACTTAAAACAGACCACAAGTCTGCATTAAACACAACCAACTCCAAAATAAAAAAAAATAATACAGAACACAGCAAATGGCTCCAAGGGATCCTCAGCCTATGAGTCTTTTTTTTTTTTTTTTGGTGTTGTGGGAAATCATTTGCTATTCTGCAAAAAATCCCAGAAATGTAAAGAAGTCCTAAAATCAATGAAACACTAATAGTCTTTTAAGAGCCCAAAGGGATTTGAATCCCCCCACTAAATTAATCAGTCATAAGATTGATACAAAAAAATTCCTGCTTTACCAAAGCTGGTCTGCAGGGCTGTATGACCCTGGCAAGCACAAAGGTTGTGGCCAGTGAAAATAAGACTTGTTCTTCCACTCAAAGCTGCAGATCCCATCATGCCTAAGGTTGTTCCTTGTGTTGGCATGTGCTGGTGTTGGAGATGAATGCAGACAGCAGATTTATAAAACTTCCAAATCCTGATTTAGCAAAAACTCCTGATTCCAACTTTTCTAATGATGTTTTGCCAACACAGTGAATTTAGCATTGTATTTTCCTCTAAGTACTGGCTGAAGGGGGTGTGAGCTGCAAACAAATGCATAGGGAAAGGTTTTCACACTGAAAGCAGGGAGCAGATCTCATCTCCTCGGGGCTGCACAGAAGTCCTGCCTCCCTGAAAAGCTCTCAGTGGGTTGGAAAGGTGGAACTGCCAATATCTTCACCAATGCAGCTCAGACTTCAGCAGTTTAGGTGGCATATTTACAGTAAATTTAATGTACTCTGCCTAATTTCTACCACATTCACATTATACGAAAACAAGATGCTTTTCTACTCTTCTTTCCCCTAAAAGAAACGGAACTCTGGCAACAGCACATTTTGAGAGCACTCCACTGCTGGTGAACATTTCTAGCTCATTTTGTTCAACAGTGGAACAGAAATACTTGTTAGTCACGGCAGCTAAACCACTTTATAACTGGCAAAGTCATGATTGATAAGAAATCAATTCCTTGTGCCAGCTGCATAATTTCATTCACAATTTTACTTCATCTCCCAAGTAATCAGGCCCTCTCCAGATGCAGAAGAGAGAAAACCTCTATTGCTCTGTTTTGAGAACACCCTCAACTGCCAGTTCAATTTAACACCTTGGATTTCTATAACATCCTTATTTTTTAGGCTGCCATTACAAAACAGGTGCTTTTATTCATAGAACAGAATTCTCTCTTACAAAGCAGGACATCTGACTTGCACATCAGATTGCAGAGTAATTTTAGAATTTTCTATTAATATTTCTTTGGAAACTTCTCTTTCAGATCACGCTGTGTACAAAGTGGTTATAGCCAGTGGTATTTACAGGCTTTTTATCTACCCAATGAGCATTTTTACTTCTACATAAAGCTGGATTTTCCTTTCATGAATAGTTCATGTCACACCTATCAGCTCATAAGTTTGATCTTTATCTTTGTCACACAGGCCTTGGCATCTCCTATGACATTTTATTATATGGGAAGGATCTGTTCCCTTATGAAAAATATAAATTGCTTACTTGATCCTTGATTTCAGAGCTAAGAAAGAACAGTTTCAATTGAAAGTAAGGGTTTTAGGCTTCTTCAAGGATAAATCTAAACCTCCAGCATGACATGACTGTAATCCTGTCCAACAACACACACAAACCACAAGTTTCCAGTTCTCTGTTGACAGAGAACAGCCATCCACAGTGCTAAAAAAGCAGTTTCCCCATTAGGTGCCCTAACAAACTTTTCAAACTATTCAAAGTCAGAGGCATAAATCAAGAAAACAAAGCTTTTGCAAGATGTTACATGTAAGTTATACTAAGAAGTTAAAGAAAACCATCTGGGCATAAAATGTAAATACAGCTAGCATACAAAAATTAAGAGGAAAATAAAACCAACCACGCATTTCAAATGCCCCAAACACAGAACTTCCATTCTGTAAGACCACTGAAGTTTAACTCTGACCATCCAGCTTGAACAAAAAATTCATTTTTCAAAACACCAATGAGCCAGATCACTAAAGCTTATGGAAGATGCAGCATTTTTCAACTTTTTGGCTTCTTTAAGATACGGTCCTTCAAGGTGGGAACTATCAGCATCTCTTCAGAGGCAGCTATGTATCAGAGCTGGAAAGAGATGGCGACTTCCTAAACCATCATGGAAAATCTCTATCAGGATCAAAGCTAAAAAGTTTGGTTCAACTTCCTGTATTGCTGAATCTGAAGGGTAAAGCACCCTGGATTTGCTTTTCAGACCCAAGAGATTCTGAGTAACCTGGGAGGAAGAAGGAGAAGAAAGTCTGAATTCCCTCCCAAAGACAGGGGCCTGCAGAATTGGAAAGAGATTAGAAAATACCTCAAAATGCTCTATCCCTGTACAGCAACTGTTTTTCAAAGGTGTCTTCTGCAAAAAGGAAAAAGGAAAATCTTTTTAAAATCATAACCTAGAACTTAATGGTATAAAATGCCCGAGCTCTGGATTTGTCATGCCGACTTAGTTCAGATCACTTACATAAGCAACATACTTGAGATTTGATTACATAGCTAGATTTTTTTGTTTATTTATTTACTTTTAAACAGGATGCTTGCCTGGGTTTAAGTTAGTTTGGGGAAAGGGAAGTAGGAAGATTTTGAAAACAAACACATTACTTACAAACAGACAAGTTAAAAAAATAAACCTATAATGCCAAAGCTCTCCCTGTCTCTTGAGGCTGGTACCTTTGGATTCCCAGCACATTTCTGTTCTTCCTGAGCTCATGCAGTGACTGGGAGGGACCAGCAGCCTGGAACCCTTGGCAGAGCCCAGCTCACAGATAACGAGACTCAGTTTGTCACTGATTTCAGAGATAATTATCAAGATAGGGAATTCTGGCTTAATTTCCTGATTCGAGAAGGGAGTACGTGATCGCAATCATAAACCATCCTGTGAGCAGCAAATGATGTCTTAACAGCATTTATAGCAGAAGTTTAAAATACTCATGGAGTTTGTATAAAACAGATGTGAATTTTCAAACTAAACAACAGATTTTTCCTAAGAGGAAAGAAGTTGAAGCAGCAGAGGAAAGCTGTGTCCTCTTTTGCTTCTGAGGAATCAAAAAGGGAGTGATGGTTCTCAGTACAGTACAGTACTGACAGTCTATGCACTGAGTTTCAGTTTTCCTGCTGATTTTTTTTAATTCTGTTCTTCCACACAATTTTTCCATAGTCTGCTTTTCATACTTCTAGCAAATTCTATCTACATGGGCTTGGTTAGGCTCATCTGTTTATTAAAAAATACATGTTTTTCCCTGCAGATGTGATATTTTATTAGCCTTATGTGTTGAAGTTATTGTCCCGGATACTGTATTTACTTGGGCCTTTAGCCTGAAATCTGCATCTGTTCTCAATCCATCCATATGAGCCCTGCTTTCTTATAGGCTCTGAAATCATCAATGTTTTGGGTTTTTTCCCCTCTCCTTTCCTAAGACAGCTAATGTGGAATAGCATGGACCATAATTTTCCTGGTTTAGTCAATCTCTTCTAAACCATCTGACCTTCAGTTTTCCAACTGTGTAAACCTGTCTTGACCAGGAACAATCAGAGCACAGAAAAGTAGCCACCACTTCTTGTACACATGCAATGGCTCAATCAATCACATCCTTCTCTTCTGGCCCTTTAGGTTGATGCTGCAAACCAAACATTAAAATAAAATAAAAATAAAATGGCTCCATGTCATTTCCAAGGAGGCCAAAATGCTCCTAGAGCTGTCCTTTAGCTCCAAAAAGCATATACTGGAAAATGTATCATAGAATCATCGTGTGGAGTCATGGTGACTGCCAGGAAGGCAAGAGCAACTAAATAAAATAGCAAATAAAGGTTTTCACTGAAAACTGGCAAATAAGTCTGAACTTTATTAGAAAACCTCAGACTCAGAGCAGAACTTTCTTCACAGAAATAAAACATACCCCTTTAATTAAAGCTGAACAAGTTCCTGCCAAGGCACCGCTGTGAAACACAGGCTGGAAGCACAATGGAGCCTTCCAGCGCCTGGTGTGGCATTGCCCTGAGTGGTGATGGACTGGAAAGAAGCAGTTCTGCACAAACAGCTTGAACTGTGACCCAACCTTCTCATGAATGACAGTCCCAGACATTCTGAGATCACAGGAACCATTTGTCTGAAAAAAAATCCCTCCAGAATATCAGGAAAACAAGTTTTAGCTTTTGGCAAAGCAGACAAGAAGTCCCAGTGGCCCAGTGCCACAGTGCCAGAATCTGCAGAGTGAGAGCAGAAGAAATGCATTAATTAACTCAGCGTTCAACCCCTCCCCTCAAACCCATGAAAAATGGCTTCTGTAGTAAATAATTATGGAGGATTTACCACATATGAGAAGAGCACTGAGTTTAAACAATGTCATGGCCTTTATCCCACTGCGAACTGCAGTATCTGGACATTTGGCACAGCTGCTGTCCTTGTGTACTCTCACAGTTTGGTAACAGGAACCACAACCTCAGTACCCCTGAGAACTGTAAATTTGTTACATTATTTGTGTTGCTGCCTCATAACTTCTCCTCCTTGATCTTGCTTTCTCTACTTATTTTACTGGCAGTAAAACTCAGTAGATTAATAATGCTATTAATACTTTACTTTCTCTGCCAGATCTTCTTGGGTGGCCAGTTTCCAGCTGTATAACAATCTCTGCTTGCTCCCATCTCCTTGTTCTCAATGCCACCCTTTTTACCTTTTTTACTGGATTCTGCAAATTTAAAGGCCTCAGTGCGTTTTCAGAACTCGAGATATAAACTATTTGAAAGCAGTAGTTACAGTTCATTAATAACTCATGCCTCTTTTCTCTGAGTAACTAAAAGCAAATAAAGATCCCTGAGTGATGCTCTAGCTGCTCAGACACCTGTGAGATTAAGTGGAAAAACCGATAGTGATTATTTAATTCCTACTTTATGCTATTTAACTGGAGCCTGTAATAATCCTCCTTGTCCTTTTTGCAGCTACCCTGCAGTCAGTGATTTTCTGCCCGTCACTGTTGTGGCAATGATGGACATAGAAAATCCTTGCCTGCAGATTCTGACTCATCACAAAGTGAATAAAGTCCTGTGTCCTCTTCAGCTATTTTTCATTATATAGTCACTACCAGTCTGACTTCAACTCATACACACATTAAGTTCAACTTTGCTGGCAAAATTGCAAATACCAAACTCTGAGTCCTACTCCTCTATTCCTTGTTTGAGAAAAGATAAAACAGTAAAGGGAAAAATGTCAAAACAATAATAAATTACCCCAGAGCCGGGGATAATAAATTGCATGATGGCCTTTCTGATGTGTGAAATGCTGTTACTCAAAACTGGAAAGGCATGGAAACAATTGCACTTCAGAGTGAGAGAAGTGTGATCCCAGCTCTTTGTTCCAGTTCAAACACCACACACGACCCTTGCAAACAGCTGTGGTGCTTTGTGCCTCCTTAGGTCAGCAAGGTAAATCCAGGCTCCAGAGAACAGCTTGAAGCATCATTGTTTCTTTGGAAGTGACAGTCAATAAAAATCCTGACAAAGGAATGCAGCCAGGCTCTTGGAGTCGTACAAATTCCAGTCCTTCTTCATTCCCTCCCTCATCAAGTCCTTCAAAGAATGAAGCAGCTTTTTGAACTTGCCTTTTTTTCTCATTTGCCTCAATTTTATTTTCGATGCTTGCCACAATGTATTTTCTAAAATTTATGAAATGTAACACTGTAATAAGAAATTATCCCAGACACTGTATTTTCTCCAAGCCTGTAACAACAGAACCATGGTTTGAAAATGTTTGCAGATGAAGGATTTTCAGCAGGGAAATAGCAGAGTACCTGGGAAGCTCAAGTGACAGGCAACCACTCTAAACAGCCTGGTGCCTGCTTAGCTCTTTGCTTTAAAGAAGCTCTCCGAGGCAAAAAGCAGAAGCAAAACCCAGCCATGCTGCTGGAGGGATAAACTTTACCCTTGGCCAGAGATTAACATCTCATTTTCTTCCTTTACCCTGTTTCTTTATTCCTTTTCTCTACATTCC
Source organism: Petroica traversi (assembly GCA_025920805.1). NCBI lineage: Eukaryota > Metazoa > Chordata > Aves > Passeriformes > Petroicidae > Petroica > Petroica traversi. Next base: position 4,398,693 of record JAHLSL010000072.1, on the reverse strand, counting down.
CTGCAAATATCCTATTGTATCTTTTTTACTTTTCGTTTATTCCTCCTCCTGTTTCCTTCTGTTGTTTTTATAATAAAAAAGATACTCCAGTGAAATGTGATTTGTCTTTCTCTTTTCCCCATCCTTTGCCTATTGTTTTTCCTCATTATCTTTCCCATTTCCCCACAAAACACTGCCACCTTCCTACCCTATTTTGGCTGATGCCCCAGTATTCCTCTGTAGGAAGTAAGGGAGAACATTCTTTTGGCACCCACTCTTTCCTTGTAATCTGATTTACTGAAACTTGCTTTACCAACCCCGATAAGGGAGGGTGAAATGCAGTTGTGGAAATGTGAGAAAGCCCTACCAGCTGCATTCAGGACTTCCATGCAGGTTTTATGGTACAGCCACTCTACCTCTCTTCTACACAGAAGGTGACTGATGTACTTAAATGCACAAAATGTGCAGAAACCCTGCCATGCCTAAAGTTCTGCACTGCTGTTATTCCCAGGCTCGTGTTCTTAAGCTGAATGTGAGGTCAAGACCCTCCACAAAAAGTACAACCATGTCAATGAGAACAGATAAATAGAATCAGAATTCCCATGTTACGTTAGGTTTATGTTCATCTCCTGACTGCCTGTGTTTACTCTGCCTCTTCTGGAAAGGGCTGCTCCTTTTGAACCATCAAGGAAGATGCTGTCAACTCTTGTTCTTCCAACAAACCAGACTAAACAGCACATTGCCACAGACGTGACTTTCATCACTGGGTCTGCTCTGGATATCTGTGCCATCTGGTATTTACCAGCAGCACCTCAAGCTGCAAACAGCTCGGTGACCTGGATCTGCCTGGTGATCACCTCTTTGCCATTGGGCATGCTGGGTGTGTAATGCATTTCAGAATGCACAAACCCAGCTGTGCCCCCCCGAGCGCTGCAGGAAGGGCTGCAACACTGCACATGCACCTTGGCAGAGCTTCCTTAACCTCCCTGGGACAAACCTGCACCAGCCCTTGGCCACAGAGCCTGCCCAGGTCTGCAGGGGTTGCCCCACACTTCACACTGCAGCCCCTGAGCCCCAGACTGCCTTTGCAGGGACTGCAATGATTGAACCTGCTCAGCCCCTGCACCACAGTGGAAACAATTCCAGAGGGCTCACAGATCACTGATGCCAAACTTGGCCTGGTGTTTGGACATTTGTGCAATTTCATCCCAACAAATCTGGAGGATTATAATACCATGCCATTGCAAACTGTAATTTATTCACAAAAATAGGTTCAGGAACTAAAGGTTCAGGTTCAATCAAAGCTTATCAACAAAGCAAGCTGCTCTCAGAGGGCTAGGTGTGAGCAGCACTTGCAGTTTGTCATGTCACACTGTTTAAATAATACAAGTTCATTTTTCATTTTATTTTCCCTTTACTAGTTCATACAGGCAGACACTTGTTTATTTCTCTCTGAAAGTCTTTTCTTAGCGAGAGATAAGTTACTTGGGGAGAGGAAAGGTTACATATTCAAACATGGTGTCAAGGTTGTTGCTAAACTGATGAGTCTCAGCTGTGGATCCTCCCCCAAAAAAGAAGTGGTCAGACCTGTATTTGTCTTTAAAATTGGATTTACCAAGAAGTTGCAATAAGGAGTCATTAACTTTCATTAGTAGCTTGTAACTGCAGCAGAACTTTTCTTAATACTACAAGGCAGCACCAGAAACATTAAACTCTTACAAATGTTGGTAAGTACAAATTTGAAGAGGAGATTTGCCACAGAATAAAGGTAGTTATGACCAGCCAGTTTGTTTTTTTATATAGGTGAATAAATTATTATCACTCAGTATTCTGACTGGTGTACATTAACAGTCTGGTCCACCTGGGCACATCATATACAATAAATCAGGTTTTTGCCATCAGTGTGCACATTTTTTGCACCACATTAAGCTTTACTCCAGACTGCCCTTATTATGTAACCAGACTGGCTGTTGGAAAACACCTGTCTCACCTATGGATTTGTAAATAGATATTCTGCCTATCAGGGCTCCCACACAGGGTGTTTTAATACTTGAGTCACCTGCAGGTCACAGAGCCATGGCAAGAGAAAAGCCCCAAAAGTTCTTAACCAGGCAAACAGGAATCACCAAAACACAGAGAGGCCAAGCTTTTCTGCAAAATTCATGCTCTTAATTAAAAGCCAGCAGATGTTTGAAAGCTCTTCACAGCCAGAAGAGCTGTGAACCACATGATTTGCAGCACAAGCCTTAGGCTTTTATTCCACCCAAGCTGCTGCATCTCTGCTCAAAGGGAGCTGTAAAAGTGCCCCAGTCCCCCCTGCTGCTGCCTCAGCTCCCAGGGCACAGCAGTGGCACTGGCCAGCACTCACCTCTCCCTGCAGGCTCTTTTCCAGGCAGGACAGTGGCTCCAGGGCTTCTGGTGCTCTGGTTTTCCAACAAATGCAAGAAAACGCCTCTTCAAAGGCATCCCGGGAGGCTTCAGCTCCAGGAACGGGAGCCCCCAAGGAGGAGCTGTCAGAGCAGCACGTGGATTTCACGTTTTCTATAATAACCTGAGGGTCAGCCACAGCCTTGGGGACATCCCCAGTCTCAAGCCCCCTTCCTCCAGCTCATGTTCACACTCCCTCTCCTCCCAGGACTCCAGACTCCCCCAGCCACTCACACCACAAATGATTGACCACAAGTTTCCTACCAGTCTGCTGAGGAAGGAAAACCAGGCCAGACCCAAACCCTTATACATGCACACCACTCCCTCCCTCTCCACACCACCCTCCACACTGGCTCCTGCCCAAAATGATTTGTTTTGGTGCTGGAGTTTTCTTCCCTGCCAGTGCACCTCCAGAAATAAGCTGTCCCTCCCAAATCCTTGCTCCTTTTTAAATGTGTGAAGTTCTTTTGACAAGACAACCACCTCAGGTTTTCACCTCCAACTTCTTATTTGCTGGCAGCTCCCTGTCCATTCTTCACAAACACAAGAAGCGTTCAGATTGGTCATATTTTGATATGGAATTCTCTTTGTTCAGTAACATGCCCAAACGTGAATAAATGTCAAGAAGAACTGTTTCACGTAATAATTACAGAAAATTGTCTTCCTGTAAAATCCTGTTATTTTCACCAAGATAGATTGTTTGGATCAAGGAAGGGAGGTCAGGTTCAGATCCTGGGGAGAGTGGTGTGTAGTGCTAATAACACTCAGGATTTCTGCAGCATTCCTTATCCAGAGATCTGAGCCCTGTCTCCAGTACATTACAACAGCAGGATATGTTATCTTATGCAAACTCCTTCCTAAATTTCACAATAGCTGTAACAAGCAGGAATCATTAAATTAGTGTGGCTGAAAAACAGCCACGGAGCTCCTTCTTTACTTTGCTTTTATCTAAATAAAGTGAAAGATGGTCAGAGCTGAGGCATTAGTTCTCTTCATTGTTTACCAAGTATCTACATTACTCTTAAAGGTATATAAATACTAAAAGTAATAAAAAAATGGGAAAACAGAAATGAGTATCCAAACCCTCCTCCTTTAAGAAAGTTACCCAATTGCAACCCCTACAAATGCTCAGCTGCCCTTTTACTACATCTGGTTCAAAGGCCACTAAAAATGGGATTCTTTGCACTGACATCAAAGGGCTCTGAATGGGGCTGTCTGAAACACGAGGGGAGACAAGATTAACTTCAGCTTTCTGCCTATAGAACTCCAGCAAAAAGTAACAAATAAAAATCAGAAGATAAGGTTTTCTTGAGAACCTCCTGATTTCAGCACATTTTTCCAGCATCAGCTGCCACTCTGAAGTTGCTGGCTTTGTGAGAGTGATGCAGAGTGTGCTACTAAACAGTGCTTGCAGCTTAATATGACCTTTCCTTTCAATTACACTAAAGAACACGGTGACTAAGAAGGAAGCAAGAGGGTGGGAAAAGATATATGAATGGTTTCTAAAGCACTAGATTGGTTGTCTTTATTTAGCAGCATATCTGTATTGATCAGGCTTTCCTCCTGGCCTGCTGTGAAGCTGTAAGAACAGGCATCAGTGCCAAAAACCCCTGCACTGCTGCTGAAACCTTACCCTACCTTTTAACTCCAGGCTTTATTACTCGTGTAAATACATCCTAGGAACTCAGCTTTTAAAGTGGTTTCTCTCTGTAACCAACTTTACTTAAACACATCTGGAACTTCTTTGTAACTCACAACTGCTTTGTGTAGTCACCTGTGTGATGAAGGTTAAATGCTGTGGAATTGCTGCTGGGGGCTCTGATTGCCCCACAATCACAGCAGTGGATGTATAAAGCAGGGATACAAGGGGCAGAGGAGTCCTAAACAAACCCAAGATTATGTTCCTAATTGAAATGGCAGCCCAGGGTTTGTGCATGTAAAATCTGGAATCTGAGCTTACTTTCCTTAACATCGTCTGTTTGAGCTGCTCCACATTCCAGGACTCCTTCAGCCTTGACCTCATCCCTGAGATTATTCTCTCTTCAGTCAATTAGAAGTTCTCAAATATACAATATTTACACCCAGCAACGAGGCAGATCTGCTGATTGTCTTTCTTCAGCTGCCTGGGTGGCCCTAAGAATGAGGAAGTGTCCCAGGACTGGGGAATTCCCACTGTCTGTGGAGAGAAGAGCTGGCACTCCCAGCCCTGCCAGGCTGGGCTGCACAGGGCACGAAGGGATGTTGGAGTTGGGAAGACTGAAGGCATAAAGAGAAGGATCAACTCCATACATTTTGTCCAAGGCTCTCAAGATTCATGCAAAGTACCCATCCACCCTAAAGATCTTGAAACGGGAAAAGAAAAATGAATTTATGAAGTTAAAACAATTTTAAAGGAAAATTAATATGACTTAGATCTGTTGGCTTCCAATCTCTCCTCCAAGGCTGTTACTTCTTTTTTTTTAATAAATGAAAACAAAATTAAATAGATTTACAAAACTATTTTGCATCATATGTGAATTTCACTGACAAGAGTATCCAACTATCTTTTATTTCTTAACCCAAATCTAAACAGACCCTGGATTTTTAAATTTCATTTGTTGCTATTTCCTTAATCAACTTTCTTATTTTGAGACTGCCGTATTTATGAAACAAAAAATTCCCAAGTCATTAGGTAACATATGACCCAAACAATTTGATAATCAATATAAATGAGAATCAGGCCTACAGTGCCCAGGAGCATTAATTCCTTTGATGAGAGTATCTTTCTTCCTGTAGAGTCTATGTCTTATCTTCTTCTAAAGCTCACATGAGGTAATTTGGCCAAACCCTTGCCCTTAATTCCTGAACCCTGGTAGCTGATTTAAGAATATATTTTATTACTCCTTTTGTTTGCACAGCACTGGGTGCTGATATGGTCTCCCCTGCTCTTCAGAGATTAAACAGCACACGGAAGAAAAGTAGAGCAATGTAGAAGATGCCTTCAAAATTTCATTTAGAATATAGAACAATATATTTTAGGAAATTGTTGTTAAATCAGTTCACACACAACTCAACTTTTTTTTTTTGCTATGACATATCTATATGTATGATACAGTTATATAGTTATCATTTCTATGACAAATTTACATCATTATTATAAAAATTAAAAATAGTTGCAATAAGGAAAATGAAATTCATGAATCAGAATTTAGACTCATGTCATTGTTACTTAAAATACCTGTGACATGTAACCAATACTTCCTACTCACTCAGTGTTCTGTTAAACAGTAACTGCACAACAAATCTTTTTTTTCTTTTCCTTATAAGTTAAAACACAATCCTGAGCATTTGTCAAAATCAATCCTGCATCCAACAGCTCGAGAGTACGGTATCTAGAATTTCCTGATCTGAAGCATTTAATTTTTTTCTAGGTACATAAGAAATGGAAATAACTTCAATTCCTTTTTTCAGAGACGTTTTGACAGAGTATTTTTCAAAACGGGGCACCCACAGAACTGTGAGGCTGAACTGTAACTCTGCTGATGCTTGGAGAGTGTGAGTGGGACACACACCAACCCCAGCCCAGCAAAACAAAGGGTACAAACACTCAGATCACTGCAGCTCCTCATCCCTAAAGGCGAGCAAGCACTTCTTCCCCAGCTCGAGCATGAGCATCAATATCCTGGTAAATTCAGAATTTACAGGGGTTCTACTCCCCACTGAATTACGAAAACCCCTTGTGCTTTGCACAAACTGTGTGAAATAAAAGAAGTTTAAGTTTCTGCAGAGAGCTGTGGGCTCACTTAAGAAATGGAACCCTCTGGCTGTTGCCCTGCCCGGTGACCAGCTGGGAATATGGTCAGCTACAAAACCCTCAGTCTTCAGGCACTGACAAAGGCAAGGCTTGACAAGCTGACAAAACATGACATCTTAATGAGGTTTCTTTGCAAGTGTCACTGGATAGTCCACACCAGGAACTGCAGTCGGGGGCAGGGCTGCAGAGCAGTGCTCCTCACTTGGATAACTCCTGGGGCTCCTCCAACCAGTTTTCTACTCACAAACCAGAGTTTAGCGAATTGGCATGACACATAAAAGAATTGGCTACATCTCTTGGTGTTGGTACTGTAATATTCATGTTTCATAAATGAAACATTACATTTTGATTTAAGATATCTTCAATTAAGTTTGCAATCTGTCTTCATGTGCTCTCTATAACGTGTGTTTCCCATAAAAGGATATACTACACATACTACTGTAAGAAAAGATAGAGCCAATCACCTTAAGCCCTTACCTATTATCACTTAATAGCTGATAACACGATATAAAATGGGGCCACAGGCTGGAGTGTTCTAGGCCCAGCTATTTCACACAATATGAAATTTGTCATAGGTGTTGCACTCGAGGTGTGTTTGTCTGCAAAGAGATGCTCATAAGTAACTGGGGAAAAGAAAGTATTAATGAACTGGTGACTTAATTTCACCCAGGAAAATCAAGTGGCAGAGTCTTGGGGAGGGGAGCAACCCCAAACAAATTTTAAATCTGCAGCCCAGCTTTGAATAAAAAAGCTGCGTTTTTATCACACCAGCGATTCCTCCTGGAAGCAGCCGCGGAGCACAGGATCGGGTCATTGAAAAGCGATGAGCTCGGAGCAGCGAGAGGCTGTGCCTCCCCTGGCGCTCCCGCAGGATGTGCTGCCCTACCCCTGCCGGTACCTGCCGGGGGAAGCGGGGG
>JAHLSL010000072.1:4368043-4391177 GCA_025920805.1 Petroica traversi | reverse complement strand
ACCGGCACGGGCACCCCGCACACCGGCACGGGCACCCCGCTCACCGGCACGGGCATCGCCGTGTGCCGGCCGGGGGTGACAGCAGGGAAAAGCGGTGATTTCCCACGGGAAATCTGTTTCTGCCAACCCACCCGCTGGGAAAGCGTGAATAGTGCGTGTGTGTTTGCACTATACTAATTTTGATACAAATTAATACGGAAAAATACCGAGACATTAAGGTAATGCTGGAAAAAAATGCAGTATGCCAGATTTTAAGTTGTTACAAAAGAAAGTCTTTTACAACCTCTGCTCTGCGGAAGCACAAGCTTTTGTTTCAACTCGTAATAAAAACAAATTTTGAAGCCGTTTCCCCCGGACTGGAAGCTCTGAGCTGCACGCAGGGCGGTGGGGGTGGAGCACACGTGCAGAAAAGCTGCTCTGCTGTCTGCGCTGACAGTGCTCAGAAAGCATCCAGGAACAGTGACACTTTGCCTGCATCCTAAAGGGTAGAGGCCTCCTTTTCCTACACCGCTGTATATATCCTGTCCTGCTGAGTAACCAAAGCACACTTCAGATTCGTAAGCATTCTCACAGGCTGATAGGTTTCAGTCCTGTAGCAACCACAGCGATCAGTTCAGTAAAAAAATAATCAGGAGATCAGATGAACCTGAAAATAAATGACTTCAAGAATTAAAGTTCTTCAGACCATGATGTGAACTTCTGCACATATCACCAAATGCTCCAGTGACTACAGCCTGGGAGCAGCTGTAATGATTCAGACCTGCCTTTGAATCGATTGCAAAGCTTTTAATGAGATTAAACAAAGAAAAGGAGTAGAAAAATAGAAAGTAGCAGTAAACTAGGTTAAGTCAAATGGGGGTTAGGGCACTTAATGTGTAAATTCACGTGTGTGTCCTGGCCAGAGGCCATGTCTGATGACGTCTTTTGAACTTCTACCAGCCTGTAAGTACCATGTATTCACACAAGTCATTCAATTCTTCGAGTTCCATACCTGCACTAATCCACCCCAGGATTACTTAGGGTTATTTTAGCCAAATATTTATGACTCAGTAAATTTAAGTCAGAGCTCACCAGTGAAAATGGGGGAATGACATTCCTTTTCCCCTACGCACTGAATAAATAGACTTCTGCTAATTTTAAACACACACAACACACACTCCTTTTTTTTTTTTTTTTTAAGGATCTCCTGTTTTAAGTATACAGGGCTTACAATTTTCATTCCAGTGCCAAAATTATTTAGCGTGCATTAATACAGTGATGTGGAGAATTTTCCTACATGAAAGTTTTGTGCCAACATCACTAAAGAAAGAACAAAAAAATAGAAAATAGGGGTTTATAATGTTTTCATGATACCTGTAGAATTAGCAATGAAGTGTGTATAATAATACAAATATTAAACAGTTGCAGTTCTAAGTCTTTGCTTTCTTAACTGAAGTCAGTTGTACATAAAATAGCAGCAAATCTCCGAGGTCTGTAATGTGTACCCCCACTGGGTATAGGCCAACCTGAAATGATTTAATGTGAGGGCTAGGAAACTCTCTTTTTATCATTTTTATGCCATGTGATGGGACATTCCTATGCAAACAACTGGAATGAATACATTCCATTTCAATATTAAATATTCACAAAGAATGATACATTTTAGCTACTGCTGTCCAAAGGTGTGAACTCATATAACCCAACAATGCTGTTGGAACTGGGTAAATTGGGATGCTGGGAGCCCTCTGGGGCTGACAAAGAGTGGGTGGATGATGGTGAAATCAGTCTGGAATTAGTCCAGTAGGGACTGAATTTCCTGGACTCTGTCTGAACTGGGCAGCTTTGCTGTCCTGCTCCATGGACAGGTGACAGAGATGGAGATCTCTCGCTGAAACAGCACAGTTGAGATTTTTCAAAAATCCCAGGATTCTTCCTAGCAGTGCTCCCAGGGCAGAGGTGAGCATTAAATTAAGCATATTGGACATTTTGGACAATTTCAGTGCAACAGGAGCAGGATTTAAGATTCCATGTGCCATGAACAGGCACTGATTCTGCCCTGGTGATTCACTGGGAATAATATCTCAGGAAATCAAGAGGTTCTTCTGGATGTGGATGAGGGGAACCAGGCCTGCTTGGGCAATTTAATATCCTGAGCAAGTTACACTGCTTCATTGAAATGGAAGAAACCACAGCCTGGCTGTTTGTAAATGGGGCTTTTACGCTGCTCTTGTGTACATGTTGTGGAAAGTTTTTGTATTTACTAAAAATTTGGCTCCAGTGCAACTGGGAGGATCACACACACAGTGAGAGGCCAAAAAGTTGGTGTTAAAGTTTGGAGAAGTTTTCCTGACATCTGTTGATTCTGGTATTTTTCTTGCTTATTTACTCCCCCCCCCCCCTCCCCCGCATAATTGCTTCTTATTTTTTTCTTTCTTTCCCCTGCACCACTTATTTATTTCACTTTATCATTTCTTGTTCCCCACAAAAACTCCTCAGTTCTTTCTGTTTTCAGGCTACTCTTGCCTCTGTACTTTAGAAACAAATTTTATTTCCTCGTCTGGATTCTTCTGCTTTTCCCAACAGGAGCTGTTAAGCACTATTGTAATATATTCAAAACAAATCTTGGTCATGGCCTCTCCTCCTTTTCTGGAAAAGCAGTTAAAGTTTTTATTGAAGCTGTTGGAGGCAGAGTGACAATAGAAGGTCTATTTCTATCCCTGCTGAGAAACTACTTAGATCAGCAGGGCAACAGTTGTAGAAAAGCACAAAATTGCAGAATGTGGAGCCTCTGACTCCCTGCAGCTTTTGCCAATTAAATGAGAAATTATCTCTGCACACATGTTTTGAGTATTGCTTTATCCTTGACTATGAACCACTGCTGTTAGTCCAGTCCACAAAGAGCATCAGTGTTGTTTTGATATAGTGAGTTTTTCATTCTGGGAACAGTGAGAAAGTGAAAAAGAAGATGACCTAAAGAAAGGCAGGTAAGTCAGAGCAGAATAATGCAATTATGTGGTGTAGACAAAGGTTGCATAACAAAGGTAATCAAAAGCTGGTAAACTGTTCTCACTGATAAGATTGATTAGCCAGGAATTAATTTGCAATGTATTTTTTTTTGTCAAGTGGTTAATCATACTTATCCTGATCTATAGCTACAGACACATTTTAAAGACTGAATTGTCTTTTAAACAGTACCCAGTGATTTAATACAGGCACAGCTTGGTGCTAAATTTTGAAAGTTAAAGAAGAAAAAGCAGGCAAGCAAAAAAATATGAGCAAGACTATTTTTAGATCTGCACTTTCTCAGAGGGGTCATATATTTCAACATGAACTGAGGTTGTGCATCCAACAGCAAACAGCAGTTAATTAATAACAGTTAATTCAATTAATAACATTAATGATGCTGCGTGAAGCTTTATCAATGCTGAGAATGATGAGTGATAGATTAAAAGGTGACAACTCCTAAGACAGTGTTACTGTCAGGAGGGCACAATACCAGATACTCAAGTGGTCTTCAATTCTAAAGTGAAAGTGTAATGAGAATCTATGGCAAGAATCTAAACATTTCTAAAAGAGAATTTCTCACTCAAACTAAGCACCAACAATAACAACATTTCTTTTGAAGGGTCTAAACCAAAGCAAAGGTGTTTTTTTCCTAGATGACATGTAATTTTGGTATTTGTTAGTATGTTCAGAACAGAAGTGACTGAATGAAATCCTGTGACCACACTGTAAAGACCAGTTACATGATGATCTAAGAGTTCTCTCTGCCAATTACATGAATTTCTGAATGAGGAGAATTGGATGGACAAAGTGAAAGGCAGATTTTGATCTAACACTGTGTTGCTGCTCTGATTCTCTGTACTTAACACGTTCTGTTTCCTCTGGGGGAGGACAAGGACAGGATTTGTGTCTCTCTTTGCTGTGTGGGGTACACTGGGAGAGGATCTGGTGAGTGTCCCATGCTATGGGGGCACATGGGGACACTGGAAGGATCTGATGTTTTGTCACTTAATAAAGAAATCTCTTTCTGTGACTCAGGCAAGTCAGATAATCCTTAGCAATAAGTTAGCTCCAGACAGTTCCCAGCAGAAATGTGTTTTCCTGACCTCAGGTGCCCACTGGCTGAGGTGAGAAGGGCCTTTCAGACACTTGTGGTCGTTGCTGTAAGTGATGCTAAATGGGTTTGTCAGGAGCTAAACAGCCTGAGCAGATCCCACCTGCACCCAGTGCTCCAGCAAATCCAAGTCAATGATCTTTGCTCATTTCTGACTTAGGTTACCATCAGAAAGTCATGTCAGAATGGAAACAATTTGTAGCCTTTCATCGCTTCACTCACAGTTTTGCTCTCACACACAGATGATGTCTCGGGATGGTGTTCCAAAAGACAAGATTTAATACAACCCAGGTCACTCTGCTCTAACTGCACATTCTGCTGGCCAGCTTTTCCTTCATAATGCCTTTTTGCTACCTGCATCTCTTTGGTGATTTTATTTTATTGAACAGAAGCCCAAATAACAAAATTTAAGATACTTTTAATCCTTAAGGACATTAAAATATTATAATTACCCCAATTCTGGATAATTATATTCTTGATGAAATAAGTATAGATGAGGTCCACTATTTTACTGGAAATAAAAGTACACAGCTAAAGATCTCTTGTTCAGCAAAACAATTAAGCAGGTGGTTATAAACTCTAGATCAGATTGAAAATCCCTGCTAGCCAAAGGCATGATGATAAAACAGTGGCTGCCAGCCAGGAAGCTCAAATAAGGAAGCTGATCTGTCAGCTGAACAGTGCACATGGGTAACCATCAGAACCAAGTGCCAAAACTGAAGTGATGAATCTTTGTTGAGTTAATTTTATTTTTCTGAATGAAGCTCGCCCTGATTTTGCAATCTTTGCTATCCACATGTTCACACGGACTCTGTTTGTCTTGCAAAATCTTCATGTCAAATGAAGAATATTTCAAATAGATTTACTGAACAAAGTAACAGGCTCCTGCTGTAATTGTTATATTTATTATGGTCAAACTGATTTGATTTTAGTCCTCTCTATTCAAAGAGAGATCCTTGCATATTTAAATTGTGTACTGACTTCACAATTTCATTGTGTCACTGTGTGAAGTGTGCACGGCTTGCATGCCCTCCTCAGTCTGGAAGCAGAATATCTCCTCTGAGCTTGCTGCCAGTACTCCCAGGCCTGATGTTTTACAGCAGTCTCTCAGAAAGCCTTGAAATGATTTGGCTGTGCAGTTACAATCCCACAGCCCTGCAGGAGCTGGCCCTGAGAGATGAGGTCAGGGATGAGCCACGCTGATAGCCAGGGCTTTGAAATTTCACTACTGCTGCTCCTGCTGCTCTAATTCTAAGAATAAACACTCTTGAGGGCTGTCAAACCACAGTCACTTTCACCAGTCTTATATTTTAACACCATGTGTTTATTTTTCCCGGGGTTTTTGTTTTATTTGTTTTTAAACCAGCAGTGGGTTTTGATCTGTCCAGGCTGTAGGGAGAGGTAGGAACATGCAGTAGTGTGTGCTCCTTGTGTGCACTGCAGCAGTGGCTTCAGAAGCAGCAATAAGTACTCTGAATTTTAGTTTGAAAACATCTTAATTTGATTCCTTTCATCCATATTTTCCAGCTGCTCTGCCTTTTGGGATTTACCTCAGTGGTTTTGCACCACTGGTAAGTGGTAAGAACCACTTTCTATTAATGCTGGTGGCCAGTCAGAGGGAGAAAAGGAATAATGGGAGTTTGGACCTCACAGAGAGAAGATGCTGCCCAAAATTCTAATTATTTCTTTAAACTAATGATTATATACCTTGCCACAGGACTGTGACCAGATTAGGATTGACCTGAAGGAGATGCTGAGAGAGTTGTTTTGAGAGAGATATTTCTGTGAAACCCTGGCTCACTAACTCTACCCAGCCTCTCTGGGGATGTGGGGTTTCAATGGACACCCCCAGGCTTGCTTCATATTGTTTACCTCAATAATTATACCCCAGCTTGGGTCAGAATGACCAAACCAACAAGTCAGGCATTTACTCCTTAAATAATAAGGATGGGTTAATCTGGGAGTGAACTCCTAAAAAACCACGCCTGTTACAGGAAGAGCTGGAGCCAACTTGCAGAGCAGCCAATGATCTCTTAATCTATAAAGCTACCCAGTGCTGCTGCAATGCCTTTATATGAAATTATACACAGAAATATATGTTATTTCCCCCAAGCTTCTTTCATTCTGGGGACATTTTGTCTCACTTGATAAATCCTGCTTCTCTTCTGTGTTCTTTGCTCTCAGTGCTCCTTTCAGGGATCCCATACATTTTGGGATTGCCTGAAAACACTGGAGACTGTTGGGAGCCTTGCTGGCCTGGCTGTGTGCCAGCAAATATATTGCTGAATCCTGAAATCACAGCATCTGAGATGATTGCTGCAACCCCCTCATCCCTTTGTTTTGGCTGAAACTCTCCAGTGCCCTGGAGGTATCTTCCGTGCTTAAGTGGCTGGGAAAGTAGAAAATAATAGCAGCCCATAGATCAATTATAACATAGCATGAGAAATTCAGCCACGTGTTATAAAAATTAAAATAAACCTATTGGATTTGTCTGCCTGAATCTGAACGTTCACTGGGATTGGGGGGGCAGCAGGACTCAGGCAAATCATCCTTCCCAATTCAACATGAAGGGTTTAATCCTTCAGCAGGCAGTTTTCTTCTGTGGAAAATTTTCACTGGTTCAGAATGGCTGTTCAGTGGAACAGTAATTTCATACCAAATACTTGATGTTTCTTGTCTTTTTTCAACAACAAAAAAATGCCTCTTTCTGTTAATTTAATGGCAAAAACTTGCACCAAGAAGGAGCCAAGCTAGCTGGCTTTTAGGGGGAGAGTTTTTCTGATTGTGTTTTATGAGCATGACGAACACAAATAATCTAAGTTATTTCAGCCTCTGATATCCAATCTGAGAAGAACACACTGTGCTTTGATTAGTTTTGTGCTGCTCTATTACACATGGGACTATCTTCAGTTAATTATCTGTTGCACTGACTAATCATAATAACGACACACGGAATAATTGCAACTGCTGGAGAGTTGTGCTAGTTTTGTTTCTTTTCTTTTTGCATACAGAGTAAAGAACAAATAGGTTACACTGAAGAAGCAACTATTTCCTTAAACACAGACCTTCTCTGAGTTAGAAAATGCTTAAAAACTGAGCATGCAGGCTTTTATGCACCCACTGACTGTCTGGAGTAATTATAGTGAACCCTCCAAAGGACTGTGATTCCTCAGAAATCACAGATTTGGGTGTTGCCAATCAGATGCCAGTTCAAAGCAGTGCCTTGGAAAGGCTGATTCAGAAATGTCTAGGTTTGCTAATTCTCCGTTTTGTAGAAAAGAAAGGCATAAAGGACACAGCACACTTTAGCTTTAAATATATCTTAAACCCATATCAGTTTACTCTAGGAGAATTTTATTCTCCTAAAGGAATAAATTGCTGCATACTGAGTTAAGGGTCAGGAATTCAAATTTTCTTGTGAAAAGTAAGCCTTAAAAAAATGAGTTCATTAAAAACCTGTGGATGCTGCAGAGAAATTCCCAAAAATTTAGAAAATGGCTCTTAGCCAGTACTTTGGCCAGGTCTCAACCACAAGGAGCACAGTGTAAAGAACTGATAGTTCAGCATCCCCACAATTCTGCCCTTCCTACTCCAGCTGATCCTCATCTTCACGGAGGGAACACAAAGTGCCCTGTGTACATTCAATTAATCAAGCTCTTCAAGATTATTGTTGGAAAGACCTTGGGTTGCTTTTGAAGTATATCTGGTTTGGGTTTGAAATTGTGGATTAGAAATCAAAACCAGGCATATTTCTATTTCTGACTGGAATATCTGCAGATTACCTTACACAAAAACTTCACTTGGACATTCTGGTTAAAATTCTTTGAAACTTGGATCACTTGAAAATGTCATTGCATTGGCAAATATTTATATTCCACTGAGAATGAAGTAGCCTTGAATAAATTTTCTAAGCTATGAAGCATAACGTACTTCATTAGAGAGATCAGAAGCAGTATCTAAAATATCAATTTCCTCCTTTGCTTAAGGCTGTGATTCATGGCTCTTATCACTTGTAATTATAATTATATTCTCCACTCCTCCCTCTGGAATTTACTGTCTCTTAGGAAAGGCAGCAGATTGGTAATGGGCCCCGTCCTCAATCACTGCAGTTCACATGGTGATGGATTAAGGTAAAATTGAAAGTTTATGACAATTTTGGTTGGTCCATTAATTTGCAATTTGCAGCAATTACGAATAAAACTGAGGCCCTTCTTTCTCTGTGGCTGTTCAGGCAGAGCCTCTGACATAGGGCAAAATACAACTCAGTCCCACAGAGCTTTTGGTTTAGTGAATTAGAGTGAAAAAGCCCAGTATCGTATTTTGAAAGAGTGCACTTTTGAGCAAGGAACCACTTTAAATAATGAGAACAACACATTACAGTGTTTTATGTCTCGTTAACATAATGTAGGATGACATCTGCAAAAGCTGCAAGAAGCTTCTTTATGCCCTTGTCAAACTATCTGTCATTAAACAGAGCTCTCACATTTGTCTAAAACACACAAAATCCATCTTTCCATTTCAGTCTCAGTTGGAGCAGGAAGTTGAATAACAGAATTTTACCAGACAGTTTTTATAGAGGGTTTGCCACTGTTAAAAATAAAGGAACTCTCCCCTGCTCCTGCCTCTGAATACCAGTTCTTGCTTCATAAAAAACTTGAATGTGTAAAAAATATGACCATGGAGCAGTTATTTATGTCAGGAGTTGCCTACATTAGCCATTTCATGTTCATTATTGTAAAGCAGATGTCAGTATAGAATTATTAATACTCTTAAATTTTAAAATGGGACTTGCTCCTAATCCTAAAGACAACAAAAAGCTTTTCAAATGATGGTTTGAGAAGGGAGGCCAAAATCAAGTCCTAAAGTCTTTTAAGATAAATATGTATTCTTGGTTTCTCCCAATGTCTCAGCACAGGAGTAAAGTGGTGAAAATAAGGAGCAGCTTCTGCATGGAGGCAAACCAGGATCTGCTGGAGAAAAACCATCCCCTGGGCTCTGAACTCAGAAATATTGCTCATGACTTTCCCTCTCTCAGGATGATTTTATGACCAACCTTACTCTGACAGGTTCAGGCTGTGGAGGACAAGGTGCACTGTTTCAAATGTTCTGTGAGTGCAGAGCCTTCAATAAATGATTTGCATCCACTGTCCTGATGTTGCATCGAAAATTATTGCAGAGATTAGGAAAATAATGTTTCTGAACCTTTCAGCCCACCATGTGTGTGGGAAAATGGAAAATTTGCAGCTTTCCCATTAGCAGCCTAATGATGTTTTTATGAAAGCAAATGAAAGAAGCAGAGCTATGCGAAGGTGGTGGTTCCAGACTCATTATTCAGGCTTTGTTCTGTAACCTTTCTGTAACCTTTCTAGATTGACTCTGACTTCCTCTTCCCCGCCTTTTTCTTTTTCTTTTTTTTTTTCCACTCCTCCCCTCCTCTTTCTGGCTTTTGCACAGGAGATTCTCTTCAGATTTTTAGAGTTTGTGGATTTGTGGCTTGCTTAGTCCATCCCTCAAGTCCTCATGAGCTTTTATGAGTCTCCAGAAGTTTCATGGGGAGTACAGCTGCTGTTGATTGAGATTCTTTACAGGAGTGTAATTTATGAAATCAATCCAAACTCTCCAACTCATTTTGGGGATGTTAGCAGGCAGTGATGAACTTTGTCCTTTTCTGATAATAATGTTAACTATAACACATTAAAGAGCAAATCATGCAGGGAAATAAAGAGAGGTACCTCCTACTATTTCTTGGTGTGCTGCAGCACAGAATAGGAATTCCCACAGAAAGGTAGAACCATTCAAGGAGGATTATCTGGCATTTTCTCACATTTGTAACTCCAGGGGTCGTGTTCCAAATGTGATGCAGTAAATGAATCATGCTGACAGTTTTCTCCATTTCTCAGTGATAAAATAAATGCCAAATCAGGCTCAGAACCATGAACTAACTACATGACAGCCACAAAATGTTACTGATCTGGTGAAATCAGCACAGCTCCCATCACTTCAGACCAGCCATGGCACTGAATGTAACAAATTCAACACAACACAGGGATAAGGAGTAAAAGAAATGATAACCTGGGGATGTATTTGCATCATATCTTAGGTATTCCAAAATTTTTTTGGATAGTGTAGTTACCAATTAATCCTGCCAGTAGAACTGACTGTCTGCTAATTTACAACTTGGTGAAAGCCTGAGTTGATGGAGCAGAAGTTATGGTCTGGTACAGGGAGAACTTCCATGAGCACAGGGTTTGATTTTTCTGCCACTATTTATTGCTTTCCATCAACAGATCTCTGCACTAAAATAGAAAAGAGATGGAACATAATTTTCATTGGTTCCTAAAATACACAATGATTCTCACAACAGGAGGACTGTGCCATATGGACTGTCTAACTACAGAGGCAGCTTTAGAGGCAAAAGGTCTACAGGGCAGACTCAAAGCCCTTCCCAGTCCTCACTGCGATGTTCCTGTTCGGATGCTCAGGACAAGCAGTGTTTGCAGTTTTGCAGAAGAGTGCAGGACAGAAGGAGGTGAGTGTCTTCCCCTATCACTGCAACCTTGCCACATGATGAGATGAATTAATCAAGTTGCATTTATCAAGAGGGACTGATTAAAAGATACTGATTTTAAATAAAAGCCCCTCTGCAGTTGTGGTGGGTTAACCCTGGCCAGCAGCCAAGCACTTACACTGATGCTTGTTCACTTCCCCTCAGTGGGATGGGGGAGTGAACAGGAAGAAAAAAGCAAGGAAACTCCTGTGTCACATCAGAGTTTAATAAGTAAAGGAAAGAGGCCAGAGCCAGCCAGTACTGCTTGGAAATTTCTTTTTTCTTTTTATGATGTGGTGCTTTTGAAACAGCAGATCTGTCCAGTTAGGGGCATGCTGAACATTGCTAGAATGTTTTATGTAGTCTAACAAAGAGCATGAAATTGTCATTTCATGAATGAGGACATTGAAGAGAACACAGTGACAAGCTTAGGAAATTTCTGTTCTGCAGAAATCATGGATCAGTGAAAAAGACAGAGGAGAAAGACCAATGCAGGGAAGAGGAACACAATTTCATTCAGTAGCACAGAGAGCTTGGAGGATTGTGAACAATCAGGTATGTTACAGATGCTTAATGCTGAAAAGAAATCTTAACTTCCCATAAATATTCTTTGTACTTGCAGAACCTTTAATTCGTTCAACTGAATATTGTCACTCCTTCCTAAATAAGAGTTTGGCCCATGAGTTTTTTGTTTGTATTTTTTTTTCCCCAATTTAATTTTTAAAGTAAACTTTACTATACACAGAACTGCTACAACCTTCTTTGTGTTGATATAACTCCTTCAAAAGTTAGATTATTTGGCTATAAGCCAATACATATTTTGGCTTTTTTTTTAGGGCTAGGGCTGTTCCTGTCTATCATGCTTTTCTTCATTTAGCACTGCAACAAATTAAGCTACATGTCCCAGTGCTGTGCTCCAGTAAAAGTTGAAGTGTTAAGGTAAAGAATCAGGAAAAACTTTGTGGAAGAAGTATCTGGAGGGAAAAGTAAATCTGCTTTTGTTGTGAGGTACAAGGAGGTTACTGTGACCTAGGAGCCAGTTTCAAATATTGCCACTTCTAAAAAAGTCACACCATTACCCCAAATCTTTTGCTGTGAAGGGAAGCACTCGGATTAGAAGTCCCCAAGCTGAAATTATTGCTGTGATTATTTGAGCAGAGCTAATTAGAGAACTGTGTAGAGTCCACTCTGTGTACACATAACCAAGGAGGGCAACCACAATTCCAACAGGTAACAGGGACTTAGTGCTGAATATTCAACAGTTTGGCTGCATTTGTTTGTTTGTTTGTTTGTTTCTTTTAAAGCTTTAACATTTATTTGCTGGAGCTCAGAAACAAGAACTTAAACTACAACTCTCCCTTGAGATGGACAAACTTGATGCTTCAGTGTGATGCCAGTGGAGAATTCAGCAGTAGGCAACACTTCCATTTCAGCAGTGCCACTCTGAGGGCATGGCAACCTGTATGAAGAAGCTTTTCTCCCCTCGAGAGAGCCTCAGAAAAGGATAATCTTTATCATGTAACCTGGCAGGGAATGTATCACTATTGTGGAAAACTTCAAAGGCAGACCCAAAGTTCAGCAATGCAAAGCTTCAGGAAACGTTTTTCTCTGTGATTTAAACGAGTACAACAGAAACTTCCACTCACTGCTTGCTGCGTGTCTGAAGAATCCATCCACAGCTCTGTGCAGGCAGCTGCAAGTGGAGAATGTGGAGAGTTAGAGGGAGATTGCCTCTACATGAGTTCTCATTAAGATTAAACAGATACAAAATATCTCTCTTGTTAATGTATGCAAGCCTGAATCATCATATTGTAACTTCGTGGCAGATGTTTAAATGACAGTATCTATGCAGAATAAATATGAATGGCTAATATAAATATTATTGTAAACCATAGCAAGTTAAGAGTATACATTGAGTATTCAATAGATTACCTAATTTAGGCACAAATTATTCCTGCACTTGGAAGTTCCATTCAGAAACACTTACAGTGATTATTTGGGGATGCACTGTGGTTGGTGAACAGAACTTCAGTGATTCATCCCAAAGAATTTTCCTACAGATGCAAGGGCAGGACTGTGGAACTTGATGCCATCAGAGTAATTTCTGTGCTGGCCATCTGCTGTCCCAGGCCCCTACAAGTCACACCCACAGCACATCCCCTGGGCTTTGCCAGTGCTGCAAATCCCACCTTTATCTCTCCATTGAAACACCAGCACCAAATAACCTGCAAACTTGGCAATAAGGATTAAATCCAACCCTGGACATTTTTCAGTGCAAACGATTTCTTCAGAAATTATGGACTTCTTTTTGCTACAAGGATGCAAGAGTAAGCAAGGGAAAAAGAGTAACTTTTGCAAATCCTATTCTATATTATTTAAAAAGAGAGGAAATCCCTTACTTGTGACTTTACAAATTTTTTTGTAATGACCTTCATGCAGACCTTCTCCAGGGCACATAGGTTAAACTGTAACCCCATGTTGTTAAATTATATTTTATAAGAAGAAAGATGGAGACCAAAAGAAAAGTGAAAAGAAATCAACAGTAAAAATGTTTATATAGGGCTTAAACCAGTGGTAATAGTTTTTGTTCGAAACAAGAATGGGAGGTCTTTGCCAAAACATATGATATATTTTATATATATGTGGATATATTTCATAAATAAATTATTACAGTTATAAAATTAAATATATCTTTCAGTTATTGCATTTGTATTGGTTTCTTACTTGCTGTATAACTGATTTTGTACATTTATAGAAAATAGATTATTTATTGTATAAAACCATTTCATATACTATTTTCCCGTATTCTTTTTTAAAAGACATTGTATAGGTTTGGGGTTTTAAAAAAAGAATCAGGCTTTGTTACGAAGAATGCTTAATGTTCCTAATGTTCCTTTATGACCAAAACCTGGAAATTTTTTCCCCCCCTGAATCCCAATACCCACATCACACAACTTGGTGCCTTCTCCTGACAGTCTGGGAATTAAGTTAGAAAATAGGACAAGAAATTCTGTGATCATTATGCATAAAAAGTGACATTTCAATTTTGTGTCCCTTTTTCTGGAAACGTAACCCTCATCTGTCCCCTAATCCTGGCACAAACAAGGCAATAGCTGTGTGTCCTGGGAGTTCTTTTTGTGAGCAATGTCCACTGAGTTCAGCTCCAGCCCCAGAGCTGAACAAGCCTCCAGAGCCTCCTCAACTCAGCTTTTACATGAACTGCTCAGTCTGTGTTTGGAATTCTCCCGTCTTCACCCATGCAAATTCAATTTAAATGTTGCATTTGGAGATGGATTCACACCTTCCCCAGTCCCACATGCTTTCAATCTACTTTAAACATCCACCAAAAAAAAAAACCCAAAAAACCAACCAGAAATTCAAAGCGGCTTCTTTCTTTGACATGGAGGCAGATTTAGCCCTTGAGAGGGGCTACAGGTGTTCAGGTGTTGCTGTTGTGTTTTCTCCTTAGGAAAGAAAAATCCCAATTCTTTCTACATGAATTCCACATCCAAGTGGTTTGGTTTTGGGACTCTGGTGCCAATGTACCAGTTAATGTAAAAATCAGTTGATTGTGAATAGAGCAAAAGAACAAAAATGAGAAATAATATTGTATCAAGCTCAGAAGGAGGAACAATTTACTGTAGCTATTGCCAAATAAACCTATAAATCACAGCATTTACCTGAAGTTCTGTGTGCTGGATTCTGGCTTTGAACTATCATTATTCCATCTGGGAGCAGTTAACAACCATGAGACAGTTTTTGCCTAATTTCATGTTTATAGAAAATGTCACCAATAATATTCCTCATTGACTCTGCTTACCTAATTTTTAATTTGTACTAGAAGGCGTTAATCTAATTTGAAGTACGACTCTTTAAAAATTATACATAGAATTAACTAAATGTACAACTAATATATGTCTTTAATTTAGAAAAAAGTTTTAAAATCTGATAAATCATAAAGGGATTATTTGCAAAAGTTAGAATTACAGACTCTTTCATCTTTCAACACGTAATGTTAGCATAGTTAGGTGTCCTCAGAATCACTCATGTTCTGGCATATTGTTTTGAGGACATTTGTACTTTTACTTTTGTAACAACAAATTAGTTCCAGTTCTTACTCTATTCAATTTAAACCATATATGTACAAATCTGCTCTAATTCTGTCAGAGTTCCATAGCATTCATTCTATTTCCCAGTACTGAAAGTTCAGTTTTGTGTTGTTAATAGCAATAAAAACAATAAATAATCAAAAGCAAAGAAAACAATGTAGAAAGGAGCATTGGAGGAATTTAAGTTTTTATCTCAACAGAGAGGGAGGAGAAGAGCTGTGAGTGCTGCTGTCATGTGCTGAGAGGGAGAGGAGAGCCCAGTTTTGTTCCCTGGGTTGGAATTAGAAGGAGCTCAGGGCTCACAGCAAAGCCCTTCAGGTGAACTCATGAGCAGAGAGGGGAAGTGCCATGGAACAGCAACTCCATCCCCACTGCACCTCCCCTCCCTGGCTGTGCCTCGTGACAGCCACAGAGGGTCTGGCAGTGACACAGTGAGAGGGCACCAAAGGTGGCAGTGGCAGGAGCCACGTCCTCCTGCAGAGCTGGGGCATTGTTCCCATTCCCAGAGCAGAGCTCATCCCATCCCTGTGCTATTCAATAAATGGCTCCTTGCTGCTCTGCCTGCTTTTGGGGGCACCAAGCTGTTGATTCTGATTCTCTCCAAGTCCAAAATTCTTGCAATGCCTGGAAGCCAAGTTCATCTACAGATCCTTCTCCTTTATGTCATCCCCACATTGATCCCCACTGGCACCATCCAACATCGTTCACAAGCACTCAGATGCTGTTTTTAGGAGCTGGCTGTCAAAACAGCCAGACAAAAATAACTCTGCTGTGACAGATTGTTGAGGACAGTCTTGACAATTTGATTTAAGATGACAAAATCGTTTGTCTTGACAAAAGTAAAATGCAGGCTGACTTAAGGCTGAGTAATGTAACTAAAAGTTATCATTAGAAAAGGAACAAATTCTGTCCATATGAACATTAAATCTTTCAATCCACAGCTTGAAATCTATTGGAAGAGTAATCAAGGAAAATTGCAAACAGATGACTCTGGAAACAATGTTTGTTTTCATTACTAGAGTTTTACAATGCATAATATATAACCTGATCTGGAGAGCTTTATGCTACAAAGAAATGTCAGGACTGAGAGATTTAAAACGCTAAGCAAGTTGAACAAAGCATATTGCTCTCTCTATTTACCTTGCACTAGTATCTTCCAAACTTTGCTAAAAAGCACATTTTAAAGAGAAGTTTGACGTCCAAAGTTTTCAGCAGTGCTTTAGAGGACAGATGTGCCTTGATGTGCACTTCAAAGCTATCTCTGCAGAGGAGGGATCCACGCAGATTGGTGGTAGCACAACTGAGCTTCAAGAGAGGTTTGGGATGAGGTTCAAGTCTTGGCTCCTGTTTTGCCATGGCAAACACCTCTCTGAAACCTTGGGCTCTTACTGGGTTTTAGCCTAGAGTGGCTCCAGTGTCCACATCAAACACCCCTCCCCTGTCTAAGTCTTCTGGATTAGTTCCCTCCTTTTATTTCAGCAGGATCCATTTTATAACAGACCAGGTGCTGGTCATTTTGGGAATGCACCACTTTCAGAAATTAGGTGGATGTGTACGTCTGAAAGCTCCTTGTGCACCTCTGTGTTACTTTAGGGATCTAAATATCTTTACCACGTGCTATCATCGGTCATTGGTAAGGGGATACCTTGGCTCACACTTCCTGCAGATGTCTCCAGCACCGTAAATGGAAGTGACTGAAGTTCGAGCCCTTTAACAATAAAGATTAGAAGTATTTGACATTCAGACTCCATTTTCCCCATAAATATATTTTTTTAAATCCAGTATGGACAAGAGAATGTAGACACTAAAGGGCCAGCATGTTAAACAATGAAATAATGCTTGAGAAGGTGCGAGTTTCCCTTTTACCTGTTGTAATGGATATTCCATTAGACTACGAGCCACATTTCTTAACTAATCATTTCTGCTAAAGCTGTTTCTCAGAGTGTGAACCAGCTCTCCCTTAGGTTACTGAGTTTTTTTGTGCTTTATTAATGGCATTTTTGCCAAAACTTTCCAGGAAATCTTTGCTCTACTGCAACAAATTAAATAATTGTAGTTTTTTTAATAGTTCATTTTGATCTAGCTGCCTTGTTTTTACAATTACTCCTCTCAACCCCACCACAAAGAACTGACTGAATTTGGAAATGTTTTAGTGTCTCTCTGCTTCCCCTTGGTGTTCCAGGCCTGGCAATCTGTATTGCTCTAGAGGAGAGCTGCCTTCACTTACCACTGCAGGCCCTCTGCTATGCAAATACTTCCAACGCAGATGTGAAGAAGGTGGGAGCCTTTTGTCATTAAAAAATAAATGTGCAAACTATTGTAGCAATATAAAACGTATATTGGATGGCTAGTGCATGAGGTGAGCTACAAAACCACAGAAAAGCAGATGTAAAAATCAAAGCCCAGAGGCTCCATTAGAAGATTCCTGGAACTATGCATATATTTATTCAATTCCGATATCATTAAGATGCAGTTCCCAAAGAGATGGTTTTTAAATCTGTAGTTTGTTTCCCCATCACAGAAGAGGCATCCATTACTTTCACAATAAAGCCGGTTTGCAGCTCGTTCTGGTGTCAATTTGGATAGTCATGGGTCAGCTAAAGGTCACGTTTTCAGTGTTTTTAAGACACTACAACTGAGAACCAGATTAAACCTAAGGATTTGAATTCTTAAATGTAAAACTTTTCTTTATACAAATCTGCTCATGAATTAATACATTCAAAACACCTGTACCAGGTCCCCAGGGTTGCCTTTGATGAACATTCTTCCTTTAAGCAGAGTTCCAAAAAGATTGGATGCTCTGTATTTGGAAGAGCACAGAAGAAAAAGGAAAACTGGAGCAGAGGAAATCCTGCACTGGAGTTCAATAACCCCCTAATCATAGCTCTGATTCTGCTATCTCATTATGGGATCTCGGGCAAATTACTCAGGCTCTTACTGCAAACACTGACACAGGGCAAGACCCAGGGCTGTGTCTGTGTTTAGATCCCTACAGAGCCAGTTCTAAACCAGTCCAAGCTTCTCTCCAAGTAACATTTTTACTTTTTAGTGCCTCTGGTCATCTTTGAGAACACGTGAAGGAACAATGCCTTTTGGTGGAACTGCCACTTCACCTCTGATTGCTTCCAAAGAACTGGTCAGCTACTGCCTACCAAAAACAGAAGTCCATAAATACTACAATAAAGTACATAGAGGAACATGCATGCAGGAAATGGAGTGTTTGGTTCTGGTGGTGTTTCACAGCAGAACTAAGGCACAGCAAAGGTCTGAGTTGGTTATGGCTGCCTGTGCATTCAGGCACACATTGCCTGTCCTGAAACACCCCAGGATTGCTTTGGCTGGTTGGCTGCAATCCCCTGCGTGCCTTCCAGCAGGAGAGCCAGAAACATTTTGAAAAGAACACTGACATCACCAATCTAAACCGAGGAACCGTAGCATTAAGGAAAAAGCTGAAGAAAACTAAGAGGCATGAAAAGCCCACTGGCAATGCACATCCCCTGCAAGAACCCCAGAAACCAAACTAATGTTCATGGTGTTCACTGTGCCCAGGTTCTCAGAAACGTCTCAATATTGCTGCTGGGACCAGTAATATTTAAGAGCACATCCCAGTTGTTCGTGTGCACTCCCTGAGGTAGCCCTTGGTGTAGGATCCTGCACATCTCCTCAGGGCAGCCCAGGCCGTGGCACCAGCCAGGCTGTCCCACCCTGTGTTCACCAGGGAAGGGGACAGTGTGGGCACCAGGCCCTGCCTCAGGACACGAACTTCCAGCACGGTGCTACCCAAGCCAAGGATTCCTGACAAGGGCGTTTTACTGCAGCAATATTTGTTTCATTGATGTTGCAAATGTGTTCTCCCAAATAACACGGAGCGAACGGAGTGCACATGTTTGATCAGTCACATGCACTGCCTTCATAACAGTTCTCAAAGCCTTTATTTCCACATATGCAGCACTATGATTTATTTTATTTAAAAACGCAATGTCGGCTGCCAAACTCCTCCTACTGTGCCTGTCTCACTGTGTGAGAAACATCAATTTCAAAACAAACACTGCCTATTGGAAGAAACATGAGTTCCAAACTCCTCTTCCCTAATTTTCAAGAAATGCTGCTAAAGAAAGAACATGGCACAGCTACAGTGTCTGAAGGGAGAGGCCTCCAGCATCTGTCGCCTCTTCTGCAGCAAGAGGAGCTTCAGTACAATCTTTCAACAACTCCTTTTTTTCCTTTTTTTTTTGTTTTGCACAACTGCCAACATTCTTGATAAGCATGTCTTTCCTCAACTGGCCTGAATAAGGTATGACTTTTTTTTTTTTTTTTAAGCAGTACTTTTATAACGGGGTTGTCTAATGGTATGAATTGGAACATCAGCCATCCAGAACGTTCCTAAGTTGTCAACTCCTGCTTTCCAAGTGTTCCTCTGTAAACAGTAGTAGTTTACACACTAGGTTTTGTGCTTCATCTGTTTCCCCTGCTGCAGATTCCATTGTCTGCAGATCTCACTTCTGGAAAATAGACTTAAGATGTTTATCAACCATGATTTTCACTGAAAAGGCCCAGGAATATTTCATGTTGTACAAAAATATCACAACATTGATTTATTGAAAAAATCCTAGAAAATTTTCATTTTTCTGTCAAACTTGTATCAGCTCAATCCCTCATGATTAAAGAGTTACCTTAACGAGGAACCACACTTGAAATGTGCTTTTAAATAATCAGCTGGTTTAGTAAACCCATCAGAAAGACATTATTACTATTATTTATTCTTGTTTTTTGTTACCAGAATCATATGAATGGTATTGGAATTGAGTCACTGTTCCAGCTTCTCAAATACAAAACATTCTTCTGGAAACTACACAGACAAACCCAGTTCTGCTGTCCATTGTGCCTCCTCTGTACAAAGAGAGATCTTGCTTAAATTCAATCCCTAAAACGAATTAAAAACTGCCTTTTAGATAATCAAGGAGGGGAAATCCTATGTGATATCACTCAAAGTTTATGTATTACAGCAACAGGAACACTAAATCATTACTTATTTGAAAACAGGTGTAAAGGAGCCTGACATGTATTTGTATTCTTTTAAACAAACGTTTTAATCAAATAATATTTTTTCTGTTAATTCCTCACATATTTACGCAATTCTTTCATTTTTTTCCCCCTTAGAAAAATCCTGGTTCTTCAGAGGATTTTCACAGAAACAGGGAGGCTGCCTTGAGTCACGACAAACTTTGGTGGATGGGTCATGGTGGAGAAACCTGTAAAGGAACTTTCTGTTGCCTGGTGATCTGCTCGTACTGAACCAGGCATTCAAGGATATCTAAGATTATTAACTCAGCCAGACATCTGTCAAAAGTGGTCATAAGCACAAGAAAGTTTGGAAAGTTCAAACACTCACAGCACTTGCCTAAAAGGCAGAAGTTTGCTTTCTTCAGGAAGCCAAAAATGCCTGGAATTTCAGAAATGTGCCAGGCTAAAATAAAAGTGTAACATGTTACCTAACTAAACAGCTTTTTATGCAGGCCTTCCCTCCTAAAAATAGTAAGTCCATCTTAAAAGTATAATAGAATAAATTTATTTCTGTTATGATTTCATGGAAAATGGCAGCTCAGCCGATATAAAGGAAGAAGTTTATGGCTGAGAGACACTGCCAGAAGTATCCCAGCTTGAGTTTTTTTCCAGGAGTTCTCTTGAAGCAGCCAGAGACCTCACTCTTGTAATTCCCATAAATACAGCATGCCAAACTGTCACTGTCTGACCATCCATGTCCTGGCATTTTCATTCTCTACCTTCTCACAGGTAAAGCATCCAAACTCTGGCATTTTTCCTCCCCACCCAGGGTTAAGTGAGGTCCCCAGGTTTAACTGAAGTCCCATGGGAGATGCCTCATTGACAACAAAAATCCCTCTATGTGGCAGCAGCAGCAGCAAGATTGCAGGGAGACTTTGCTGTGTTTCATGTGAAAGAGCAATTCATGTGAATATAATTTAATTTCTGAGCTCCTTTGTCCCTCTCCTCTGACAGCACCACTGCAGGCAAGTGGCAGTCCTGGGTTTGATTATGGAGATTTATTTATCGTACTCGTGGAGGAGTTCCTCATATGGGAATGATTTGTGGCTCATGAATGATCTGATCTGGACTTAATTGATTTAGGGGCTTTTCCAAGAATGTCTGCACAACTATCCAAATGCTTGTGTAAGTCACACGCTGTTACATACCACTTCACACCTTCTGCTACAGTTTTTGAATGCAAAAAAAACGCTCCCAAAAGCACTGAAGACAATGCAAAATCACTTAGATTTAAATTATAATACCTGATAGGCATGGTCTGTAGCTGTCTAGTAATAAAAGCTTCTCAGTAACTTTAAGTCTTGATTTTGTATAAAAAATTTTGGTACACTGAAGTTTCTGGCCTTCCACAATTGTATCTTTTTCATCTAATGACATGAATTTGAAATTTGTGACCTTTTTTTTTATTTTTTTTGAAAATCCAACTTTCGCAGTAATTATTGAAGCTTTAAGAGCAAATTTGAAAAACTGGGCAGGGATGCTAAATACCAAAATTACCTTTACCATCAGTATTTTGATTCTGTAGAACAGGACAAAAAGTAATGACTGCACTTCATTTTTCTATGAAGGGCAATTATCTTCAGTTTCAGTTGCATGGTCTGTCCAGCCCTTAAGCCTTCACTCAGTAGTTTTTGTAGCACACCTCAGCCTCAGAATACTCAGTGCTAGTCATAACATCTTTTGGAAACAATGGCACTCCTCCAGGACTTAAATACCATTTCTAGCAGACAAAGATACACAGAGGAAAGCAGAAATGGCTGTTTACTTTTGAAATGCTGCCAGGAGTGAACCTATTCAGCTCCCCTGGGAACTGCAGGGATTCCTCTGTACAGCCTGGGAGAGCAGGATTATCTCACTCTTGCATCCCAGAGTTTACCCTCAGCTCTCAGAGCAGTTCACAGAAATCAGTGTCATCACTTCTGCTTCACCAGAACCAACAGAGCTGTGGAATAGGCAAAGCCTTGCCAAGCTTCACTGACTGGAAACCAACCCCTTTCCCCACAAAACTGTTCTACCCCTGAGGCAATTGCAGAATTCTGGGGATCAGATTAATATTCCTATTTTATTTTTTTTGGGGGGGGAGGGTGTGGTGTTATTATGTAATATCTTGCAGAATTCAAGTCCAGCTTGCAATACTTGTGTATTTATCCAGCCTCTCTTGAATGCAGTTAGGAAAGACCCACAAAGGCTGTCAAGGCATGGGAAAAATGCTGCTCTTGAGAAGTACATGTTCAGAAGAATAAACAAGAGCCTGCCATTACTCATCTGCAGAAGCAGTGGACAAAGGGAAGTCGCTGTCCTGAGGAGCTTTGTTAGCTTCCAGAGCAGGATTTTATGCCTGCAAATGTCCCTTAGGCATGGAGCTGGTGGGTCCTGAACCCACAGCACTTGCACAGGGATGGGGTCACACAGGAGTTCAGCAGGAGGAGCAAACATGAGCAAAGCAGGAATTTATCTTAGGTCAGTGCCACCAGTAACTTCTTTTCATGTTGTTCAGGCAATTTCACCTTATTGGTGGTTTTCTTGAAATAATCTTTCCCACTCCAGGCAACATCAGCCTGTATCGACCATAAGTAGCTCCCTAAATCTTAAATAACATAATTTCTAAGGCCAGACACAGAACCTGGTAGTGTTTTCACTGAACACAGTAAGATGTAGACATCACTAATTAACTAATTTCCTGAGCAACTTCAACTGGAAGGGTGGACCTGAGTTTATAAGCCCTCTTGATAACAAATACATCTCTGACATTCAGTAGGAGTGAGATGACCTTTCTGGAAAAATACTTCTGAAATTAATCAGTTGATATTGCTTGCACCCCTTACACATTTGAGCACCAAAATTTACAGTCAGGTTCAGTCCAGACTTGGGAATTACCAGGCAGAATAAGGATGCAAACAGAATTAGGATAAAAGAGAAAAAAACCTCAAAACTCCATAACCAGGAAAGAACTGCGAATTATGCATTTCCCAAAAAAAAAGGATTACCCAAATCCTTCAGTTTCCTCCTCTTTTCCTACATCTTTTCTAACTCCTCTTAGGAAGCTAAGACAATACAAATTTAGTTTTATATTTTGTTAGTACTGATATGTACAAGCTCGGTTGTTTGTTTTTTTTTCTTTGGGAATGTGAAAAGAAACCAGCATTTCTATTCCAGTTTTATGTTAAAAAGAAAACAAACAAAAAAAGTGTTGGCTTAGTTACTAACATGGAAACGGGAAAGGGGAAAAGGGCACATCATCCCAATTACAAGAGCACTCCGGCTGTTCCCAACACACACACACACACACACACACACACACACACACACACACACACA
>JAHLSL010000072.1:4356400-4368033 GCA_025920805.1 Petroica traversi | reverse complement strand
ACACACACACACACACACACACACACACACACACACACACACACACATTCTGAGAAAATCTTTGGTGTTTACTATCCAATAAACAAGAGAGTGAAGCAGGAAAGACATGCAGAGGGATGGGCCCAACCAGGAGCCCAGAGCATGAATTACCGGAAACAAAACTACTACGGCCAAAAGCAAATTCCTATTTGGATCCTGCAGCTTGGGAGTGACAGTCCCTCCTCCTCCAGCCACCCAACCTTCCCTGTGCCCTCTGAAGCACAGAGACTTCAGCTGCTGTGTCAGTCGTGTGGGGGGGCAGACTGCAAGCAGAGTTTAACAGAGAACACACGCTCATCAGGCTCCAGCTTTGTCACTCCTGTTCCCACCTACTCGTCCTCTTCCCGTCTGCTTTGGGGGAGGAATAAGGAATTATCTACCTCTGACAGCACATGGATATAAATAACCCTTCAGATGCATTTTCCAGCCCTTATTCTGCCAATTACAGCATTTCTGGCTGAATTCCTGGAAGCATCACCCTGGGTAGTGCTAATTCCAGGGACAGCATCAGCCACCAAAGTCGCAGATCACAGCAAGAGCAGGTCTGCAGCAGTTTTGTTCTGGTGCAGCAAAGCAGCTCTTCCACTCAAAACAGTAAAGCTCACAGACCTCACACTGCCAGTATTCTGAGGGTTTGGGTTTTTTTCAAAACACAAAAAA
Organism: Petroica traversi; assembly: GCA_025920805.1. Taxonomy (NCBI): domain Eukaryota; kingdom Metazoa; phylum Chordata; class Aves; order Passeriformes; family Petroicidae; genus Petroica; species Petroica traversi. Next base: position 4,367,334 of record JAHLSL010000072.1, on the reverse strand, counting down.
CTCCCTCAGGAAACAGCCACTTCATCTGCTCTTCTGAGCCACTCTCTTTTTGGCCTTTCTTTACCGGTGAAAATGAGAGCGATGAGAAAAATGGGGGAAAAAAAGAGGGAAAAAAAAGTGTTCACCATACACTTTAAAATTACTATAAACTGCTTCAATTAAGGAAAAGGTATTTTTTTTATAGTAAGGCCAGGAGAAATCCTGTTTTCCTCCCTAAGGTGCAACAGTGGAGCAGACTTTGTCCAGATGCAAACATTTGTTCCCATAGCAGACAAAAGCACAGGCAGACAATATCCCAGCACTGGTTTGTGCTCACCAGTAAAGACATCTGGAATAGAATATTTCAGAAATTATGATTTTCAGTCACTGTGTAGGCTTTTTAGTGAGCCCCATTATTGCAAACAAGAAGACTCCACATGTCCTGCTTTGAACCCCAGCTCATTAAAGTCCAAGAACGACCTAAAGGTTGAACATACGCCCTTGATTTATTGCCTTTAAAACATTAATTAGGATTCATATTGGGAATTGCTAGTTTTTAGTATTTACAACAGTTTTTTCAGTTATTTCCTCATTTCTGCAGGATTCTTAATATGCCTCCCCACATACTTACCTACATGTGCATTCCATATGTGCTTCCTCCCCTTCTCCAATGTGATTACTGCAGTATTTTTTCTCTGTCTGTCTTTCAAATACAGAGCTATAGGATTACGTTTTGCTGGGCTTTAATTAAGATATAAAGACTGGTGTAATGAATAGAACCATGACAAGGAAACATTTACCAGAAGCCAGGATAAAGATTTTGGTATTTTTTTGTACCAAAGCCGGGGTGTGGAGTTTTGATGTTGATCTACCCTGGTCTTTGCTCATGGCACTGATCTATGACACCATTTCTGACTTCCCATCCAGAGCTCCCAAACCCTGGCAGATTTAAGCAATGAGTGCTGCAGAGCCTGATCTTGGTCTGATCCCTGTTCCTGTTGCTGTTCATGAGGAAAGTGATCCACAAGTTCTTAGTGCTGTGGTGGTGTTCTTGGAACAAAGCAAAAATCAAGGACAAATGCCCGGAGTGCCTGGGGTCACACCCCCACTTTCCATGTGTCCAGCACCCAAATCTACCCAGGAGGATTTCTCTGGCTGCTTTTTCTCTTTTCATCTTATTTTTTTTTTCCACAGCACAGTTACTGCCCCCACACCTGTGCTTAAACAGCCATTACTGGGACTACAAGGTGAACCAGACAGTTAAAAGGAAAAAAAAATCTTTCTAAAGATGCTTTATCATGTTAGAATTATAAAATAATTAATATTTTATAGGAAACCTTTGAAAACAATCTGCTCCAATTTCACAGCTATCTTCAAAGCCAAAGATAATTTCAAGTTGTGGTTAGGTTGCTCAGGACCTTGCCCTGTTATATTTTGAAAATTTCCACAGCCCTTCTCAGGGTGTTGTGAGTGACCATCCTCCCTTGGAAGGGCTTTCCCTGCTGTAACCTGTGTGTCACTGGTCACTGAGAGGCCTTCAAGAGCCACCCCAGCCCATGCCAGCATGGCCAGGCTCGAGGTCACCGGGCAGTCCCTGCAGCCTCTGCCCCAGGCTGGACAATCCCCGTGCTCCCAGGCTCTGCCTCAGGTTTGCTCAGCCTCTCAGGGCTCTGAGCAGTACCTGGCACTCTCTGTGGGTTCAGCAGTATCTTTCTCGAGCTTGGCTCCCTCTCAAGCCCCAAAACATGATCTCACAAGTGAAATCAGGCTACAACCACTTCCTTGGCCCCCTGGCAGCTTTCTCCATGCCGAGAGCATTCAGCTCCATTGACAGAAAGGAAGGAGCAGCACAATTCACAAGTGTAGGGATGCTTAGAATGTAAGTTTCCACTGAGACTTAATTCAAAACTTAATGAAAAATAGCAGAATCTTTCCTGGCTTTGCCCAGTGTTCACTGAGATCCTCACTAGGGCCAAATCCTTCATGCCTGGGGCTTATCTGCATGAACGCCTTTAACTCAGAACAAGGTGCATCAAAGCAAAAAAAGCACTTTATAAGTGCTTTGATCAAAATGTGTCAAAATGAACCATCAGTCTTTTCTTAACCACAAATCCTACTTCCCCAAAAGGGGGTGGATTTTTCCCTAGGGATATGAAAGCCCTGTAGAAGGGATAGAATGGATTTCTGCAGTTCTTTGTGTTGCTGCCATCTCATAAGGTGGGAAATAACTACAGTGCAGAGGCTGGGACTGTGCCTGGCTACAAACTGAACGGGCACCAGAATGGAGGAAGAGCACTGATAGGTTTGGGGAACAGAATTGCTTGTAAATTGTGTGAAGTAATCCCTCCTTTTCTGCTACGCTGTGTCTAAAAAGAATGCTCAGCAAGTAAAGAAAGAGCCCAGAAGAACAATAAAGATGGTGAAACATGTGCTTGTGAGAGCAGAGTCAAAATATGGCTGTTTTCTGCCCATAATTTTCCACATTTTCCAGTCCTTATGCAGAAATTTTTGGGTTTATTGTGCAATGCTCCCATGCTGGTCTCCTCTTTCAATCAAATAAAAATTAGACTAACCTTTAATTAATTTAAATTTAATTAATACTGCTCGCTCCTCTTTGCTGTGCTTGCGTGAATATGTGCATATCTAAGAATGAATTTTCTACACAATTATTTCAAACACTTCTGCAGGCAGAGAAAAGCTGGTTTAATGTAAAGAACAGACAATGGGGGAGGACACACAAGGCAACAGTTGTCAGCTGTGTTTAAAGTGCAAAAAGAAAGGCAGTAATTGTTTTCTCTCTTGGCTACTTGAATAGCCTTAAATTACTACAAATGTTACTCATGCCAAATATTGTTTCAAGATTTTCTTCTGATGGACTTGATGTCCACAAGCAAGTGAGCAAGGAATATGAATTTTAGGAGGATGAAGACCACAGAATCCCAATGAAGCTGTAAGAAATACTCATTTTGGTACAGCTTCACTCTGCATTCTGCTGCTCCTGGGTCTAAAACCCAAATGTGGGCACCATATGTTAGAATGCTTCTCACACCCACGAGTTTACAAACAGCTTTTGATTCACAGGATTTCTGAAATGGATCAGGGAAGCTGAAGATACCCATGTTGTTGTTCTTCCCTCTTGCACAAAGTCGTTCCCTTCATAAATGGAAAAGGAACAAAGATTTGAGACTTTGGCTAATCACAATAGGTTTGTTAATCATGGGCAGCCTAATTGAGGAACATTTACAACCTGAACTTTGGAGACATCTCAATAGCCTTCCATAAGAAGTAAGATGGTGTAGGAATGAGCCACAGAGTGCTAAGTCCACCTGTTGATGAAGATCTGAAGGCAAACTGAAGAACTAATTAGAACTGCTGTGATTAAAAGGGCCTTTGTTTACACTCCTGGCTCACATCAGCTGCAGGGTGACTCTCGTGTGACAGTGGGGACCAACACAGAGACACAGAGTCCTGATGGGCCACCTGAAATAACGGGGCAGTGTTTGCTGTGCCTCCTAAGGATGTGTTTGCAGAACACGCTTCTGAATTAGCTTGAACAAAAATCCTTTTCCTCCCTGCAATACCAAGACGAGTCTAAATTTCAAATATTTCTGTGAGCTTCACAGAAAGCTGCTGTTCTCAGCAAAAGCCAGGATTGCACAGGTAAACCCCATGAGCCCATTACTTCCTTGGCAAACAATTCAAAGACAAGATAGGACTTATTTCTTGGTGTCAAGTCAGACTGTTTCACCTTTCATCTTGAAGAGAGATGGAAAAACTGATAAATGCAATCTGCTGAAGGAGATATTTGTGAATTTATTCTTCTCTAAAGCCACTGGGAGGTTGGCTTTAGAGGTTGGAGGTTAATTTCAGAAGCATCATCCTTTAACTTTTAGGAAAAAAGAAGATCATTAAGTGATGAGCACTTAAAAGGTTCTTTAAAGCAAAACCTCTGGTTACAGTTTTTGTATTTTGTTCTTATACCATGCAGCCTTTTTTAAATTAGGAGAAATCATCGAATATATTAACTCACATCAGCATTTGCAAAAGCATAATAAAGAACATTTAAGAACAGCTCTGCAACATGTCTGCTGCAAAGCAAAGAAAAACTTGAAAAATAAATGCAAGCTTTTAAAAATGGGTAACAGAAGAAACTGTTCAGAACAAGCTTCAAGGTAAACAGAAATTACTTATGAGACTTTAATTCATTGAGAGAATTTCAGAACAAATCAAGAGGTCCAATTGTCTGTTGATTCCTAAATATTGGAAGACATTAATTAAAAAATTGTGCTAGAGAGAGATAAACCTCACACATCCTCAAATAAATCAGCAATGCAGAGTCTATTAATTTTATGCCATTACATTATCTCTCCCTTTAATATTCTTTTAAACATACAAATGTATTAGCATCTTGAATAATGAAGTACCTTCCTGATATCTGCATAAAATAAATTAGATTGGAGGGCACAGGAAGCCTCAGAGCCACATCTCTCCCCTCAGGAAGTTTCCAAGAATGATACAGGAACGTGTATTGTATTTTCAATTGTTTCCCAAACAGTTAAAGAAAGGCTTCTTCAGGAAACGAAGAAATTTGAGATATTTAAAGCTTGGTGATAACAACAAAAAGAGTCGAGTGTTTCAGTATTTCACCCCCAATTAGGAGAGCTGAAGGAATGATTTAACTTTGTTCAAAGCACCTGACATAGCCCAGGATTGAAAATTTACACAGCCCTGACACCAGAAACGTGGGCAGGGAGACACATCAGGCTGATGGTGCTTTTAAATATTGCCTTCTCTGAAGTGCTTAATTTTCAATAAAATGTTGTTTTAAAAACCAAGCTGTGGACTCTGCTGCTGCAGGTGTTGACCTGACCTAGGGCAGGTGATGGCAGCGAACAGAGGTTTGGGGCCCGAGGGCTTGGGTGGGAATGAGTGGGCTGGGACTGCTGCAGCACAGAGAGGGATGGCTGGAGGCCTGGATGGGCACCCCAAAGAAGCCCAGGAGCAGGGTCAGTGAGGCAATTTGCTTAGGAGCTGTCACACTGCTGACCTGTGTTTGTCAGGGGGAAGAGTGGAATCACCACCAGTCTGGCAATTCACAACCCCTCAAGTAGAACAACAAACATTTGGAGATGCTCTTCCAGCAGGGCACGCCCTGCACAGCCTGTCTGTAAAAGCAGTTTTATGGAAAATCAAATAAATGAGACTTTCCAGACCTGTACTGGCGTTATATCAATTCCAAGTCATCATTCTCAGGGGATTCTCTCAACAGGAGAATCCCTTTGCCCCCATCAGAATGTTCTTTCCAGGCCTTGGGTGCCATTGAACTTCAAAATGTTGATGAGGTTACAAGGTACAGATGCACTTCCCTCCCTTATATTTAGGACAAACAACTCCTACCATAAAATGGATTTAAATATATATAAAATGGTAAATGCAGCTGCCAACACTTAGTTAATAGTTTTAACTTTGGACACAAACCAAAACCATCTGTGTTTGTAACAATACGTGCCCCTCCTAAAACCATAAGACAAAACCTAACTCAGAACTGAGAAGGGCATTCATTAAAAAAGCAATAAGCAAGAACACTTACAGAAGATTAGCTGTAATGCAGTGTAATGATGGAAAAGTACCAATTTATATAACAATTTTACAGGCCTCTTGAAATTGTTTTTTGGTTATTTTTCCAAAGCCTGATGTTACAAAATATGCAAAAGGCAAGGTCTTGCTCTTTCATACTTAGAGTCTGATTTCAGATTATTTTACTGAGAATCACTAACAGACACAGGCACTGAGAGAACTGCTCATGTGTGGATGAACGCAAAATGAAATATCCTTTCCAACACTTGGTTCTGAAGTAGTTTGACTGGCTTTGACTAATTTTGCAGGAACAAACACTCAGAAAATTCCCTCCAGAAGATCACATCCAAGCCCTCTCTGGGCAGTCTGTCCAGTGCTCAGTCACCTGCACAGGATGGAAGTTCTTCCTCATGTTCAGGTGGAACTTCCTGGGCATCACTTTCTGCCCATTGCCTCTTGTTTTATTACTTGGCACCAAGGAGAAGAAAATTTAGTTTACTTTGTCAGGATGTTTTTCATTAGTGCATCCCTAGAGGCACTAAATGACTAATTTTATAGACTTCATTGAGACTCCTTGAGTTATTCAGAGAAAGGAAGGCTCTCAGAAATTACTTCAAGTATTTTATTCTGCCCAGTCAAAGTTCCTTCTATTTCACCTGGCTTCAGATCAGAATCTGAAAATGAAATTCTGTTCAAGAAAATTCATATTTCAATAGCCATGTTTACTCGGTTTGCTAAGCAATCTTCACCCAGATCCAAAAATATTTTCTTCTTAGGATATCCATCTATATTAGCAGATCTTAGTCAATGGTTTTAATTTAATTCCAGAAATTTTCTGGTTTTTTTTTCCTCTTCTGCCCTAAGACATCCATTTAATCCAAATGATGGCCCAAGCAAGTATCTGTCCTTACAGATGAGGTTGATCCAAGTGATGGGGTTTTCAAAAGTAGCTAATAAAACTTGGGAACAAAACTAGCTAATAAAAATTGGGATTCCTTGTGCTGTTAAGCAGCTGGAAGCTTTGAAAAGTCCCTCCCCTGAAGCCAATGTTACTACATTAACATCATAAATAAGGCAGTGCCTGACTCCCCAGCAGTGTTTCTGAAGTAGCTAAAAACCTGCTGTGTCACAAAAAGCAGCTGCAGTTGGATTTTATTCTTTTAATATTTACAATATCTGTTGGCTCAATAAACACAGCTCATGGCAAGAAGTGTGACATACATTGCTCAACACAACTCCTGCTGGTTTGAGGGCAAGAGAGTCAAATCAGCATTCAGAGGCAACTTCAATTATGTCATTTAGTCATAATCTTAAAGTTGCAAACTGAAAAACTTTTTAAACGCATTGTAAAGGATTTCAGAAAGCTTAAATGTGAACAAAACTGGAATTTTGGATTGGGGAAGATCATGCTCTTGGTACTAGAAATGGCAAACTCCTTGGTCTCATAAGAAAAAAAAAATCAGAAGTAAATACAACCACTCAGAAGAAAATGTTAGAGAATATCAGCAAGTGCAGCCAACAGCACCAGTGACAGCCTGAATGGACCCTTGCAAGGCTCAGCTGCACTAAATCCAGCACCTCTGAGTCTCTCTGTGAGGAGCAGGAAGCACTGATTCAAGACCCAGACTAATATGGTCTATAATATCTAAATACATTTATTTAATACCATGTCTAAAACGTTCACTGTGTGTATAAAAACACTCATTCAGAGCTTCAATTAAAGCCCAGCTATGTCAGTAACACAGGTCCATAATGTGCACTGTGCACATGGTTTTTGCATTTTTGCCAAAGGAAAAAGAATAAATGGATGAGCTAAAATTGCACAGTGGGATTAACTGAAAAATGAGCAATAACGAAATGAAAGTTTCAAACTTGCTGCCACTGGCCAAAGTAACTTCCAAATCCATAGTAGTCTTATAATAGTTTATTATTCCAATTCACAGAACAAATACCTACAAAGAATTCTCCCACACACAGAACTTGTGCCTTATGGGGAAGGCTTTTCTCATGACCGGTCCAATTCAAACCAAATGACAAAGCAGGAAATTAAGGTCAGGAAATTTTAATAGAACAATAAAAGAGAATGCTGTCCTGTAGACTCCATCCCAATTAAGTTATTTTTACAGATGAGACCTAAACAAACACTCAAGGAGTTTATCAGTAAATTTGCTGGGAGATCAAAACCAAAGAGTCCTTTTATGAGGCTGCCACATCTAAACAGAACTTCCATCCTTTCAGAGATCCTGAGTCACTCTGCTCTTGGAAACTGCTCTGTAACTGCTTTGAGAGTCCTAATTCTGCCAAAGGTTTGCGAGATGTTTCCCTGAGAGAGCTGCTGTTCCCACTGCTACAAGAAAATAATTTGCTTGGCCAAGTGCAGAATTTTTAGTTTCTTAATTCTGATGCTTTTGGCTGTGCCTGCAGCTGCTGCCTTCTCTGTGGCTACTGAAGGTAACGTTACCCACTGCAGCTTAGCAGCCGTGCAGGAAAGGGGCTCTGGCTGGCAGCACAGTGGGGCCTTTTGTTCAGCAGTTATTTATTTTGTGGAGAAACCAGGGCTCAGTCCCATAACCTTTGTATGGTGGGATATTGTGGAGGCTTACGCTGGAGTACAGATAATCTCTTCCACTTCAGACAAACAAAAAAAAGAGTATAATAACGAAAAGAAACATTAGAGAGGAATATTAAAAGCTTGGAATACATTGGAGTTGCTTTCAAAGACTACACTCAACCTCAAGGCAAGGTTTGTTACGTAATGAAATCCAGTGACTTATTTGCATTTAAAGAAAGTAGGTTTGGTTTATGCTGTGGGAATATTTAAGAATGATGGACTCAAGGCTAACACTTAGCATGTGGATTCAAGGAGAAAGGACTGGCCAGAAAAATCTGATTAAAATTGGGAAAATTCAGAATCAGTGCTAGAGAATTCAAATAGTTTTTCAATCTCTCTGAGAAGCCTTGGGCAGACTACCCTCACCTTAACCAGAAATGATGTCTATAAAACATTCGTCAGGGTTTTCTATAGCATTTGGACCATGATCCAAAAATTGGACAATCCACAAAATTATTTTCCTTTGAAAATATGAAATGAGTGCCTTGCCCAAAAATTCCCTCAGTAGATTTTAGTGGCAGAGAGGAAGGGGAAATTAGTTGATGTTAGTTGTGTTTAGCTTAATTTTTTTTTTTTTAATCTGTGCTTCAACCTTTTGTGAGGATAGCAATTATAAACATTAAAAACCAAAAAAAAAAGTCAGCTATCATTCCAACCATGTCCTAACAGTTTCTTCTCCATTCTTGGGTCTCGTATCTGGCTTTTAGAGAAAATTTCTGGGGTTTTTTTGTGGTGGGGAAAGTCTGGAAAAGGAATTTCTTACAATTTTAATATCTTTAATTCAGTCTTCTTTTGGCCAAGACTGTTAAGTGCATTATCTTTTCTCATCATTTCTCATCCTGATATTTCCTTACCTTTTTCTTTAAAGAGTCCTAAGAAAAATTCTCCATTACTAAGGAAATATTCACAGCTAAGTTTATTAGCTTGAATTTTTTTCCTTCCCCCCCACCCCCCTTCTGCTTAGAAAATGAGATTTCTGACAACTGAATAAAATATTTTCTTTGAAGGCAAATGCTGTAAATTATGCCAGTGCTGGGAATATTCCTGCTATTTTACCTTTGGCAATCCATACCTGTAAGAAATCTGCCTAGAGAGGATGGGGTTTGAAACACAGAAACAGTAGCTGGGGGCAGGGGCTTGTGCAAGTTGCCCTACAAAGCTTGTTGCTCTGGGAAATGTGTTTCCAGATCATTCTGATACTTATTTTTAAATCCTCTTCCCTAAATTTTAATAACAAACCCTCTTGCTTACTTTCTTCAGGCCCAGCTCTTTCCTGGAATAGAACTCTTCTTGCTCTGATGGATTTCTGCAGGGAATGGATGTGGCCGTGTCACACAGTCTGGATGCACTGGGCAGCCTCAGTGGCAAATAAAAGCTGCAAGTTGTGAGTGGTTTCAAACCCTCCTCTGGTGCATTGTGTTGCTCTGGGCAGATGCCCCATGACTGCAACCCAGGCCAAAGGTACAGTGTGTGCAGTGCTTTTAGCACACACTAAATTCATTATTCATTAAAGGAGTTCCCACCTTTCTGGCTGCCAGGTGTCCAGGAAAGCAGCCAGTTGGTTTTTTCCCATATTTTTATGAGGTTACATGGAGTTTCTGCAATAAGTGTGTGCCCTCTGGGTATCCTCACTGAATGTGTGCCTTCCCAATTCCATCCCTTTGTAAAATCCAGGAATTCCCATGCTGGATCCTTGCTCAGGCTGATGGGTCACAACATCTCTTTGAAATGTAGGCTTAGGGCCAGACCCTTTTTGCATATTGAGTTTTGTAACTTTTGCAGTTCTTCAGTCAGCTCATCCCTTCAGGCCGTTCAAACTTGTTAAACTCTGCCTGTCACCCAGCAATTACCTCCAGAGCCACAAAACAGCTCCAGCTGCTCCATGGCCATGAGAAGACCTCCCAGCAAAGTCATTATTGTCTCCTGAAAATGACCTTGGGCTGGCCAAGAAGGGGCACTTCTGCTAAGAGGCAAAAGTGTGATTGCAAACAGAAACAAATTGAGAATTTAACTGAGAATGAGAATTGAAAATATTCCAGTGGGTGGTTGTTATCCTTATGGAAATCTGTTTTCTTGTTTCCAGTTGAAATCTCTGCAGAAGTCACTAGTACTCATTACCCCTCGTCTTCTCCATGTGACACCTGGTACAAAGGGAGTCTCCATCTCCTTGGCAGGCACCCTTTGAGCACTGGGCCATGGTGATGAGGCCTCCCACAGCCTTTTTACAGCTCTCTCAGCCTTTCCTTGTACAGGAGCTCCCAGCCTTGGATCATTGTGGCCTCAGCTGCCACATGATCAAGAAACTGCCCAAACTCAATTAAATCAGTGGGTGACTGTACGAGAGTTCAGATCAGGATTTACATCTCAAGCTTTTTAAAGTGTGAGTTTAACTTTCACAAAGGTGACTTTGCCATCGAAGGTGACCTGACATTGAACAACTCGGCAGCTCTTCAGGGCCTGAGTGATCAGAACACTGTGGACACATCTGCAGGCCCAGTAAAAGAAAGATGCCCCTCAAGGCAAGGTGGAAATCTGCCGGTACCGGAATGGCAAAAAGAAAAAAAAAATTAAAATCTGCTTGCTAAGGACAGAAGGGATTTAATCCTTGCTGGGATCCCAGACCATTCCCGCGCCATTCCTGAGGGGAAACCGCGACCCCACAGCGCCACCTGGCGGCGCGGGGCCGCCCCGTGAGGGACCCGGAGCGCCCGGGGCCTGCGGGGACAATCCAGAGCCCGGGAAAGGGACAATCCAGAGCCCGGGAAAG
>JAHLSL010000072.1:4326063-4356390 GCA_025920805.1 Petroica traversi | reverse complement strand
GGAAAGGGACAAATGCACAGTAAGGGAAAGGGACAAATCCAGAGCCCGGGAAAGGGACAAATCCGGATCCCAGGAAAGGGACAACCCCAGAGCCCAGGAAGGGGACAAATGCACAGTAAGGGAAAGGGACAAATCCAGAGTCCAGGAAAGGGACAACCCTGGAGCTCGCGGGGACAATCCTGTAGCCCAGGAAAGGGACAGCTATTTTATGTTATATCTATACAAATCATTATTTAATGTTATAAAACTGTTTAAACGAAGTTTTTATCTAGGTTTTTGAAACATCTTCAGAAAAAATATTTTGCACAACTAAGTACGAGAAGTCCGAGTTTGAAAAAAGTGGAAAACATCAGAACATGTTTTCTGATCGCTGGCACAAAACAAAAAAAAATTGTGTAAAATCTACATTAATATTAGTAGGATGGGAAAAGAGCAGAGCACTCCTTGTGTCTCAGAAAATGAACTTTATCTAACTCATCCGTGAAACTTCACGGAGAATGAAGAGGCAATTTTGGAAAAAGGAAAGCTATGATTCAAAATTCACTTTTTTTTTTTCACAGTGCTGATTTTTTTTTCTGTTAAATTATTTCAAAGTTGATTTACTGCTTTTGAGTAGCAAGAGTAAAATACATTATAAATATAGAATATTTAATACTTACAGAATGTAAATGTTACTGTGTTTTATTCCTAGACTTGAATATTAGCTGCCTGGTTTTGCTATCAATCTTGTATTTTTGTGGGTGATAACTCAGTTGAACAAAGATTCTTTCAGGCTTACTGCGGATGCGACTGGTTACAATTTTAGATCCTTATCTTCCATCCAAAAGAGCTTTATCACACAGTCCCATCTATATTTAAAAATCTGAAATACATCAGCCACCTTCCTAACACCATATGAACACTCCTTGCCAGATTTTTTTGCTGCTTTTAAGAATAGAATGTAAGAACTTTTCATTTCTTCAGAACTGGCTCCAGTGCAGAAGCTAAGAAAATAATTTCTGTTCTTGAGTCTTTTGCTCTTCAAGGGTCACAAAAAATCAGATAGCAAAGTATAATTACCAGATGAGAAAAAATAAACAACAAATAATTTCATTATGACTGGATTCATACCATTGACTTCAGAGAGATTACTCATAAGCACAAGTTAATGTAAATAAGATCACAAAGCCAGATTTGAAACACGCAGTTTTCTGACTGGGCTGTAATCTTGGCATAGTAAAATTCTAATATAAAATGACAAATTTATCATGTAGTCCAGCACAAAATTCATACATTGCATGTCAGCAGCTCTGTGCAGTGCAAGGCCACTTGCTTTTTCTGTACCCAAAATCAAAACCTACTTCAAATCACATTTTCATTACTGCAGCTGGGGAGAATGGGCAGAGCAAAGGGAGCTTTCTGAGCCTCCTGAAACGAGGCTGATGGAAAATGAATGGGGAACAGAAAATCGTTAAATCTGACAAAAATATAATGTGTATACATTTATATTTTGGAGCTCCAGGCCCCTTTTCTGAAATCTCAGCTCTCTCTCAACCCTTCATTTCCAAACTTTAAAAAGCAGCAGAACACCTTGCTTGACACTGAAAGCCTTTCAGCTCTGTAAATAAATTCCAGTATAAAATTTTCTTTGGGTTTTAAGAAGAGGGGAGAAAAAAGCAGAACCCCACCCTGTAACAAATCACTCCCTCAGCCATTACCTTGATTACCAAGGTCTGGATTAATCTGGGAACACAGTGGAGCAAGAAGAACTTTGAGTATTCTCAGTTAAGCCTGAGAGCAAGTGAATGCCAATAAAAACAGCTCACGATAGACCTTCCTTGGCTCAGACTGGCTTTTCCTGTGTCTGTGTTACAGACTGTAATTGCTGACTTTTTCACCATAAGGCCACCACTGATCCTTTATTTTTCAGCATTCCTGGAACTGCACCTTAACACTGAAGACTTCTGCAAGCTTGAGTGTTAGAGGCAAGAATGTTTGTTAATGAATTTCCATTTATTGACGGTTTTTAAGCTCCAAAGGCACATCTAATCAAGTACTTCCTTGTCTTTTTTTCTCTCCTTCTCTGAATATATTGGCTAAAATATGGACTTTATAAATCATACTTAGATACACATTTAATAGGAAACCCATAGCCTGGCACAACCGTGAGCTCCTTCCTAATTCTTTATCATTTTACTATTGTAACACACAGAGTTGTGTAGAATGTTTAAAAACATTTGTTTTTAAATGCCAGCATAATATGTAAGATGCATAGGGAGTTTTCAATTAATGTGTATGATTTCAAGTATTTAACTTCCTTAAAAGCTAAGCCAAAATTTAATACCATCCCCTTTTCTCTGCATAGATTGTACTTTGCTAAATGTAGTGACTGGATGGTTTCTGTCCTGAGTGGCAGAGGAATTGTGTAATACAACATTCTTGGCACCTGTATATAGTAATTTACATATGAAATAATTACTATTGACTGTATCTCATTGTTGTCTTTGATTCTAATGGATTTATCCATAAAAATGGCATCAAATGGCCATGTAGTTTACCAAAATAATGAAAAAATTTCTCCTTAAATTACCAAGAATACTTATGAAAGAAATTCACGTTGGCTAATGAATAAACAAACTCATCTCTCCTTTTGGGCAGAGAGCCCACAGTGGCCAAGTCCCCCAAATACCTCAGTGCACTCATTTCAGTTTTTCACATGTTTATGGCCTCAGAATGGAGGGCTTAACACTAAAGATGACAAATATATCAAAGATCACAAGGGCTTTGAACAAATGTGTTCCAGGGTGCTTAAAATTGCATGCGAGCAGCTCCTTCTCTTCCTGGCTTTGCTTTGTCCAGTTATGAAATGCATTTTGTTCCACCAAGCCTGGAATTCTCATCACTGACGGGCTCACCCCAAGGATAAACATGTATAAAACAAATATAAATAAACTCGGTCCAAAACCAGCAAAGGATTTTTGCTGAGGACTGAACTTCTTACCGGACAGAGAGCTGCATTTTGGGAGTAAATGGAAAAATTAGAGGGGTTTTGTTTTGGAGGGCTTTGTGTTTGGTTCTTGTTTTTTTGTTTTTTTTTTTTAAGAATGAAACACATGGACAAAGGGTTTCAGCCCCTTTTCAGCTCCTATAAATATTCTGCTGGCTTGAATTTAAAATCAGTATTTTTTCATGGTGTTTTCAGAATTGTTACATTAGGATCCTAATTGCTTCAGAGGCATTGGCTTATGTTAATTTCTAAATAGATGAAGAGTGGACGCAATTAACACTTACCAATTTTAATTAGTTAGTATCAACTACATTACAATACTACTGTGATCATTATTCTCCTGCAGGAGAACCTTGGGAAGTTTATTTCACTGTTTTTCCAGCCAAAATGGGGACACTGATATGACAATATGACAAAACACTCTGAGATCTACACAGGACATAACTGCTAAATAGTGTGTGCTTTTATTTATTAATTAAGGATAGATTGAAGATGCATTAGCTGTGCAGCAGACTGAAAAGCTATTTATCACCTAAAAGATAATTATTCTTGAAGCCCTCATTTCTTGTGTGTATTCTTCAAAGTGATCCACTTGCTGTTTAAATGTCAAATGACTTTTAAATACTTAATGCACAGAGTCTGGACTCCATCCATTAATAAACAGATTAGAGTTTCAGCTGGTAAAGCTAATAGGATATTAACATTTGCTTTTATTTTACTGTTATTTCTGGTGCTTTAATATTCTTAATATAGCACATAAAATGAAGAAAACTAAACACACACTAAACTTTGTGTCCTTTGCACTAAAACCCCACATCCATTATAAAAAGCCTCTTTGCCTGTGCTTGAGAAAAGCCATAACTCTAAAGATGATTTTGATTAATCAGAGACTTGAAAGTAAAACAACTGTCTTGGTGTTTGCACGTTTTCCTGGCACTGACCATGACACCAGAGCCCAAATCCACAGGCTGAGCAGGGAAGGAACAAAGTCAACGTGCACATGACAAACTCTGGTTTTGCTGCTCCACCACCAGAGGCACCACACACTCCATAAATATTTGGCCCCAATTACAGGAAATGATTTTCCAGCAGCCTTTGTCAAAAAGCTGAGCTGCACCCCTCAATGCTGATTTCAGTGAGCTGAGAAGGAACTGGGAGGGGATTTCAGCACTGCAGGAACGGCCTGAGGACAGGCTGGGCTCAGCTCTGCAGAGGAGTTTTGGGTCCCAGTGGAGCTGGAGGCAGCAGGGAGCCCTTGCCCAGTGGGCACAGTAACACAGAGCAGCAGCTCCAGGAAACCACAGATCCCCTCTGCCTGCACACCCGAGACTCCTCTGGTTCTGGAGTAGCCCGTCCAGCCTTGGAACACCCACAATGAGACACAGATACACAGCACAGTCAGGGCAGCAGAGGCCACCACACAGTGAGGGGACAGGGGCACCAAGGCCATGGAGTGGCTTTAGGCAAACAGGGACAATGAAGGCTGAGCAATGATGGGCATCTTTCCCTGCCTGAAGAGGGACACGGAGAAGCTGGAGCTAAACTCTTTTTTATAGGGCCATGGGGAAAGGGCAGGACAAAGGTCACAGTAAGGGAAATTTTGATTGGTGATGTGGAAAATAAAATGTTCAGAAGTAAACTGATTAAGCACTGAAGCAAGTTGCTCAGGAGACTGGAATCTCCATCCTCGGAGATTTTCAAAACATGACTGGACATGGTCCCAAGTAACCTGATTTAACTTACAAGAGGGCCTTGCTCTGAGCAGGAAGATCAAGGCCTGGATAACCTCCACAAATCCCTTCCAGCCTAAATGTTTTTAGGGTTCTGTGATTTCTAAAGGGAGATTAGATTTAAGTTAAAAAAATATATACAAGAGATCCTTGAAACTCAATCGTAACATTGCTGCTTTTACGTTTCAGAGAACTAATGAGAGCCAATTAAAACACAGAGCCTTTCACTGTATGTGAACTTAGTCTGACCAAGCATACTTCTTTATAGGTAAATAATCACCAAAAGTCTTTCCAAACACAGTGTATTTTAAGAATAAGAAATGACAGGTCACCTCTTAACCTCTCCTTTACATAACTGATAGCATTTTTTCAAGGCATTGGCTTATTGCCATTTTAGGGGTGGAGGATGTTCTTGCAGTTCTATGGAGAGGTGGCAGCGTTGTTCCAGCACAGCAGATTCTGCCAGGATGGATAAACACTGATGTTCTTGGGCCATATGCAAGATTATATATGTAATTTATAATCTTGTAAAGGAGAGCAGAGTATATTCCATTTCTTGTCACCAGGAAAAGCGAGCTACTGCAAACACCAGCCATGCAGACTCTGTTGTGGGTTCACATTCCCTCTTTTCTTTTGCACAAATAATGGAAAAATGGATTGCAATTAATGTAGAAAACCTGCAGAGCATTTTTCTTCTTTGCTCTTCCATGTGAGTTTTCATGGCAAAAGGGCACAATGCATAAGTAGAGAAAAGTACTACATGAGAGCAGAAGCCATCAGTGTTCTGGATTTCTTCAGAATTAAAACTGATCTCACCTCTGGTTCTGAGAGCAAACTTAGAGGATTTCTTTTATTAACATGCTAATGTGTCGCTGTTTTCTACACAAACTTTTAATTTGTCCAAAAGCCAAACTCGTTACTCATCAGTCCATTTACAGTGTTTATATTCATCAGGTCAACGACTTGCTGAGACTGAGCTACACAAGCTCATTAGTTTAACAGGTTTATTTTCATTACACTTTGGTTCCTAAACTAAAGTGTTTTCTCTGCATGAGGTAAGGAGCAGTGGTTAGGTAATCAGAACTTAAAGGGTTATTGCTGGGATGTAACACAGGAAATTAGTAAGATTTGGATGGTTACTGTGCCAAAAAAACACTGCTAAGAGCACTGCTAATACAACTGTTTCTCCATTCTGGGGCATCACAGTAACGTGGTAATTTAGCACCATGGTGTAGCACATAAATATTATTGGAAACTTTCTGTGCCATTCATCATAACCAAAAAACGAAAAGAAAACAAAAACTCTTATTTAAAATAAAAATCTTTCAGCTCAGCTTTGCAGATAAACTTTTCCAGATAATTGTTCTGCAGGATATATAAACATGGCTAAGTGTCCTATGCTGTGGGAGAGTCACTAAATGTTGCTGTCAGTTTTTTTCCTTGGACTCTGTTCTTACTGCCCAGATGGAAGCAATGGAACAGCAGAGAAAAGAACAGTGGGATGCACTTCACAAAGCCACTGCCACCTCTCACTCAGCACAAACCTCCAGGCAGGCCAAACAAACTGGGGAAATCCCACTGTGTGAGCAGAGAAGGGATGAACACTCAATAGGAGAGAACTCAGCAGGGAATGTCAGAGCTAAAAGATGGAGCACGGGGAAGGCAAAGGATGAAACATCATATTGTTAATTCCAAACAACCACAACACCGATAACATTCTTTATTAGAGGGAACTCATTGTCAGCAACTGTTGTAAAGTCTTAATACAAAAGAATGAAACAAGCTTGAGGCTGCTTTTTAAAGAGTTACCTAATCCTGCTGTCCATATGTATCACCCACAAACAACCTTTGATTTTTCTGGCCAACTTCAGTCAAATGAATCAATTGCTAGAGAATGATTATTATTTTTTTAAATATTAGTTTCTAAAGGTCTGCAGAACTGGTCATAGGTACCAGAAACTGGTGCTGCCTGGGCATGAAGGGGAACACTTCAGTATCTGCAGCTCAGCCAGACTAAAAGCAGTGTGGAATGCAACAGAGCAGTGAGTGCCTATTGCCCAACTGTTGGTTTGGGAGTTGAGAGGGAGTTGTGGGTAGAGTGAGGATATTTTGTGGGTAAGCAAAGTAAACAGGAGGGGTTTGGTCACTGAAGTGAAAAGCATTTGATAATGAGAGGCCAGAGACTGGGCAATGCCAAGAGTGCAGTTATGGAAATGGAGTGGAACTCTGCAAGACACTGGGCTGGAGCAATGCTGCTGCTCTGGGAGCCACTCACTGCTCGTGTTCACCCTCATGGTCTGAGCTGCAAACTGGGCAAGGGCCACCAGAGCCAGGAGAATCAGCTCTGCAGGCAGGAGGGAAACACACAGAGCTGGAGATGTGATAGAGAAATGGAGGGCACTGGCTGATGAGGCCTTCCAGACCTCAGAATGCAACTTTAGCAAAGAAATCCTGAGTTTCGCAAAGCAAATTTATTACCCTGTGCATAGCCCAGTAATTTAAACCTTACCCTTTCAAATTTAGATGAGACATTAGTCTTGCTTTTCATTACACAGGTTTGTAACTTGTGGGTTGTTTTAGTTTGTTTGGTTTTTTGTTTGTTTTTTTAAACAGACACTAAGGCCAGGCCTAGACATAGAAAACAGAGATCCAAAGAGTTCTGCATTTACCAGTAAACAAAAATTGCACTTGATGGCAAATTTAGACAATAAAACACCCAACAGTGAGAAGTAAGCAGAGTAATTGATATGCTGTCATATCATTCATCACAAGAACATTAACCTTTCAACTGTGGTTAAAGCAATTCCAGTTTCATTAGTCCCTAGAGGATTCACCTTGGCAATACCCTGCAGCCCCTCCAGGCTTTTCTGAGTAGATGTAGGGGGTCTTCTTTGATCTTTTCCTCAGCTCTACAGCAATGGCAACAGCCAACTCACATTTTATGACTGAGTCACACCATTAAACCCAAGATAATGCTAGCAACATATTCCCCCTTGCATTATTGGTTTTAATCCTATTTCTCATCTCTATCTGCTCTGATTCACTCCTATCATCCATCTTTGTCTCCCCAGAGGAAAGTGAATTGCATTTTACAGTGAGGAAAATCTGTGTTTTGGGAAATTCTTACATTGATGGTAATGAGAACACTGGAAAAAGATTCAACATGGATAAACTCCCTTTTTGAAGCTGCTTACTTATTTCATTTCTCAGTGCATATAGAAAAAGTTACCTCACAAAGAGATGTGAGAATACAGGGTGTTTGCCATGCTCACTTCTTTCTAAAGACAAGAGTAAAAGCTCGAGAAGGCAAAGCAATATCAGGGTAGAATCGAGAAGAGTTCTTTTGCCATGAGTGATAACAGAAAATACACAGAGAAAGCTTTGATTTACAGGGGATGGACTGGGTGGCTGAAAGGTGTGCTGGGGGAAAAGTCACCGGACAATTTCAATCCACTGTGTCCAGACGTGCTGCAGCTCATTTGGCACCAAGGTTGTTTAAGTGCCTTCAGCAATTTGGGGTCTTAATTTGTGTTCATTATCAGACCCATCAAACATCCCTCTGATTTCCTAGTGTGTGTATTTGCTGAGGAACAAGCTTTTCTAAATATTTTGTCAGCTTGTAATGCAACTGGCATGGGGACAGTTTGGCTTTTTGTTTCTCCTGTCTTAGCCAGTCTTAAGAGGGAGGAGACACTGAGCAGGTCAGTAGATATTTGCATTTTTTTCCTGACAGCATTTCTGTATTGAACCACAATTAGTTTACTGCACAGTTATATCTTATCCAAAACAGCTACCACAAAGGAAGCTTGGACTGTGGAAAGATGCCATGGCACATAAAGCCTTAATAAATACTGAATTATATATTATTGCACAGGACAAAGAATGAACTGAATGTGAAGGCAGCAAGCCAGCCCCAAGTATAACACAGACTAACACTACACTCACATAATTACATCTGCAGAGCAATTCACAAGCCTAAATATTGTTGTACTGTGATTTTTCCACAAGTCATTGAATTAACAACCTCTAACTCAGTCGTATACAACAACATAAAAAGAAAAGAATTGCTCAATTTTGTGATTTCAAGTTTTCCCTCCTGTATTTCTGTTCTATGGGACCTGAAGCCAAAAAACTTCTTTGTTTGCATATTGAGATCCTGTGACTGTGCCACAAAAATCAACTAAGCCAACATCACTTACCAAGATACTGTCCCAAGTAAAACATGTAGTTACATAAGTATGGCGTTTATGAGAACCTGATGCAAGGCAAAGATGTTTATTTAAATATCCCAGCATGAGGTCTCAGCCTGTCAGCTCCACATGGCTCAGGACTAATTCTATCCAAAGAACAGCTCATAGGGTTTTGCTGCTTTCTAAAGAGGAGCAGTGTTGCAGATGATTGAGCAGATATTTTAAACAAGTCAAAAGCAGCATCTGGAAAACAACAAAATTAATAAAATAGGTAAGAGCACACATTGTTCTGGTGAAGCACCAGAGAGCGCACCAGGTTCTGCCACAACAACAAGCAAGTTCTACTGGGATATGTTTAGCAATATTTTTGCACTTTTCCTTACATTATTACCAAATAAACAAGGAACACTAGAAGGCAGCAGTCGTTGTCTGGTGACTTGAGGAAACACCATCAACTTTAGATGCAAAATTCTATCTTAATAGCCAGGTATGTTGAGTAAACTTGTAACTTCCATTATGAAAGAAATCTGAACCAGCAGCATCATCCCTCTCTGAGACAGGACATCAAACACACCCATGTTCAAGTAAAAAAAAAACAAACCAAAAATCCAAACAAATACAGCATAAGAAATGCAGTTAAAAAAAAAATCTAAATATTTTAAATTTTTTTTTGTGCCAAAATAAAAGCGGACAGAAAATTGCTCTGGCTCCAAGAAACTGCACGTGCCAGCCCTAATTCTGGCAACACCTCAGCTGCTCCAGGAAAGATAAGGGCATTCCATAAATCCTCTTAAAGGTCAGGGAGCACAGAACCCCAACATCCCCATCCTAAAGGTGCCAGGCCTAGCAAACTTATCAGTGCTTGGAATGCCTGGCAGGGCACCAGCAGGGCCTTCCCTTAGGATGGGTTCTTGCTCTCTCATTTCTATTTCAGAAGCAGGATTATGGAATAGTTACACTATTCTGGTCAAGAAGCCACAAATCCTGAAAATCTCAGATTTTTAGCATCCTATGAGTCAGCCAGGCAGGTTTTACTAATGATCACTCACATATCTGTCAGAAACTGTGCTGGAATTGGTACAGTTCTTGCTTCACCAAGACAGAATTTTTCAAATAAAATCACAGTCTTTGATTTAAACATTTCCAAGCTACCCACTAAGAACCTCACAATCCTGCTGTATCACAAGTCTCCCACAGAAAGATTTGTTTCACATCAGCTCCCCCTGAGCTGGATTCCCAGTGAGAACCCAACTGGCCCAGGCATTTTCCAAAGAAACAGCACTGACACATTCACACATTACAAATCTAAATCCAAAGGTTACTTACAGGCAGGAATTATTTTCTCCAGGTGTCACAAAAGAGATGATGGCACCTCCTCACAAAGGGGAACAGAAACTCTGCAGGGGCTCAGAGGAGTTTCCCAGTGTCACCCTGAGCCTGTTCTCTGAATTTGCCCACCCTGAGTGCTGAGCTCTGCCTGATGTTTGCTGCCTCCCTCACCTGAGAGGCTTCGCTTGCACTTCAGAGACAGCACCTTCCACCTGGAACAGGAACCCTCCAAAATTCCCCGCTGCCTTCTCTCCATATTCCAGTCTGTCCTAAGGCTCTCATCTTCTGCTCTCCAAATCTAAACTCATCTCACAACAGAAGATACCTGGCATAACATGTAAATTCCCTTGCCAATTCAGACGCAGTATTCTTTTGGTTTACCATCCTCTACCCAGCAGCCTCTTAAGTTTTAGATTTTTTTTGTTTGAGGGTGTTCATTTGCTTTTATTTTCCCACTCTCTAGCCAAATAAGACTTGATTTAAAAGACAATAAAAATAAAATTAAGCCTTTATTGAGTTCAGTCCTTCATATCTAGGGGTGATGGCTGAGAAATTAATAAGGTGAATTCCTGATATCCAGTACTAATTTGGATCTTCAGGTATTCAAATATCACCTTTCCTGTCTCCTGAATCCAAAGTCCACAATCATGGCCCAGCATTCACACCCAGTAGTCACTTCCTACAGATAAATGTTGCCCCTGATTTTAAGATCAGACAGATTCTGACAAACCCAGAGAGGACAAAACTTGGCTTTTTAATCGTTGGAGTTGAATAACTGTTCTTGGATGCTCCCTACAAGAGAGGAATGTATTTTATAAAACCTATTCCTCATAAAACCAAATTTCTTGCACAAGGGGTCCATCCTGGTCCTCTGTAGCTCAGTGATGTGGCTGTGATTTTATCACAGCCCCCTAAAACAAGAGGCAACCCCCCCAAAGTGTGGCTCAGGTGTGTCACTGCCAGTTCATGTTTTTACCACCTTTCCACAGGCTCGGCTGTCAGAGGGAGCAGTATCAGCGAGGAGCTGCTGTTATTAAAGCACGAGAAGCAGCACGTTGGGCACGGAGCCCTTTCTCAGCTCGTTAAGAGCTGCTGACATTGGTCTTTCAGCCCCGGCTGCCTTGGGGCTCCCCCGCAGCTCTCTCCTCCACACAAGTAACACCAGTCACACCAGTAGCAGCATGTCTGAAACTCTGCTGAGGTTTCATTATTGCACTGGATGACACCTGCATGATACAATTTCATGCTCTTCTAAATATTAATTGCTTTCTGCACTGTAGAATATAACATATTCAAGAGTGAAAAATAATGCTGTTACTGTCTTTATAATTTTTTTTAACCAAAGATTTTAGATTATTTTCCCCATTACCACCAAGCATGTCTAAAAGAGTCTGTGTGTTTCTCCTGGAAAAACATGCATGCAAACTACAGCCCTCTTAGCTCTGACTGAAAGGAAGTTCCATTATTACTTGAAGAATATTTCTCTTTCCCTGTCACCTTCTGCCACTCAAGGCAAAAGGACAGTACTCCTACTATTGTCTCACTCAGAGAAAAACAATTTTTCTCTTATACATGCAATAGTCCCTTTACCCCACATGCTCTGCCCATTCTCTCCACAATGATTGCTATCTTACGTCACTCCCTGGAGAGTTGATAAATGAGAAATTATAAGAGACAGACATTTACTTTATGGAACAGTATGTGCATGAGTTTTCATCTTGTGAGGAAAAAAAAAAAGACAAGAAGGTCCATGATCTTAAGAGGAGAACATATTCTTCAAATGATTTCAGCATCACTCCTGGCAAACACCTAAATCAGTATTACAGGAGATTTGTTATAGGAATGCAACACACATTTCAAGGCTAAGGTTTGAATTTCCTAGATTACTTTAATTAGGGACAGCCAACATGTCCAGGCTCAGCTACAAAGAGCAAACATTGCAGAACGTGTAACATGCAAAGTGTTCCCTCAGGACAGGAGCAAAACAGGATGAACTTCAGGCAGTGGCTCCAGCAGGGCCAGGATTTCAGTGTTTCCAGCAGCTCAGCCTCCCCTTCTCACTCATGTAGAGGAGATCCAGCATCTCCCCAAATCATGGCAATCCTGAGTTATTTTCTTCCCTTTACAAAGCAGAGGGAAGAAAATCCAAGAGCTGGTGCATGCAAATGTTCCCTCTTCCCCTGACCTGCCTGTGGGTTGTAGGAGCCTCCAGGGCGAGCCTGTAAAAATCTGAACCTCGGTGATTCATGGAAATAATCTCAAAAAGTAATTAAAATCAATCAGTGAAAGTAACTGCAAATAAAGAGAGCTCCATCTCTACCTAAAAGTGAAGAGGGAACATTTTGAAAAATTTGACTACTAATACTATGAAAAAGACGTATTTGTCAGTGCACTCATACACATATGCATTTAAAAAAGAAGAATATGCAGCAATTGTCCCGAAATAAAGCAAGTTTAATGTTCCAAGACTGAAAAGGGAAAGAGCAGATTGACACTACACATTTGAGGATGGATCATTAGCCAGTACAGATCACTGCAGTCTCACAATGCAAGAATTATTTCAGTGCATTTTTTCTCCTCCAAGACATTTATTCCTAAGATAAAGCAGATGAGCCACTGACAGGTATAACTGGGAGGAAGTATCTGGAATATTTTCCTTGAGGGTTAAGATCCAATCTATATGACTTTCCTAGCCAGAAAAAAAAATTAAAAAAGAAAAAAAAAAGTGTGTTTCTCAACCAAGTAGAAAAAAGCTAAAAAACTTGGTCACACTGGAGCACACATGAAAAATGTTGGGCTTTGAAAAAAAGAGGCAATGAAGTGGTTGGAATGAAGTAGAATAACATTGCAAGTATATAACTGGATAATAAATGAGAAAAAGGGTTGGGTAACCAAACCAAGATTAAATAACCCTCTTGGACTAATACTTTAGTAATTCCTGTAATTTTGCTAAATTTAAAGTCATAGAGAAAATGTTACTGACTTATCTCATTTCTCTTTCCCAAGTGGGGAAAAAAATAATCTCTCTACTAATTCCAGTACTACACCAAAAAATCTTGTTTCATTCAAAAATAATTAAGAACATCACCATTAATCTTGATATGGATTTTATTCTGTAGTTTTTTCCTATAAGGGTGAAAAACAAAAATATTTTTCTTCAAGAAAAGAATTTAAGTTTGGAAGGAGTGGATTCATTTTGTAACAAAAGCAGTTTAATAGACTTAAAACCTTTGTAAAACAGATTTTCCATTCTTTTCCAAAGTGGATTAGCAATACCCTTGGAGACATGCAGGAACTCCAGCCAGAGGCAAACCATGTTGGAACACAGAGAGCAGACATTAAAAAGGAATGCTGCCATCCCACTTCAAACACAAAGCTTTTCACAGTGAGAATGTTATTGTTTTAAGAAGAACATATAGAGAGAGATGAGAAATGTGAGGAGTTAAACCACCAGCTGGGTAAGGGAATCTCATGGAACAAGCCAGAAAATATGGCTTAAAGAAAAATGCAGAGAAGGAAAAATTCCGCTTATATCAAATAATTCTGGACACCAAGGGAAGGAAGAACTTTGATAAACATTTCTTCCAAAAAATTCCCATCCAAGCTAAGGGTGGTAACCAAGTTCATAACCTTGACAAGAGCAATTTACAAAACAAGCTAAAATGCCAGTGCTGCTGTAGAGTAAAATCAAATTAAAAAGTGATGAACAGAAGCTCTTCTCAGACAGTAAACTAAACAGTTTGTGGAGCTAAATGAAATGCCATGGTTGTGTTGTCTAGACCAATAACCCCTTGCTGGATGGTAACTCCTTTATTATTACTTGAGACATTTTCAAACATTTCCCAAATTAGTGTATTTCTTTCAAACTCAGAAATTACTTCCATTGCCTATAAACAGCACAGGCTGTAGGAGATTCAATCATTAGTTGCCCTCAAAAGACAACCCAATTTAAGCGTAATTTCTGCTGCTGTCTAAATCATAGCAATGAAGACTTGATAATAGACAGGAAAAAACATAATAAGGCAGAATAAAACAAGAAAAACCCAAAAATACCCATTTTTTAACTTTGACAGGAATTACCACAGTTTCTTTGGCAAAGAAACACCTTTTAACAGTAACTGGAAACTCCTAATTCTGCCAAACTGTGCTTCTGCATAGGCAGGTTGATTTCTGGGCAGACAACCTCACTAAGCTAAAGCTCCCAAATCACAAAAAAGTTCTGAGAACTTATAATTGAAAATAAAGTTTTATAAAGGAGCTGGACACACAGTAGCAGAAAGAAAAACCCTCCCTTTTTAGTTTTAAATCTTGCCCCAGTTATTTACAAGAATATAATTATTAATTTTCATTCAGTACAAATGGAAACCAAACCCAAACAAACAAAATAAACTTCAAATGGAACAAACAACCCACAAAGACAGCGAGCATTTAGGTGCTTAATCATGCAGAGAAATCAAAAGGCGAGCGCAGAAACAGCAACCACAATGAAGCGAAAACATATTAAAAAAAAATAACTATACCTCAGAATCTCCACCAAGCTTTGTGTGGAGCTCAGCTGGGCCTCACATCAGCTCACCCCAGAGCTGGGCTGTGGGGAAATAAATGCTCCATGCAAGCACCAGCCACCCCTGGTGCCAGCAGAGCCACCCCTGGTGCCAGCAGAGCCACCCCTGGTGCTCAGGTAGGTGCTCGTTTTGGGTTTTTCAGGAAATCTCTCAGAGTTCCCTTTCAGGACACTCTCTTCATTTCCTCCTCGGTGTTTTACACGTGGATAGTGTGCCCAAGGGCTTTAATTGCTCCAGGTGCCACTGGAACAAAAGCACTGAGCTGATCAAGGGAAGAAGCAGCTGGTCCTGCTCACAGTGGAGTTAAAAAGCACTGGGATGGATCTTCGTTCAAAACCACAGTGACAAATAATGTTAACCCTGCCTTAAATTTAGGATTTCAGAACTCTTAGCGTTTGGTGAAGCATTCAGATGGAACGATGGCATTCATAGCTCTGTTTTCACAAGGTTCACCCCAAACCCTTCACACTGTGACAGCAGTTTCCAACTTGGTGTGGGATCACTGCTGTAAGATTGTGATAAAGAAACTGCTTGTTCTCCCCTTATCTGTGTGGAGACCTTTCCCCACCTCAAAAATCAGGAGCAGCCCTGCCCATGGCAGCTCAAGGAAACCTCCCCCTGCCAGCCTGGGTTTGTGCCACAGGTTTGCCAGCTCCTCATCACTCACACAACCCTTGCCAGAAGGGCTCTGAGCACAGGAGCAACATCTCCTGCCTGAGACACCAAACAGGCCCTGGAAGGGACTGTCCCACCTTTCCTGGACTCCATTCCTGCAGGACCTGGAGGGCAGATTTGCCACTGAGAAAGGGCTCCAATACTGGGGGCAGTGGCCAGGAGGAAAAAAGAAAGAAAGAGAAGCAACCTCTTTTTTTGCCCCAATTTCTTTCAGCACCCCAATTCACTCAGGCTGCCCCAGCAAGCCCCACCCTCCAGGGTAATTAATTGTGTCCTCAGGCTCTGGATTGCAAAATTCACTTTGGCCTGCACAGGTGAAAGTGTTTTTTTGTTGCTCCACTGGAATGAGCACAAACAACAAAGCCACTGTTTGTCCATGATACTCTTGAAGGGTATCAATAAATCTACTCTGTACTAGGATGTGAATAAAAAAAACTGGGAGAAAAAAGCAACTGCAGGAACCAGGTTTTCTGTGAGATCCCTGGGTAAGCTGAAAATTTACATGTCTTTAAAACCAAGCCAGGCAATCAAGGAAGATTTATGCTTGTAGAAATATCTTAGAAGTTTCCAGTGATTTTCTGCTTTGCAGCTTCTCCCTTTTGCAGAAAATTCCCAATTAAGGTCAGTTCAGAGCACAGTCCAGGCTCTGCCACTGGTCTCCTCAGGGACATAACCAAATTTTCCCTGGAAAACTCAGGGAAGAGGGAGAAAGTTGTGCAGGCTGAGACACGTTAGGCCAAGCAAGCAGTGGTCAGGTGCAACATGAAATCTGAGCTGGTTAACAACTTTACCCCACTGAAATTATATTTTCCTCCCTTTCTGTAGAGACTGAAAGGATTAAAAAAGATTAGCTGGAAACCAAGACACGTTACTTAACTCAGAGGGAAAGATAACTGGGTGCTGGTGGGACTATGCAGCATTTCCAGGGTACCCAAACTGTACCAGATTACTTTACATTTTATCTTCATTTCCATATCTGCATAATGTGAACCCTGTGCAGGAGGTTTTTTTAAAGTAGCAGCAAATTTTGCCAGTGCCAGGCACGGAATTTGTGCCCAAAAGCCACATTTCCATGGAGCAGACATGGGATTATTCTTGCTCTTACTGACCCTCAGAGCTCCAGCCAGAGCCCCTGAAGGGCAGTGGATTCCCCCTGGATATAAACTGAGATGACTTCTGGGATCTTTTATTAACATTTCATCTAGAAATTCACCCAAACGGCAGCACCAAACCAGCAGAGGCTCTCTGAGAACACGAATAAAGCAAATATCAGTAAAGGCACAGAGGCTGGGTGGATGTGGCTGCAGCAATTCCTGCAATGGTTTGCAAGCCTGCCTGGCTTTTTGGCAGCTGGAGAAATAATCATCAAATTCTGTACAGAGCCTTTAATATTCAGCTTTCATACAGAGTTTGAACCTCGAATGCTCAGGGCATAGCTTACATCTGAATTTATCTGTAAAGAGTGTCTGTGCCTGGGCTGGAATGAGCAGAAGGTGTTCAGTCTACAGATAATTCCTTCATAAAAGGAATCTCACATTTTAAATAATGCATTTTTCCTCTGGAATGGAGAAACTGAAGGTGCAGTTCCATGACACTGCTACATCAATTAACACAGAGTTTCAGCCTAAAGAGCTAATCTTCACCTTCTGAAATAGAACAGGATGAGATAATAAAGTTCACTGAATTATTGAAGAATCTGCACTTGTCTAAGGAAATTATGTGAGGGAAAAAAAAAATTTTTGAAATGCTATTGAAACTAGTTTTAGAAATATTACCTTCAGGAGTTAATTTGCATAGAAATTTATGGAAGAAAAAAACTAAAAGGGCCTTTAATGTAAGCAAACTGGAAACAGGGTGGTTTTGATTTCCAATCTTCCCATTCAACTGATAGACCAGGAAAAAAGTTATTCCCACAGCCTTAGTTAAAAAAAAGTATAAATAAGCCAACCTGCTGTGCTGTTTTGATTCCTAATCCTTGGTCAAATCATTTATATCATATGTAAAAAAGGAAGGATTATTACACTTATTCCACTTTTATCTGGAGATCTTTCACTACTCAACAGAACTATTAAAAACATTATTTCTTCTTCATGCCCACAAAAAAGATGCAGAGGTTTGGAATACACAAAGAAGTTTCTGCAGGGCAAGCAAGGGGATAAACCTGAAGAGCTCCAGTTATTCCATGAGAAATGATCCATGCACATCCTTACCCTTAACAAGAAATTACTAAAGAAGGGGTGCATTCTTGCCTTACTTCAGGAGGTGAAGGGGGTGTGGATTATCTGGTCCTGGGGTGAGAAGCTCTGTTTGGCAGCCCTGCCGAGAAGCTGAAGCATTTCAAGTTGACACAGTGCTTTGAACTCTTTATGCCCTGGGATTTCTCGTTCAGAGCAAAGGGAGCAAAGGGAGCTATCCCAGCTCAGTGGCAAAGCCAGGACAGATCTGGGCATCCTCTGTGGAGCCAGGCTGGGACAGCTGGGGGTGCTCACCGGGACAGGAGAAGCTCCAGGGAGAGCTCAGAGCCCTTTCCAGAGCCTCAAGGGGCTCCAGGAGAGCTGGAGAGGGACTGGGGACAGGGCTGGAGGGACAGGACACAGGGAATGGCTTCCAGGGATGGGATGGATGGGATATTGGGAAGGAATTCCTCCCTCTGAGGGGGGGGAGGTCCTGGCACAGGGTGCCCAGAGGAGCAAAGTCCTGAGCAGAATTTTTATTCCAATGGTGTTCGGGCACCCTGAGAGAGAACAGGAAAGCAACTCCCAGCAAAACCCTTGCTCCAGGTACTGGGAAAAGTAATTATAGCCACTGGTCACTCTCAAGTGACAAACCATGTCCCAAAGAGCATTTTTCCAAGTGCATTATGGAAACCATGTGTGTGAGCTTTGAAGATGAACAATTCAGTATTTGCAAGGAAAGTGATGCAGATACCCCAGAGCTGAGGGTAACAGCTCTGATCAGCTCCAGCCATTTGCAACTGGAATTCCCAGCACCATTAGTGCTTGGTTGAAAATTCCACATCAAAACCAGGAGAGGACTATCCAGTTTCAATATTTCCACCCTTTATAATATATATGGGCAGATATCTTTCTGTAGCCTTTCTTGTAGAGGTTTTGCTTTAAGTTTTACTTGTTTACTTCAGGACGTGTCCAAACAGCTCAGGTAAAGCAAGAATGAGAGTTCTAAAATCTTAATTGAAAGTTTGCTGGTAAATATTGCCCGATTGCAACTAGTAAATGAGAAATCTGGATGAAAAAAACAGGGGTAAAAAAAAAAAAGTAAAACCACAAAAAACCCCCTTTTTTTTAATGTACTGTAACTTTTATATCTTAATATACCCAAAAAGCAAAAAGCTCATTGAAAAATCCACTACAGCAAACACATGCTTTTCATGGGGAAAAGTAAATATAAAAATTTAAATGAGATATCTGAGCTAAGGCAAATAGATTGCTGACCCATGTCTTGGGGCTTTTTATTTTTTTGCCAGAAAAGATGCTATTTTAAGGTTATAATTAGAGCTGGTTTGAAAGAAGCAGTGAAAAGAAATGTGTTGGTAATTTGACCAAATTAACTCCAGTTTTGATGGAAGCCAGCCACTTTGAGTAATGCATTTACAGGCATTATAAAGTCAGTGCCATTTAATTCTTAATTTTAAATTCTTCGTGTTCCTGGTTGTAGTAATTCTCTTGACACAGCAGCCATTCAGTGTAACGTTACACCAGGAGGCACAGAAAAGTGGTTTCTCTCACTTGTCCTGCCAGTTTTGCAGTTCAAGCTCTTCTCAGATGCTTTTTTGGCAACTCGTGTTGTGCAATGATTATAAAAGAGGCATTTTGGAGTTTCTAAAGGGCACCCTACGAAGGCAGCTGACTCCCTCATTCCTACAGCCTCAGTAATTATTTCTCATCTTCCAGGGCTTCTAGGATGTGATTTTATAATCAGGATTAATCAAGGAGAATGATTCACACTTAGTGGAAAGCAAGGTAAGTTCAACACAATATTAGGATGGAAAAATGAGTTTTAAACTGAGCTCACAGCAGGGTGAAGCTTCAACAACTGGCTCGTGTGGACTGTTCTCTCTGCTGCCACTTCCAGAAATACAGTTCTGTTCCAAGAGTGACAAAATAACAAATGGTTCCACACCTGCTTCATCTCAGTGCTGGTACAGAAATGGGGCTTTGGCTCGTCTTCCTAAAATGATGTGAAACAAAGGGATGTGGAAAGGAAGGAAATGGAGAAACTACAACCTTTAACTTTGTTACTGAATCCTCAAAAATTCAAGCCCCAGTTCACATCTCTTTTGGGACATGAGATTATCTGCACTACTCTTTCCTTCTCGTGGCAGCTCTAATAAATACCATTTAAAGTGACATTTTAGAGCAGCTCAGGGCCTTTTTTACTGGGCTCATAAGGGACTGGCACCTCCTGGTGAAGAACATGTGGAGCTGGAGATCACATTTTGCTTAGGAAGAGACCTGCAAGGAAGCATCTACAGATACATATTAGGGAATTCTCCTTTTTTTTTTTCTTTTTTCTTTCTTTTCTCTTTTTCTTTTTCTTTTTTTCTTTCTTTTTTTTTTTTTTTCTCCTTTTGGTGCTAAAATAAATCAGCAAGATTAGAAATTTTCAGGTAGCTCTGACAGATCAGAGTGCCTTGATCAGAAACCACCACACTGTCCCTGTATTTCTCCTCCTCAGAAAAATAAAATCACCTTTGCAACAGACCATTCTGGGAAGCCTGGATTTACTTTCACCTGGACCAGGAAAGTTAACTCAGGATTGAGGACAACGGGCAGACAGCAGTTTAAAACTCCAGTGCCCTAAAGGAAAAAATATAAGCATATTTTTCAAGTCCAATTAAGGCTCTGGCTCCAAGCATTTGGCAGAAGGAGAAAAGTAAACATTTTTTGACTTGCCTTTGCATGGGTGATGCCATGAGGAGTTCATGTTTTAACTACCAAGGTCCCTGTGAGTCATTTTTGAGTAATTTTTGACTCTGTGAGAGGGACAGGAGAATCAGAGAATGGAGGGAATGTAGATTGCACTGAAAGCTGTTTTATCATCACTGCTGGGGGCAGTTTGTTCAGTGGTGTGTTTTCAGAGGGATAAAATCACTTTTGTGGTAACTGATTTTAAACAGGAATTCAAACAGTCTCTTTGCAGGATGCCTCCAGCTCCCCAGCCCTGAACAGACTGATGCTTATCTCTGACAGCAAAAAAATGGTTACAACTATTTCTAGACCTTGAAACAAAATCAGGGCATATGGGATGTGAGGAACTACTGCAGTTCCTGTAAGGACTTCTGAAGGCAATTCCTGGAAAGAGTTTAGAGCCAAGATTTCCTAGAAAACCTGGGAAAATTCCTAGGATAGGAAATTCCTAGAGCAGCACAGGAAACACTTCAGGTTCTAGATTAGGAATCCCTATAAAAAGTGAGAAAATGCCAAGACAGGTTGGAAGTCCTGTCCTGTGGGTCCTGTAGAAAAATCTCTGCCCAGGAAATCCTGTAAAGATCCCACATTCAGGAATACCTGCAAAACCCAGGAAAACTTGAAAAGATTTAGATCAATTAATTCCCAGAAAGTGATAGGAAATTATTTGAAAATTTCTCAGCACAATAAATCATAACTATCTAGGTCTCAGTCTAGGTATTCCTGGAAAGGATCTTGATCCAGGTTGTCCAGGAAAACTCTTAGAAAGTCCCAATATTCCTAAAGCCTTTATAGATGTCAGAATTAAAAAAATACCATACCCTGAATGTTGTTTATTCTAAGTTGCTTAAACAAACTGAGTAACTTTTACATTTCATCACTTGATTTAAAGCCAGTAACA
Organism: Petroica traversi; assembly: GCA_025920805.1. Taxonomy (NCBI): domain Eukaryota; kingdom Metazoa; phylum Chordata; class Aves; order Passeriformes; family Petroicidae; genus Petroica; species Petroica traversi. The sequence goes on along the minus strand of JAHLSL010000072.1, from coordinate 4,335,086 downwards.
CTTTCCATATGGTCAAATCATTTCCCAGCTGAGCATTCTGGTACTGGAAAGGTGAAGAGAATTGGAGTCTCTCTTATGAAGTTTATTCATTATTTGTGAAGAAGAACTACAGAAAAAGAAAAGCCCCAAACAAACCCAACAAATGTACAGGGACACCTGTGAGTTATTTTAAGCAGTTTGGTTCAACTGCCAGAGAAGCAACGTGGGCTTTGTCACCAAGTGCTTCAAACCAATCCTGCTAATTAGGATTTCAAGTTTAACTCAGACATAAACAGATTGGCAAACTAATTTTGGGATCTGCACTCAGGGGAGGTTTTTTCTAGGTCTGCTCTATTTAGGATGATGTGATGAATACCATTGTCATGAGAGGGGTCTTTCCCATCACCACATATTCCATTTTCACAGCTGGCCCCAAGATTTAATCTCTCCAGAATGCATTTATTCCCCTCCAGCTGCTCTGACTCAGATGATGCTGTCAGGAAAGTTTCTCTTCAGCAGAACAAGTGGCTCTGCCCTCAGCACCAATTTGGGGAGGAAACACCAATCTGTGACAATCCTTTGCTGACCACGGCTGCACTCAGCACTCACTGCAGACCTGGGGAGAAAAACTTTGGATTTCTGGGCTCCTCATTATCTTCTGAACATGTGTTTTCTTCCACAAGCACTGCCAAGTTTCAAGCTACAACCTTCTGCTCATAAAATAAGCTGAAAGATACCAATGAATTCAACGAGAAAGTCCTCCCAAAAAGCACACAGGAGCCTTAAAAGGGCAAAGTGTGAACATTAAAGGTCTGGCTGATTTCACAGGGATGTATGAAAAGAGAAAAAATAATCTCAAGGCACAGGTACTTCAAAAGAAAATAATGCAATTTTTTTCCCTGGGGGAATATGAAAGATAGGCCATGAGATCTAAAAAAATACAGTTTCAGTCAGATAAGGAAACATCAAATACTTGGATCAGGAAGGACCAACAGATTCATTCACACAGCATTTTCCCTTTAAATCACCATTTCTTTAAGTTTATGTATTTTATATAGATCCACTCCTTTCACTGTTTGCTGAATCAGAATTATTTGGGGCAGAAGTTTTTTTCTAAGGATAAACTAGAGCAGAACTCGATTGTCCCAAGGTTATCTGTGCAGAAGGCAGCAAAGCACCCTCATCCAGCCTTACACAAAAAATAGCCCATACACTAATTACTACAGGGACTCACTATACTGAGTGAGAATTACACGCTGGTGAAAGAAGCCACCCTGAATAATAATTCTGCAAAATAAAATGGCAGAGGTGCTAAAATCTTGGTTTTAAATCCTCTATTTTGTTCAGGACACAATAGGACTCTTCGGAAAGGTGAAAAAAGCCTTTCACACTGTAGTTCACCACACCCTGCTTTGGAAAAGAGACAATCCCGCAGTGCTCTCTTGTGGCTGCCAGGCAAAAAACCTCTGCAGGCTGCGCTACCAAGTTTAAAAATTCACAGAATTAGCAAAATATTCGATTGCTTCTGTGGTCAGCCACGAGTGCCCACGGAGAGAGCAGCCACTTGTGTTGGCATCACTGCTCTGCCCGGAGCTTGTTCTTCCTCAGGGACTCAATTCCTGAACAGACCTGCAGAGATTGATGGGCTTGAAATGACACACAGCAAATTGACCACTTTTGATGATCATGAAGTGGATGAGGTGTCTCACAAGCTGAGATCAAAATGTGGCACCTTTTGACTCAACAAACTCCAGCTGTGCCCCATTTCTTCCTCACCCCATAAATGATGAAGGAAAAGCCATTCCCTCCTGTTTGATCTGGACTTTGCAGCTGACACAGCCACGCTGCAAAATGGGTGCCTGTTTTGGGCTACTAAAACTCTCATTATGCTTAAAACATTCATAGACCAAGCCTGGGGCCATCAGTCCTGCACAAAACCATCTGAGCAGAGACAATTATCCTCTGCCCAGAGAGAGCGACACATTGCACAGCCATTGCCAGGTGACACTGCTCCTTTAAATTGTCTTACTACTAATAAAATGATACATTGATATTTATTACTTCAGATGTATAAATAATGGCTAGATGGCAAAATTACCCCTTAAGATAATAAATTAATTCCTAGGGTAGGTACACCAAGAATTTCCTCTGCCCAACGTTTCCTCTGTGGATTCTCTCAGCTCCATCAGACATTTATTCAGCTAAATAAAGAACAAATTGCTGAGTGTAAAACCACTGCCAAGGGTTTGCAGTATCATCCACTAGCTCCAGGATTTCCTTGACAGCACAAAGGATTGCAGGCTGCCAATTATAATTAAATAGAGCTCCCTATGGCCTTAAGCAGAGCTCCTCTTTGCCATGGATAGGAAAATGCAGGTTAAAACCCAAGAGTAACAGAAAATGGACCCAAACCTGGTCCAAGGAACTGCATTTTCCAGGACTGGAAATATCTCTGTAAATGACACGTAGATGACACTTGCCCTGGGTAGAATGCCCAGGCCATGACATTCCTGGTGTCAGCTGATCTTCTACTCAGGAAATCCGGTCAGAGCCCACATGGAAATGTCAGAATTTCAGACTGCACCGTTCAGTGGCACAGACAGAACATCCTCTCAAATGGAGACAGAGATTGGTTTTGACAGCTCTGCTTCGTAATGCATTAATAAACAGAATTTTTGTAACAGCCACGAAGTCAAGGGAGAAAGAAGACTAAATGTTCAAATAGTTCATGACTTGTGAATGATATGGAAGAAGCAAACCTGCTGGCATCTTCCTTGACTGATCTAATTGCATTTATTTCCACTTTCTAGGAGAGGGGAAAAAACCAAGATCAGCAAAAAACCCGTTTGCTAGTTCATTAAGAAAGGGTATAATTACCTAATTAAAAATACCATGGGTCATGCAATCCTGAGCTGCATGAACATCCATCTCCATACAGCACACAGGCTTACAAAGGACAAGCAAGGTTTCTAAGCTTTCATGTACATAATTAATTGCATATTTAGCAAAAATTTGTGTTCCGAGTCTCTGTATTTCCCATTGGGTTAGAATAAAACAGTTTTAGACTTCATGCTAATAATAATAATAATAATAAAAAATCTAGTTCTGCAAGTGAACCTTAAAACTTGAAGGACTTGGTCTTGCAGAATTAATTTGTAGGAGGGTGAGGTTTAGAGTATCTGTGTGATTCACACATTACATTGAACTGATGTTGGGAATTCCTTTGCAATGCATTTTTTTTGCATCTAGACCTAAAAGGACTTATTTGTATAACAACGAGAGGCACATGAAAGGGGCAAGGGAAAATAAAGTGGCTCTTTGTGGCAGCCACCTGAATTTTGACTTGACTGGAAGAATTTACCAGGCAAAGTCTGCACTTTACTGGTTGGATAAAGGTGTTAAAGAATTTATTTCCAAAATGCATGAGATCCCAGCTGCACAGTCTGAAGGTGTTCCCCTCATCTGGGCTGGTTGGCAGCAAGACTGGAAAAGAGAGATTTTTACAGCAGAATTGCAGAGAAAATTCCATGATTTCATTGTTCTGGCTTTGCTCATTCCAGTGTCCATCCCCAGCCTTGAAGCTGTGGAACAGAAGATCCATCCAATTCTGTCCTGGGCTAAATTTGCAGGTTCAAGGTTTGCTGTTTGGGCTGATCCTGGAAAAACAACCATTTTTGTCCAGGAAGGGAGCTGTGCTGGAGCTGCTGAGCAGCCTGGCCTTCCAGAGCTCGCAGCAAGATGGCATCAAAACAGCGCCCAGAGGGGACGGGATGCCCGCGGTCCCCGCTGCCACGGCAACCACACAACTGTCCTAAAACACCCGGTACTTCAAAAGTATCCCGAGTCAGGCCGGGTTTTGCTGAGGAATGGTTTCTCAGATCACTCACGGCATCTCCACAACAGCAAAACACAACCTCCCCAGCACTGATCTTGCTGCACATCCACATTCTGCCTAAATGAGGATGCAAACCACTGCTAAAGCGTCCGAGGATGCAGGAACTTTGCTGTGTAGGAATGGTAAGAAGTCCTAGTTTTCCCTAAAATTAAACTCGAAATCCCAGAAATTTATCAGTAGCTGTTCTGCTTCCCTTGCCAGGTCTTGCTTCAGGTGCTGGTGAGCAGGAAGTTGAAGAGATGGAACCACCCCGAAGACTTATCAACAAAACCAACACACAGCAGCACTCAGGGAAGAATGAGGTGTAGCATAAAGTCACACAGCATTTCCCCGTGGGGAAGCTCAAACCTCAAGTTTTAATTCAGTTCTCACACTGCAGCTCTGTGAGTGTGAGACCTGCAAGAGCTGGCCATGATTCTGGGCTGTCGTGCACTGCACAACTTCAGTCTCAGAACAGAAACTGCTCTGCTCACCTGGACCTCGGGAGCTCCAAACAATTTGATCTTTCATTCTCTTGTCTTCAGCTGCTGACCAGCTCTAGACTTCCCATATCTCCTTCTGTGAGCTGGAGCCTAAATGAGGTTGAATCTTCTGAGAGATGCTCATAAATCCTGGTTATTATGGGCTCCACTGGGTTTCAGGTCCCAAAGAACTGCAAACTGTCACCTACTGAAGGAAGCTCTGTCACTTGTTCCATGTCTCACTGGCCCCTAAAGCATTTTAACTCTCCAGCAGCTGAATTTCTTGTGTGTTGTGGTCAGAGCATGAAATATCCCCTGAAGTCCTGTGTTTCACAAGAAATGAAGTGACAACAACAAAATGCCATTGAAGTAAATGTTGAAAGGTACTAACATGAGTGGAATCAGGATTTTGTCCTGCAACTCTACATCAAAGACTCGTCAGCTCTCATCTAATTAGCACAGAGCACCACTTCTCCTTTCCACTTCTGCTGACAGCTGAATGATCTTCACTGCTCGAATTAATTTGAAAAATTTATACGTCAAAATTATTCCAGATTTGGCAACGAGATGAGATCTGAATCAGAATGTACTGTCTGGATGCAATGCATAATAAGGAGAAATGACATCTCTGAGCAGGCTACAAGTTATCCAAACTTATCTCTGAGGCAAAAATGAGCTGCAAAGCATAAGCAAATCAGAGGCTTTTCTTTTTCAGAGGTATTTTTTTTCCAAATGGAACTTAAGTGCTCCAAGTAGTTATTTTAAAAGTCTGGAATCTTACACTGTATTCTTTTATACTTAAAACCAACACCAGTTTCTTTCTACTACCCTGAATTGTAGAACCTGCAGGGCTGATGCTGCAAATGTAACAAGAAGCAGTTCGTTGAGTTTTCCTGTATTAATTCATAGAGCTTGGAGGGTCTCATTTACACCAAAAATGGCTTTCAGAACCCACATACCTGCAGTTTTTGGTAGTTGTTTGGTATTTGAGACCATGGAATTCTTTGAGGATGGAAGTGAGAATAAGGAACTTCCAGCCATGTGCCTGTAAAAAACCAAGATATTCTGTGTACAAGAATATTAATTCCCCAAAATGTGGGAAGGAGGGAGATCTGAACCTGCAGTGTAATTTTTATTTATCCCTTCTCCTCAGACATCCTGAGGGCTAAGGAGGACAAAAACCCAGGGAGGATAATGAGATTCATCCCTTCAAACTGCCACAAACCACATTTGTGTGGCACATCCCCTGGAACCTCGCTGGGACCAGCCCCTCAGGAGTCCTCCAGCCTCCCCCACAGAGCTGCCCTGTCCCTGCTCCTCCTGCACAATTCCAGTGCTCAGGGAGCACATCCTGGAGCTCAGGGACTCAGTGAGCACATCCTGGAGCTCAGGGACTCAGGGAGCACGTCCTGGAGCTCAGGGAGAACATCCTGGAGCTCAGGGAGAACATCCTGGAGCTCAGGGAGCACGTCCTGGAGCTCAGGGAGAATATCCTGGAGCTCAGGGAGAACATCCTGGAGCTCAGGGAGCACGTCCTGGAGCTCTCTGTGCCCTTGGCCTGTGCAGGTATCAGTTCACTCCCCACACACAGGGCTGTTCTGTTATAAGCTGCATATTTTGAAATAAGAGCAGAAATTCCCCTCTCATCCTCACTGCATAGAAGGAAGTGAATACAGTGTGTCAAGCTGAGCTGAGGGTCCTCTCCTCCTTTACATTTTCCCAGCCTCTTTTCCTGTTCTTTCAGCTGTAAAATGGGAGTGAGCACCGGAGCTCTGAAGGAAAGCAAATGTGAAAATCAGATGGGCCATTGCCAGAACAGCTCCTGACTATCAGAGATGCTCCATGTGCACGGGAGGCCCCCAATAAACAAGGCCCTGATGCTTATTCATTTTTTATTTGCCTTCTGTAGTAGTACTTTGGAGAAGATGTGCTTCAAGCCTTTGTACTTACAAAGTTGTGACTGCTGGGTGATATTTCATCTCTTCTCAGTGACATGCATTTATGGGCTTGACAAACAGAGCCTCAAAATAGGCTCCGTGTCCTCTTTACAAAGAAAGCATCCGAGAGGAAAAACCCCCAGCAAAGTAAACAGAGACAGGAGCTTTCTGAGCTGGGAATGCTCGTCTGTTACGGTGAGCATGCTGAGCTACAAGAAACTGGCATAAAAATCTCCAAACTAGGTTAAGACTCACCAGCAGCAGAGCAAATGTTGCTGTTGCTGTGTCTAAGAAAGCTGCTCCCAGCAAGGCTATTTGTGCCTTGGTCTTCAAAATAACTTATCATGAAAGCTGATCCTGTCAATCCAAATGGAGCCTGAATTCATTTTTCTAAATTACAACACAAACCCCCCACACCAGTGGTGCTCAGACACCACACGTGGGCTCAGATTAAGGAAAATGGGGTTGTTTAATATTCTGCTGATTCGAGAAAAACAGCACTGACATGACTCACCTCTTTGCTTTCCCCCCAGAGAATCATTCCTTTCTTACACAAGTTTGGACTTCTCTTTATATAACCAGCTCATAAAGCAGGCATTCAGCTGTCAGAGAGAAAACAAATTAAGCAAATCACCCATACCATTTATACAGCTGCATTTAAAAAAAAAAAATTATCAAGGAAAGCCATATCAAATGGACATGCGTTGGTTTGGCTGTGGACTATGCATCAAAAGAAATAAAATTCTGAAAAAAAAATTATTTGATTTTCTGTGTTCCTTGAGTGGATATTTCATTTGAAGAAGTATTTTTCCCACAACTGAATGGATGCCAATTGCAGAGATATTCGCTATTAAGCTAGAAAAATTTCATCCTGATTTTTCATCATAAATATAAAAGGCTAGAAATCCTCTGAGAGATAACTAAACACATCAGATCATTGCACTTTCTGGGAAAATGCTGAAAACTTGTTTACCACAAGACTGCTACAGTGAGCAAATAAACAAAACAAAAGGAGAGTCATGTTTCTACTAATAGCCATTCTGATCCTGTAAATAGTTTTGTTTTTCACCCTTACAGAATCACATGAAGTGGTAAATGGAAGCTTGAGGAGAATTTTCAGGTGCTTTGTACCCACAGGTAGAACCAGGCTTAGTTTCATTTCAATTTCATTCCAGTTTCAGAGGGATTTACAAATCAATATACTGGAATATATTAGTTAGTGCCTGCTTCTATTCACTTCTGTGAAAAGGCTCCATTCCTTTTGGTGTTGGTCCTTCAACACAAAGACAAGACTTTGCCTCACGTTTATTTTCCCCTTTCCAAAGCCCTGCCCCAGAAGGAATGAGGTGAGGAAGGTGAAGAAGTACAAAGTGCCATTGATAAATCATCATCTGTGAAATGTGAAAGTAAAAGACAAGCAGACAATCCTACTTTTTACACAAGAGACATTATTTAACAATACAAATTTAAATATTTCAACACAGTTTTTTTTTTGGTACCCCCTCTCCCAAACACGATGATGGTTCATTTTGAAAAGAACAAGGTCCTGGGGCAGGTCCATCAACTGGCACAAACCACGCCTGGGATTTATCCCCAGGCTGAGTCTCTTGATGCTTGGTTTGTCAGGAATGAGAGAAAATGCTCTTTAACGAAAATGGAAACAGCAAGGCAGATTCCAGCCCTGCTTGACTGTTTTGTACCACACAATATTTTAAATCCAAAGGAGTCCTATAAAACATCCCCTACAGAGACAACCAGGATGGGAGCTGGTTAAAAATACACCCCTCTCATCCTGTGAGCTCCTGTAGCTACTAAAGATGTCCTGGAGATATTTTCTTGGGTTGAAAATATTGTAATGTATTCAGTCTTGTACAAATGCTTAAATCTGATATGGAACTTTTCAACCTCATATTTTAAACACCAAATCAGTATCATTCTTCCTAAATCTGATATGGAACTTCTCAACCCTACATTTTAAACATGAAATCAGTATAGTTCTTCATCTCAGAAGGCAGCTCTATTGATTAGTGCAAACAGACTTTCACGGAATTCACTGGAAACCATCAGCACTTTCTAGCATGACCTAAAAGCTATATAGAGAAAAACCATTTAAAACTTGCTACTTCCTCTCCTTTTAGGACTAAAAATAGATTTGGCTCATTATCTCACTTGGCACCTTAATGTATTCCATGGCACGATGACACAGCTTAGATTAAACCTCCACATGCTTCTTTTTCCTCAGGACCCACCTTTTGCACAGCAAGGAGGGACAGTGCTCATTGAACCAGAAACCCTTTGATATTTCTCTTTAAACCCTTTGTTCAGGTCCTGTTCTCAGGACAATATTCCCAGTTGCTGTTGGATGCAGCAGCTCACCCCAGCCATGGGCAGATGTCACCCCAACAGCCACACTCAGGCCTCCCTCAAATGGAATTTTCTTGTCAAGCTCCACCATTAATTCCATGCCCATATTCTTTTTACTTTCTCCAGAAGGTCAGTAAATTAACTGAATCCCAGGGGACACAGACTAAAAGTGACTCCCAAATCAGATGTGTGCACATTAACTTTGAAATTCCTGCCTAAAGAAAAGCAACAAGCACACGTCTCAGTGTGATAGATGGGAAAAATTTGGGTTGAATTCCCCCAAAACACATCAAGGACATAACCCCACATAACTGCTTTGTTTTCCCCTGCTCTCAGAAACGGCCAAACCCCATTTTCTTTATTTAAGAGTAGTAAAATGTTTTCCAC
>JAHLSL010000072.1:4220069-4325663 GCA_025920805.1 Petroica traversi | reverse complement strand
ACCCCCGCTCCAGAACAGCTCACTTGGGACTTTGTGGGCAGGGGGAAAGGAGGGCTAATAAAGCGGGCTGTTTGCATGGGATCGCCATGGAGACGAGGGAAGCAGAGTCATAATTAAACGCTCTCTGCCCACAAGAAGGTAATTTTCACTTCGTAGGGAGAAGCGTAATCTCTTTATGAAGTATGGGCACAGAGGGTGGTGCTGAGGGGACACAGCCCAATCCTTAGTGTAGAAATAGAATATTGTCATTAGATCTTTTTTTTTTCTTTCTTTAACAATGGCCAATGGTGTTTTCATCTCAACTTCACTTTGAGGAGTAATTCTAAATGTTTGTTGGTGGTGACTCAGTAATTTCAGATTGTCAGAATCTAAGCAGTGTTGAGACCTTTAGGAAGAAAAAAAGAAACAAACAGCTACATCACTTTGATGTGATGTGATTGCACAGAAAGGCACAACAACGGGCTGGAAGCAAAGGCTAAGAGGCAGTTTACTCTCAGTTTGCCTGAATTGATGGTGGTCACCCAAGAGCTGCCAGGTTTTTTTATGAGAGAAGGAGTAATCAAAACAGGGTAGAGACAATGAATGGGGTGTTGATCATCACTGCCCACTACACTGAATTCTAAGCCTAGAAAGGGGTTTAGGTTTGGGGTCAGGCACTATCAGCTGCAGGAAACAGTCCCTGGATGCAATTTCGGGTTGAACTTTGCTCCCCTTTCTCAGATTACTGAGTAAATAAAATATTTCCGGCTCTATTCGTACACCTGCTATATTGCTTCCCTGTGAGCCAATGAGGATATTAATATTTGTATCTATTTAAAGTTCTTCTGTTTATTTGCCTTGTCAAACAATTCTGAGCACATTGGTCTGGAGTGAAATACAAATTACATTAAGGCAAACAGTGGATGATTTCTCCCTGATTACCAACTGTTCCGATGCCCTAAGTGAAGGGAACAAAGGACTCCTCTAACATGAACTGCTCGACTCACTCCCAAAGGGGCAATCTTGACTGAAAGAGGAATGTGTGTTTCTGCCATTTGATTTCTGCAAGCAGAAGTGACTAATGAAAGGAAGGCGTGTGCAACCTCAGTTTTAATTCCTCCAGATTATCTTCTGCTAATTAATTCCTTTTGGCTTTTGTGAGATGCACAACAAAGAAAGTACACAACATGTCTGACAAACAGACAGAGATATAAACATTGTGCTTTTTGTTAGGGACTGTCCATACCGAGGAGCATTTTATCCCCTAATCCAGACTCCATCAGATAAATCAGTGTCCCATTGCCTGGCAGAAGCTCTTCCAAAATGCAAGAGAAGGTGTCTTTTATAAATTGTGCTATACTTGCAATATGTGGAGAGAAACAAAAGGTTTTAAATACAAATGGTTTTTGTCCAGCTTTGTATGAACTGTCGGTGGTAGGATTAGCATTTTCAGGTTTGAAATTTGTTCATCAAGTAGTATTGAACATCTGTATGCTTCCAGATGATAATAAAATGAGCCTAAATTGCTTAATTTAAATAAAATTTTACCCTACAGGGTTGTGAGTAATCATTATGAGCAATTTCATCCTCATGGCTGCTTAAAAATCTGGAATACAATTTATATTTTAAGGATTATGTATGCTAGATGACATAATTGCAATTTATCTCATTTTACTGTCCTGGAAAATAATTTTATCATTATCATTATAGCAACATAACAATCTATGGACTCTAAGTCAAAAGACTCTTAGGAGTGGGAAATGATGTGGCCAAAGTTTGTGTTTACATCCCAAGCCTGCTTGCAGACCAAGTGTGTAGAGAAGTGTGGACATGTAAGATATTTCATTAATCTAAAAACTAAATTAATCTTTTTTAATATTTAAATTATGTGTTTAAATTATACAGACAAACAGACCAATACCAAAACATGGATATAACTGCAGGATCCCTACAAAAACCTTTCCTGCTTTCACCTGGCATTTGAGTGATGCCATATCCCTACTGGAGAAGCACTTTTGTTTTGGAACAGTTTTTTGACTGTGTGATGTGGTCAGGGATCTTTCTGCACCAACTCATTTGGCTGTGCCCACTGAGATAGGAAATGTGGTAATAGATGAAGGCAGCCTCGACTCCCAAAAATTTCCTGGTGGATTTTGTGGGTTAGTTATTCTTGCCCTGTACAACTACAGTATTTTTTTGTCTATCCCAGCTTTGTGCAGGAAGTTTCAGTGCCACAGCTGAGAGTGTGGAGCTGGCAGCACAGAGCTTTTCATGTATTTCCCAAAGGGAATCCTGTGATGCAATGCCTCATTTTCCTTTCCTTCCTGAAACACCACTTTAACCAGTGGTGGGACCCATCACAGCAGGGTTTGAGCCTCACTGGCTGTCCCAGAATCTGCTCTCCCTGGGCCAAATCATCCCTTTTTAGCTGTGATGCCTTTTCCTGGTGTTATAAAATGCAGCCAGACACGGTTAAAGGGGTTGGGGTCTTTCCCTCAGGATTTGAATCAGGATCCCGTTTGGTGCATCCACTTCCCCCAGGTGCCAGCGTGGCAAATGCACCCCCGTCAGTCACACACACCAGTTCTAGACTTTGCACAGCCCAGATCCAACAAGGGAGCCCAATGCTGGGGCTGGGCTGGGCTCAGCTCGACTTTCCAGAATCTGTCCTGCCAGGGGCCCTTGGCTTCCTGAGCCAGCAGAATGTTTGGTGTCCCTGGCTCTGCAGCTCTGGGCTCTTCAGCCTCAGGGCCTGCAGGGCACTCCCAGAGCACTGAGCACTGAACTGAGTGAAGGGTTACAAGTGTGCTGCTGATACTTGTGGATTCAGAGAGCTGTGTAAAAGGGATATAAAAGAAAAGACAAAAATCATTCTGGCATCAGCTGATCCTGAGCAATGGAAACCTCAGATCCCAGGAACTCGGGATGAGCATGCCAGGGCTGCTTCACCTTCCCAGTGTTCATTTGCAGTTTTTGGATGAAATGCCAAGGGGAGTTTCCCCTCGTGAGAGCAGAGCTGAAGGTTGTTTGTTTGTGAGGTTTTTCTGGGGTTTAGTTCATTTTTAAAGATGTTTGTCTTCATCTAGCAATAGCATGGAATAACTCAGGAACTGGCCTTAGATGCTGATTTTTGGGAAGTTCTGCACACTCAGTCCTGACTAATGCCAGCAGAAGCTGCAATTACTCCAAGCCTTGAACAATAAAGGCTTCATGATGAAGCCTCTTATCTAGTGTGCTTTTCCTCAAACAGCATTCACTGCAGAAATGAAAAGCTACTTTATAACCTTGATTTAGAAGAGCTGTAATTTTACAGACAGCAGGGCATTTTATCACACGTAAAAAACTTATAAAATTACCGCATGCCACTACAATCTTACAAATATTCCTATAATAAGTCAGATAAACGGAGGTGTTCAGTAATCTAGGGGCATTATTCCAAAACAGAGATACAAATTCACTGATTTAGATCCTTCACTTGCAACTTCACTTAAACAACAGCTCCTCAAAGTGATCAGTAAAGATATCACAGTTATGGTCTCAGAAGAAAATGTGGACTTTAGTTCAGGCTCTACTGACAAATACATGATTTCCTCCAGCATTTAAATGGTGCATTGAGGTCCTATTGGTAATGCAGAGAATACTGGAAATATAAGAAAGATAAGAAGGAATGAGTGTTTCTTTGCTTTAATTGGATCAGTTATTTATTTTCTCCTTTAAGATAAAATCATGCTTTTCAGCCTGCGATTTAAGTGAGCTATTTTATGGCCAGTGAGCAGAATTTTATGAGAATTACTGTAGTTCAACAAACACATGTTTGAGTCTGTTTAAGCTCACTGTCACACTGAGTGAGCAGGCCTTGACAAAGGAGTATGTCCTTAGTTTGGGAAACAGACATTAAAATACTCATGTCTTGCTTAATTATAGGCTGCCTCAAGGCCAGGCAGTTGTTAAGAAAGTGAATTTCATCTTATTCACAGAATCATAGGATGGTTTGGGTTGGAAGGGACCTTTCAGATCATCTGGCTCCAACTCCCTGCCACAGGCATGGACACCTTCCTGACCTGATTAAATCGGGTTGCTCCAAGCCCCATCCAACCTGGCCTTGAACACATCAGGGATGTCAAGAATTTCCTTATTTTGTTTGTCTTTCCCCTCCTCCACCTTTCCAGATAAGGATCAAGAGAGAAAGGGAGTCTAAAGAGAACAGATTTCAGTATCACCATCTAATTGAGAGACAGTTGCAGGAAGCCAAAATATTGCTCTCATTACATCCTTCCAGCAGTCACAGGGCACAGGGAAGATTGACAACCTCATTTGATTTGTATCATAAAAGGGAGGGCTGCACAGACTGAAGAAGAACACACCATGTCAAAACTCTGTATTACTTGAGGAGATACAGACAACCATGACAATGTGTGAAAATGTCACACCCCCCACCCCCCTTAATTTTGGGATAATCCATTTGAATTTGGATAAGTGCACATTGATGCCATCACGATTTGCTGCTGCCTTTCCTTCCTGGCACCACAAGAGAAAGAAAACCTTCAGGATGGGCATTACTGAGCTCTCCAGCAGACCTTGCCAGCGTCCACCATGTGTTCCCTGTCCTCCAGGGAAGGCTCTGGATGGAGGCAAGGAGCTGTTGTGGTGCAGGCAGTGGTGTTGGATGGTGTTAACAGCTCTGTCATCAGAATCTCCTCCTGCCTGATGAAGGGGGGCTCCTCAGCCTCTCCTCTGGGGTGTTGTGCTTCAGGACCTGACAAGTTACAGCTATTGCAGAGTAGCTGTTCCAGAGATACATCATTGTGTCTATGCCAAACACTAATTTCCTTTCTATTTCTATTGATGCCACGGGTAATCAGCAGCACTGTGCTCTGAACCAACTCCAGGGGAGAGCAACTGCATAAGATTTAAAGGCCCTCCATCACTGTTTCTAGTTTTCATAATTGAAAAGTTCTGTGGCAGGCAGAATTCTTGTGAGTATTCTTCTAGGGTGCTAGGAAGAGATGCTGACATGAGAACTGAAGTGTTATGTCCCTTTTACATCTTCTCTCTTTGGGCTGGGGACTGACCTGAAACCCAGCAGAGCCTCCCAGGCAGTTTGGGGAAGGACTTCAGCCATCCAGGGAAAGCTGTGGTGCAGTAAACAGCAGGCACAGGAACACTCTCTCATATGCCTTTTTCTTTCTTGTCTTCTGTTTTGGAGCTGTAACCTCCCCTGGATGGACTGTGCCACTCCATATCCATCACTGTCTTCTCTTAGTGTTTTAGGGTTGATTTTAATTGGCTTAATAAAGACTTTAATTGACTCCTGTTACTGCTGTGTTTGTTCCTTGAACAAGAATGCTCAGTCAGAGTCTTGAGCAGGGGTAGGGAATCTGTGAGCGTTTGGAAAGCTGTGCTTTCCCCTTGGCCAGGCCACTGGGAACCTCAGGGCTGTTGGGAGCTGCTGGCAGGAGATGTTTGGAAACTCAAAACCACATTGAGAGTAAAGTGTGGTGGGCCTGGGCTGCAGGGGCTGGTATAGAGCAGAGGGAAGGCAAACAGGAATTCAGCTGGAGTGCACAAAGGTTGGTGCCAGCTCTCTGAATCTGCTCGAGGCCTTTTTGCTGCAAATCTATTCATGCCAGGCCCATAACTGAGAAAATCTTCTAAGTGTGTGCTTAACTTCCAACATGTGCTTAAGATGCAGGGAAATTGATACCAGAGAGATGCTCTGGGTGCTCTGCCTGTCAGCTGGGCTGCTGCTCCATCCTTCTGCAGTGGTTTAGATCCCTGTACCTTAAACAGGGACTTAAAGGCTCATCTGTGATATCTTTAGTTGTTGCATGAATTTTCAAGTTTGATCCTAATACTTGAGCCAGGCCACCTATAAAAAGTTGCTTGGTTTTTTTCTTTTTTTTCACCAGAAAGATTTTGGTTTTCCTTTCATCTTTCTCTATCAACAAGTCTGTCCTGTTAACAGATTTTGTTTCGCCTGCATCACATTTCTTCTGAAACAAGAATTTTATTAGATCTCCTCCTCCTTTCCTTTATTAATTTATGGACAAAATCAGTGCTTTTGCTCCTGTTTATAACTGAACCCTGTTTTATATATATGAAACTTAGTGATATTCTCTCAATCAAAACTTCCTATTCAGTCAGAGAGCTCCCTGCAGAAAGTTACTTTTCCACACCCAATGGGGTGTGGAATACTCAGTAGAGATTAGAAACACGCAGGCTATTAGTTAAAATCCCATTTTCCTTTCCTCTGAAATCCTAATATAAGTTCTGTAAGGCTTTCCAAAACATTTGTTACTTGTGTGAATGTAGAGTTAGAACTTTTTTTTTCTGACATAGCACCTGAAAAATCATCCCCATATTACCAAGTACTGCAGTGGGAGTTATGTTTTAAGGAATGTTCCACTGTGCTTTTGAGAAGGTCTTTTCTTTCTCATCAAATTCCCAATCCTTTCCTGCTCGGATCTAACTGGACCCCAGTGCAGTCCCTGTGATGCAGAGAAGCTTCACTGAATTACAGAACTGCCTTTATTTCTGTGTCCTGCAGCAGAGAATCTCCTGTTTCCCCAGCTCCTGTCCCTGGCCCGTGACTCATCTCCCTCATGGCAGCTCTGCTCCAGCATTTTCCAGGAGGGGAGAACAATCTCTCCATCTCTGGAGAGGGGGCTGGGCTCGGTGTGCTCGGGAAGCTGCAGAGGTGGAAATTCCTGGCCGTGGATTCTCTGGCTGCAAATGCACAATTTTGGTTCCTGGCAGTTTGTGACAGTGGTGTGGTGTCATCACAGTGCTCAACAGGATGAACAATTAACACAAACTGCTTTTTGCTTTTGCTTTTTGCTGTTGCCTGAGTATTTTGCTTACTGATACTCAGTTTATTTTTTGGGATTCAAGAGAGAGCTTGCTGAAGTTACGTTTTAATGCTACATTTGCAGAAATTAAATGAGGTCAGTTAATAAGTATGCTATTCATGCTGAGGGGAGGTTTTAGGCTTTTCCAGGGTTTGAGTGTTCCCAGTGTTTGGAGATTTGTATTTAGCCAAACTTTAGAGTTCTGTAAAGGAAATACAGAGCTTTAATGGGGAAAAAAGTGTTTTAAAGTTGTCTTTTCTTCTAAATCCCAAGTTGGCAGGTAGTCTGAATGTTGCTGAAAAGACACTTAAACCATTAAAACCTCTTTATCCAAGAAGTGGAAATACTGATTATACACCATCAAAACCTTGACTGGATTTATGACAGTGAGGTCATCATATTGGAAATACCTGGCAGTGTTTTATATTTACCTTTGTCTCTTTAATTCAGGCTTTCTTTTAAAATAAAAGCAAACTCCAGATTAGATTGCATACTTTAAGTAAAAGAACTCAGACCTAATTTACACACCTAATAACTTGTGCACACAAATAGCTGCTTCTCTGTGCAAATAAGAGAAACTCATGTCTGTTAAATAATAAAAGATCTCAGTTTAGCTATGAATGAAGGTGGTTTAAGATTATTCATTCAGTTAATGTTTGCACCACACTTTGAAAATGGAATGAGTTACATAATGCTGAGAGTCATGTTTATCTGGGAATGTAACTGTATATTTTAGTGAGTAGTTAAGTAACAGTGTTAATTTTTCCCAAAATCTTTAGTTTGGGAACTCTCTTTCAAGACTGCCCAAGTCGTGCTATAATGAATGGGCTATACAATGTGTTTGTTTATAACTTGAGGTTTTTAAACCAAATTTATGGCTTTGTATTTAATATCTAGAATTAATTGCCCTCACTCCTCTAAGCAGGTCAAGTCTATAAATACCAGGAGTAACTAAAACTAAATATGATACCTTGATTTTGCTTGGAAATGTAGCCAGTTTGGATG
The DNA here is from genome assembly GCA_025920805.1 of Petroica traversi. NCBI lineage: Eukaryota > Metazoa > Chordata > Aves > Passeriformes > Petroicidae > Petroica > Petroica traversi. The sequence goes on along the minus strand of JAHLSL010000072.1, from coordinate 4,317,831 downwards.
CTAATACAATGGATTCTTTGTGCCCATGAAATCCCATCTTTTGTTTGAAATTCGAGTTGATTTATGGCCTAACATACACACAATTTATACATGCCCCAGAGAGAACATCATATAGGGACTTGATGCAGGTCAATAGCTCCGTGCCTGGGTCTGCATAAATATTGCAGTAAGGTGATCTGAATCAAAGCGGATCTTATCTTCCTTTCTGTAGTTCAGTGATCTTCTGGGTCAGGAATGTGGACCTGTGGTTGCAGCTGAAGGAAGGCTTGTCATTATGCATGAAGCACTTCAGAATTGTTCATATAATGAAGAGACAGTTTCTGTGTTAATTTCCTTAATCTAATCTTTTTTTTTTTTTTTTTAACATCCTCAAACTGTTCAGCTGCTGCATAACCAGCAAGTGGACACAGATCACTGAATTACATCAAACCAGTGAAGCCTTCACTGCTTTCTGAGGGCTGCTCCATCCCTCAGGCCCCGCAGCCTTCCCTGTGCCTTGTCCATATTGATCTGCTGGGAGTGGCTGTCACTTCTCATTCAGCTGCTCTCAGAACTCTGCATCTCATCTCTCAGCTAAACCTGCACCAAAACTCGGGCTTTTATCCTTAAAGGAACACAAGAAATGCTGCCCTGGGTCAGGGCTGAGCTGTGTCCAGCCCAGGACAGTGATCCTGACAGGGGCTGGGAGCTTGGGACGGGCTGGGAGCAAAGGGAGGGGTGGCTGAGGGAATGTGAATTGGGGCTGAATTCCACATGAAATATGTGCTGCCTTCAGATAACAACCACGAGGGCTGGTGCTTTGGGCAGCTTTGCTCAGCATCTCAAACCAGCCCTGCTGTCTTGGGGAGACAGGCAGAACCTGAGTGGAAATCAGTCTCCAAGAGCATTTCTCAGCTCCTGCAAGTTCCTTATTTGTTCCATCATGAATGAGATGAATCTGTGTGGAGTATTTAAATAGAGCGAACATGATATGTATGCAACGCTGACTTAATTGGGTTTCTCTGAAGTTTATGCTTTGCAGATGGGACTTCTGTAATTTTGTAAGCTCTGCATTTAGGATAGAAGAATAAATGTATATATATATATTTTAAAATTATAGCAGCTATGTAGACTGGGTAGCAGCTTTCTGGGATTGCAGAGGTTTCAAGGATAAAAACATCCTGTTTTCAGATACAGCACTTCAGCTTAACTTCAGCTTAAATATTTCCTTCCATGACAGTTGCTCCTTTGACTTTGCTCTATGTTACAGTGCCTAGAAGGAGAGGATGAATATGTGTTCACATTAGACTAAAATCTGCAGAGAAAGCTCTAGAAAAAAGAAAATGGAGCCTAATCTTGCACTCATACAAATTCTCCACTTGTCCCCCATAAGTTTCAAATGCCTCTTTCTTGTTTAACTCAAGAAAATTAATGGAAAAATCAGAAGTGAGATAAGCTGTGAGTATCACTTCAGATTTCACAGGAGCTACTTAACTGCAGAGAACTTAATAACACATCATCCTGCAAGTGAGGAACACAAGTGAACTCCTGCCACCTGGGAATCCCCTGCATTTAGGAACAAAACAGAGGCTCCTGAGAATGTGCTGTTTTACTGGAAACTCCTGATACCAATTCAGGCTGTTATGGCGTGACACAAAAACTGTGCAGCCTCACCAAACCCTTGATTCTGTTGTTCTGTGATGGGAGAAAATATCAGCCAGTGCCCCAGGCTGGTGCCTTGAACCCTTGCAGCAGTGCTGAACTTAACAGATGACATGATCAGATGTGGATTTTCTTAAGGCAAACAGAGGGAATGTGAACTACAGCTGTCAAGATGGATAGCAGAGAGACTTCTTAGTGTTGTGGTGTGCATTTGCTGCTGCAATTCAACCGGAAGAATAAACGGAAAGGAAGCCAAGGAAAAGGGATAATTTTAACATGTAGAAATACAAAGCAGTGTCCTTCAAATATCCAGAATAATGTTCATGAATGAAAATGTTTTAAGAAGGGAGCCTAACTAATAGAAATTTATCGTGTATCTCTCTTCTTTAGTCCCAGGAAGTGTCACTGGAGGCAGCCCAGGCTGGTCTGCAGGACTGCCATTCCTCCTGTCTCACTGGCTTGGTGCCTCCATCCATTCTCTTGTTCTCATGTGACAGGGCAGAGCTTGTTGCAACTCTTTTTCTTTTCAGTCTGTTTTCTTTACCGTTTTTGACTTTTCTGCCAGTCTGAGTTCATTCTCTTAGCCAGCTCTTCTGCCTTAGCAAATGCAGCAGCTCCTGTTCCAGAGGCTTTCTCCCAAATGACCCGTGTGGAATTAGAATGGGCATTACTGCTGTAACAACAGAGGAGCCAACAAAGCCTTCCTTCCTCCTGGTCCAGCATTTTCAGTCCTCAGTTTGATCTTAAACTGCTAAAAGTCTCATTTATGACTGAGCACTACTGATTGGCTGCTCTGTTGTGTGATGCAGAGTCAGACTGAGTGAACACTCCCTCAAGGGCTCCCAGCAGCTCCTGTGGTGCTTTGGTGAGGAACCAAACCTCCCTCTTTTCCTGCAGGTACCACTTTAGAGGGTCACTGGTGTCACTGTTCATCAACTCCTCCCTTCGTTGGAAGTTGCCAGTGAGCTCCAAAGCTTTCTGGGTGACAGGAGATGAAGGGGTTAACAACCCTTGTTTGGGAAAGAAGAACCCAGGAGCAAAAAACCAGGAGGAGTCATTTTCAATAACTTGTTCCATTTATATTTTTCTCACTCTTGCTCTCACAGCACAACTTCTAGGCTTTATTCCAATGCATCAAGGGTCTCTGGTTCCACCAACCTCTTCTAAAAAAGCTGCTCTATGACCTGGGGCATTACTCATCTCTCTTATTTGGGAGATGATATTTTATATAATCAGCTGTTTGTGTCATGCACCTGCAGGAAATCTATTCTGCTTTGCACCCTGGAATTTAATATCTGTTGATTCGCCTATATATATATTTTATTTTAGATATATTTTGCAGTAACATTTTTAAAAAACACAACAGTAAAAAATCCCCAACCTCCCCAACACAAACACTTGGCACTGCCATGAGCTTATGCATTTTCAGATCATGATTTGCTGGGCTGCTCTGATGAAATAATTGTGAAAGAGTTAAGTTACTGAATATACTTTTAGTGGCTTAAACATCACATAATACCAGCAGAATAGAAAATAGAAAATAGGGGATTTCTGAATAGAAAATTGGGATGTTGTTTTCACTCTATCCAAAAGGACAGATCTCTCAGAAGGAGGATACATTTACTATATATTTTAAAATTTATTTTCTCATCTTGTTAGAAGAAATGGAAAGCTAATTCTGGTGGGTTTAATTAATTAGTTTTTAATTCAAATTCCCCTCCCTCTCTCAAGAAATTCCCCTGCAATTTGCCAGCAGAGCATTACAGAAATCTTTTTTAGATCTTGGTAGCTGCTGTGAAGTTGTCTGGGAACAAAATCTACTTTTCAACAGATTAATCTAAATGTACATATCCAAGAAGGGAAAAAGTGGCAGTAGCTCCAAAAGTAACTTTTATTTTAAGTAGTTTCTGGAGGAAAGAGGAGAACTTTGGGTGTTACATCATGGTTTTTCAGAAATACTCAATTTTTAAGCACAGGAAAACTTCTTTTTCCCGCTTTACATTAATAATCTGATTTTTAACCAGATATTGTCTGTTAAAACGAAATCACAGAGACTTAAAAATATCTTTTCTGACAGAAGAAGACAAGACTAAGCATATCAGAGCCAGCGGGAATTGCGCAGTTTAGAGATTTTGTTGTTAAAAATCATAATATTCTCATAATACAAGAGAGATTACAGAAATATGGCATAGTCTTATTTTGTCTGACATTGTAAAGAAAGAAAGACTTAAAGGATTAGTCTTGGTAACTTAGCTGTTCCTTTGCAAGGTATTGTGATATAGTAGGAAATAATGCAGCGCAGATCCTGAACATGAAATAAAGCCTCTGGTCAGAATCTCGTTAATGCCAGGGATGATTTAAAGCCAGCCAACAGCCCCAGTTTTCTGTCCCAGAAATGACAACACAAGATGTGACGCCTCTTACTCTAATGCTACATAAGAGCACATCAGGAATGTGATTAAGATACGACTCAACACGGCTGATTCCTCAAGATTCACTTCTCCTCATTGTTAGAAACCCAAGGGCAGCACAGGAAAGCTGGGTTAGGTTTTAGATGGAAGTTGCTGCTTAGACTTCTTCCTTTCCAGGGTCTGTCAGAGGGATGGGCTAGGGAGGCAAAGTGAAACGTTTCTTCACCCAAGTAAGATAAGCACCTAATTTACACATTCATGGGACACAAAACATCGCTGGCTGTGCTAACAAATCAAAGTAATGAGGCATTTGCACACCCACACACATTTCTCCTCATGCTGTTGCTCAGCTTGCACCTGCAATGGTGGTGAATAGATGTGTAATTGCATCTTGAGCTGTTGAAAGCAGGGCTACAGGCAAGGTCTGTAGAGCTGGAGTGAGTGGCTGCCTTTTTGCTTCACTTTGCTGTGGTCGGCAGCTTTTTGGGAGCTGTTTCTCCGCACTGATCCTGCTTTCCTGCTTTAACAGCTCTCAGAGGCTTTTCCAAGGAGCCCTACAGGTGTTTGCTTTGAGTCATGAACATGTTGGGTGACTGCTACAAGGGCTCCTGTCCCTTGCAGGGTCTGAGCACTGGGAGTCCCTCACTGATAACACTGGGGGACTTTGATAAGCTCAGGGCAAGGGCCAGGGAGCCGAAGTTCAGCCGAAGTTCATGCTCAAGTCTTGCAGATAAAGGAATTTGTGAGGAAGTGGTCAAAAACCTACTGCTGAGAGAGTCTTCTGAGAATAACAACTGGTACCGACTGAAATCTGCAGGATTTGTCATGGCAGTGCTGTTTTCCTGCCTTCCAGCCTCAAGTCAGACCGTACAGTCCCTCAACACCAGAAATCAGCAATCCCATCTTCAGGGGAACCACAAAAATGACGTTCTTCCACTTCATTAAACATCCAAGACATGTTCCAAACTTCGGATTCATCACTGTTGCCGTGAAATTTTTAATTATACCTTCTAAAGCCCAATTTTTTGTTGCCTGATTTCCCTTGGAGCACCCACCTGGGCACAAAACAAAACCATTGCTAACTCGGATGTTTCGTAACCTCCAGAAAAAGCAGTGAGATTCCTTTGCAGGCATTTTACCATTGCAGCAAGCCTGAGTGACCCAGTGCTCCTGCTCTCATCTTGTCATTTGGGTGGCTCTCAGAAGGTATGACTTCAAAGCTACTGTTAAAAATAGTGTGTCTGGAGTGGTTCTAAGAAGCTGTTTTATTTCAGCCGTTTTCTGCCCAAAATCTACTCTGCCTTGTGAGATGTGAAGAAGGCTTTAGCTATTCCTCTGCCATCTCAGTCTGCTTGAGATGACAGCCTGGTTATTTAGGATGTTTCCTGTGACAGATGGGTTATTTACTGTCATTGTATCCCAAAGATGTACAAAGTATCATTTTCATAAATCATCAGCAGCTTTGGGATCCCAAGTATCACACAGAAATCAGCAAATTCCAAGTAACTCCAATATCAGATTCCAATAGCACTAATGTTTGAAGAGTAATTACATATATATATTTAGAGTTTTGTCTGAAATGTAACAGTTCTAATGCATTTTTACTGGGCATTTCACATCTGTGTTTGGTGCCACTGACCATCAGGTTGTTGGGCTGAGGACAATGGGAACTCACAGTTGCACATCTAGACCAGTGCATCACTGTAAAACTATTTGCACAATTTAAATGCCTGGACACTAAACTGTGATTCCCTTTCAGGTCCTTTGCTATCATATAATCCATATCCTCTGAAAACTGATTTGACATGAATAATCACTGTTTAATTGTAGTATCTCCTAAGGAGGCTATTTTATAGAAGTGAAAATAATAGCGTAGGACAAGTATATGGTTTTCTCTAATAAGCAAGTTATTCTGATTACTCTGCCCTAATAGCATAATTGCATTCTGGATGTTCTCTCCTCAGCAATAACTCTGGTAATTACAGTCTGTGTGTGGTCCAGGTCCTGGCAGGGGGCAAGGGGGTGGAGTTTGGGGATTTGCTGCTGTTGATGTTGTTGCTCAAATTTGAATTTTAAAAATACGTTCCCAGATTTTCCTGCACTGCAGCTATGGTCAGGCTCTAGGATAACCTCCAGCATGAGAGGCAGCAGCTACCAGGTTTTAATTTTCCATTTTTCACCACTGTTGCTGAAAAATAATAAAACAATTGCAGCCTTTGTTGGTGGAGGGAAGTGGGAAAAGGAGAGGTAAGGAGGGGATGGCAGCTATCACCTGTTTACCTTTGCATTTAATGTGTTTTCCTGTCAATGTATTGTGTGAAAAGCACCACTGAAGGGTGGATTTCTGACATTTTCTCTCTTCCTGGCTCATGCCACTGTAAATCCATCAGGCCTGCAGTCACATCCTCACAGCAGCCTGGAGAGAGCTTATGAGAGGCCAGCCTTGAGCACCAATTCTGCCCCTAATATCCATAAAGAAGAGGTTGCTCAAACTTCAGCTGTATTTAGGACTGAATTTCAGCTAATGAAATACCACTATAAGAGCCCTTTCTCCCAGAAAATGTAGAGCCAAATATTAAGCCATTTAGTCATCAAAAGAGATGAGAACAAAGCTTTTAGATCCAAGAGGATTTAAGTGTGGAACAGTCTTGTAGGAGAGCTTGGACAAATCTGCTCTGATGGTCCTTAAGAAGTACTACAGAATCATCCTCATTTTCCAATTTTTCCCACCAAAAATTACATTTGCAGCTGTGATAGCCTAGTCCTTCTCTCCTTGTAAAAGACTCCAGAAAACCCAACCCCACCCAAAGTTTGGTCACCTAAAAAAGAGCCATGCAATTCTGTATGTCTGTCCCTAAGCTATTGCTAACGGGTTAATTAAGAAAGTGTTCAAATATTCAGATCACAGACAGTACAAAATAAGTGTTTAACAGCCCTAGCAGAAGAGTCAGGGTTCGACAGGGCTCAAATAACCCATCCTGATGGTGTGGCTGAGCACTGATGGGAAGAACAATTTCACTGCTGCTGCATGGGGAATTCTTGTTCCGTAAACAACAACCCCAGTTCTCCTGGGAATGCTGCAGTCACTTCAGGAAAATAATACAGCTTGCAATTTGTTAGTTCATGATATTCACTTTGTTTACTACGCAAGAAGAGATTTAATGAAATGGCTTGGGGTTTGAAATGGGGTTTTTCAGCTATTCATAATTTTGTAGCTGATTTAACCATTCACCTGGAATTGGGATGCAGAGCAAGTAATTGTACACGTTAATGGCAATTACAATAACTAACAGGCATAATGAAGTGCTTTGCATGTGCACTCATGGGATTTCTGTGCATGCAAATCATTTGTGTATTTTGTACAAATTTTCTTTACTGTATGCAAAAGAACGCTTTTGTATGTTGTTGCCATGCCTGCTTTATTTAGCACAGGATACTAAACTGAACATTCAAAGGATTCAAGCACACAGCTACAACTGATATGTGTAATAATTGACTGACTGCTTAACCAGATTGCATGAATAATGCTGCTTTATTTAATCAAAGGCTGATTCTTATGCATTTGTCTAGTTCTCTGGTAGATCTGGGCTGTTTTATTTACTAGAAATCCAAAAGATTTAACTGAACTTTAACTGAATCTCTTTGGGGATTTTCTTGAGAATCTACCAGTGGAAGAACTTTAGTAAAGTTGATAGCACAGAGCCAGAATTTGACAGACTGCTCTTTTTCGTTTGGTTGTGTTTCATTACTTCAATGTTTCTTTCTTATTTTTTTTTTTAAGACTGAATAAGTATTGCTACTACAAGTCATTAAGCTTATTCACTTTACTTATTCCTGCTTTCTCCACACCCAGTTCCTTTCCAGGTGAGCCAGGCAGAGCCCTCCAAAAGCCCAGGCTCCTTGTTTGTTGGGGTAAGGGTTTTCCTTGTACATCTTTGCATTTGGAAAGATTTCTGATGAGATCAGCCTTGAGATATCTGCATAACCCATTTCATCATGAAATGGGGGAAGAATCCCCTAAATTTAGAGAAGCAGCTTGCACAGGAGGACAATCAGAAAGCCGTAGCTCTATCAGTGGAATGCTTTGGCAGTTCTGTAATGCAGCCCAGACTTCTTCCAGGGAGCAGAATGACTCAGTGCAGAGGAGACAGAGCTAATGATGGCTGAAGAGTCCTAATGATGCGTGTTGTGTACAAACAAAGCACAAATCCATTATATTCTGCTTTCATTTTATTAATTGGTCATTCATTACCCAATGCACTGTCAATTAAGTGGCTCTAAAGAAATTCATGGTATCCTCCTGTTCCTTTTTATTCCTAATAAATATGTCAGTCTCTGATTAAATGCCTGAGTGGTCAGACATGTTTAGAGGATACGACATCGTCTACCTCTTCACAGTGTGACCCAAGGCTCTGATGACACAATTAAAGCATGCTCCAGCAGGCAGACCTGCTCCCCACAGTGAGCTTCCTCCATGGGCTCGTCCAAAGTCATTTGGGTTATGATTCAACCCAAAATCAGTCCCCAGGAGTGTCTCAGTGTGCATATGGCTCAGAACTCACTGAGCCTGTGCTGGAGTGAAGCTCGAAGTAAAGCCCAGGAACCCAGGCTTAATAAAATCACCAATTCTTATTTCAGAGCATTTGGAAACAGATAATGTTTCAATTCTGACAAGCAAGGTACAAAATAGTCGTGTTAGTCTGGGAACGCAGTCAAATGGTTCAATCTATTCTAATTTGGCTAATTTCTCCTAAAAATTATAGTGGTCTCTCCCATTTAACAAAATTAGGCAGCATCTGTGCAAAGCAAGGTTTGAGTAGCCGAGCATATGTTTTGCACACATGCAAATAAACTTAATTAAGAGTTGCACTCAGTCACAGAACGAACTGACATAAGGTATTGGACTAGGAGAGAGCAGTGCCACTCGTGTTTGGCTGCTGAGTGCAGACAATGCACATTTCAAACGCTGCAGAAATAATCAGCACGTGCAAGCTGGTGATGGTGACAGGAAAACTGTGACACAATCAAGGGAGTATGCAGATAGAAAGTATGGAGGTGCTAATACATTACTCATCAGGAACCATTTGCTCAGCTGTAATGGATGTCATTGCATCTGAATAAACCAGTAAGGGCTGTGAAAGCAAATTTGGGTCATGCTACCACCTTAATTAGTAACTACCAATCTTGCTAAGCTTATTGCCTTCTCAACCAGTCAAAACCCCCCAGACTTTTGCCTCCAGTTCCCCAGATGATCTGTAATAACTTTCAGATTGCATTTTATTTAACAGATCCTGACCTGAAACATGAACAAGTTCTGTCCTTCTCAAAAAATACAGAAAAAGCTATAAATGGGAATTGGAGAGAAAGTCCTTTGCTTCTTTTTATAGTCACAGTTTGAATTTCATGCATGGCAGTAGCTCTAAGGCACTGAAGCTATTAGATCATTTTTAGCTCTACCTATTATGTGAGCTGTTTTAGAAGAGAGAAAAACCTACTGAAATATATTTAAAGATAAAAGCAAAGCATGAAGCACAGCATTCTGACTGTATGCACGCGTCTGCATCAATGGCATTCACGAGCCAAGTGCATTCTGAAACAATCACACAGAGCCTGAATTCACAGCCCCAAATCACTGTATAAACACTGCCAGCTTCAGTGGATGTGGCTGTTTAATCTCCAGTGGGAGATGGCAGTCACGCCTCCTGGTCATGGCTCTTCCTTTTGTCATTAATTCACACCAATCCCAGAAATCGAGTGCCAAGGGTGGCTTTGTACCCATTCTCAACCTCCTGAGGTCTCTGAGGGGCTCGATTTCCAGCTGCTGGAAGATGATTCTCCAGTGGGATTGGGAGAGTTAACTCAAACTGGGGAACTGGTGTGTTCCCTTTCCTTATCTTTCACTTTCTCCCAAATACACCCCCATTATCTTTGAAATATTTTAACTGCTTCCACTGGGCAGAAGAAGAGGAGAGAAGCAAGGTAGGTTTTTGCCAGAGTAATCACCTTGTTCTCTCCATTTTAATCAAGAGGGTAGGCTTATGTATCCTCACATTTGGGAAAGCAATCTTGAATTGCTGTTGAAGAACCAGCCTGGAAAAGTCATTCAGATTTGTATAATGAAACATAAACTAAATGGTGTGCAGAGAAACCTCCAGGGTACTGCCTTAGCAGAGGGCCATTAATTCTTACACCACAGTCTTGAGCGTTGGATCCTCACCTGAGCTCGCAAGCACTGCCATGTGCTGCCCTTTCTGTGCAGGGCTGTGGGAACTGGACATCCTCCTGTAAATAATGCTTGTCAGAACAAGCTCCTGGGCAGTGGGAAATGCCCATGGAATGGCAGAGCTGTGTAGCTGCTTGTATTTCCGTGTGCTAGAGGCAAGTGTTCACCCAATGGAGAGATAGAGACACTGCCTGGGATTTTGTCTGTATTTAGACCAGTTGTGCAACTTTTCCTATTATATTTGTGCTTATTTTTCTTAAAAAGGGATTTGGGGGTGCTTAGTGCTTTGCAGTGCTTTGAACACAATGAATGAGAGGAATGTGGAATTTAGACTTTGGAAGGACCTGTGAAAGTCACCAGGAGATGGGCTTAGAAATAACAACTGTCCTAACATTCTGCTTCAAGAACTGCTTGCATTCCAGTGTGGTATTCAATTTCTTCTTATGCTTTCATAACTGGGGGTTTATGGGCTGTACATATTTTATATGCACTGACACAACTATTTTTAGCCAAAGGTATTTTTGATCCCAGACGCTCCCTCAGGATTGGGCTTGGCCTTTTCCTCAGGTCTGGCTCAACCTCTGGGCTGACTCAGCACAGTAATGATGTCTTCCTGAGACACAGCCTCTACCTAAGTGACGCGTTTGTGAAACAAGAAATGGAAATGTACAGGGACTCCAGTGAAGATCAAAAGAATCCGTATCTTAAATTTCATCTTTTGTTACTACTGTGCAAGAATAGAAAAATATTCCTTCCCGTTCTCTGCATGACATGATTTTTTAGACACAAAGACCTTCATTCTGTAGTAGAAAGAAGCTAAAGCAGGTTTCCTGTTAAAAACCACTGTTCACTCTGTTTTTCTAATACAAGAACATTGGTATTTTCCTGAACAGAAGTTTCATGGTGCTAAAGTAATAACTGAAAAGATCTTTCCGTTTCCATTGAGGGAAACAGTTGAACTTCCATCTACATCAAAGGATCTCTTTCTGTACTCCTGGCCATTTTAATGGTTTTCTCTAGTAAATCTGAAGGCTAGAAGAGCAGTTGTCATGGGAACTGGCAACAGATGACTCAAGAAAACAAAATTAAATGTTGGCTTGATGTCAACAGCTAATCTAGTGCCCTGCCAACTGCAATCACAGCTAACATGAGCCTTGCCCAGCAAGCTGTGATTTGAAAGGAGTTGCAGCCAAAGATAGAGTTTCTCACCCCATGAACAGGAGAACATTTTAAAAACTGAAACTAATGAGGGGACCCAACAACTTTGGAAAGAGTGAAACTTAGAAAAACATTGCTTATAATTGCTGAGTTAGAGCTTTAACAGCTATAAATCAGAGTTTCTTCTTTGACATCAAAATTGTGATGTCAAATTAATTACCATTTCAAGATCTGTCTTAGCATTTTCAGAATCCATATGATTGATTTGTGCTGGGACAGAGTCCAAAAATTGTTTCAAATTGTGATTTTAGTGCATCTGTTATCTAGAAAATCCAATTCCTATGCTTTAATCTATTTTGCAAAGGAACATCTTAAAGTATATAATTTTTAGACATGGAATTTAAAGACTTTTTTTTCCCAAGAAACCATATCTAGCTTCTTTTGTTTGTCATCAGTAGATTTTAAGGCCTAAAGGGCTACCTTAAGGATTGTAATTCACAGAATATATAAAAAAAATGTCTTTTATACCGAGAGATGGAAAATACAGTCTTGGTTGAGAACAATCTGCTAATACTTGGCTCCTCCTAGTGACTGTTAAATTAGCCCATATGGAGTGTAACAGAAAATAGAACAGCCTTGAAATAAAATAAGAGTGTGTTTAGAGCTTGTTTACATAAACACAGCCTATGAAAATCCAGGCAGGTTCACTTATGAAAGTACAGTGGATTAATTAACTATTAAAATCTGTGTGGACACTCATGTTGAGAATTAGAGCGAGTTCAATTTAATTTAGCTTTATTCTGTTCCAAAGTAAATGAACCTAAATTGAATTAAGATTACTTTAATTCTAGGAGAGAGTATTCATGCAAATTTACTGTGGTTTAATTAAGCTACTTCCAAGCACATGCACTTAGGTAAATTGGATTAGATTTTGTAAGCATTTCCACGTTAAAAAAGCCCACAGGATTCATGTGAAGGACAACTTTTGGGCTCTGTGTGCAGCCATGTGTCAGTCTGGCCACTTAAGTAAACATGCAGTGATTGATGTCTCTCTTTGTTCTGGGATCTCCCCTGTGCATTTTTGCCGTGTTCTCTCTTGTGCTGCCTCACAGTCCACGTTACTTCCTCGGGAAGGTTTTCTAACCTTGCTGCAGTTTGGGTTTTTTGAACTAAGTCCCAAAATTGTCTACACCCACAACACTCAGAAGTTGTGGAAATTTAAGTCTCCCAGGCCAGCTTTGTTGTCAGTTGTAAACTGTCAAATAACTTGTTCAGAACCCACAACAATCCCTTCTCTAAATATTAAAGCTCTCATTAGCTTGATATGTAATAAATCCAGTAGGACCTAATTTGTCTTTTTACATGTATAAAATACATTAAAACACCTTCTGAATGAGCTCCTCACACACATCTAGATCCGTGTAAGCCAAGAATAAATTAATCTCAATCTACCCAAAGCATCTCTGTGTTTGAAGTCCACGCTCAGAGTGAATAAAAGTAATTTAAACCTACACAGAAACAATCTCTAGATCCATCCATCCATTGAAGGGACTGAAAATGCGTGTCTGTCTCAGTATCCAGACATGGGCACACACTTCTCTTTTTTGAGAGGAAGAAGTGGAGAGGGCAGGAGGTTTTTCAGGTGTCACTGCCTTGCCCTGGTGGGTGAGCGTGTCCAGGACATCGCTCACCCACTGTCAAGTACTTCAGAAAAATCTCTGAATGAGGCCAAGAGGGAGTTGTGCCACAATATTGTGTCTTTGGAGATTGTGCAATTTATGATCTTTGTTCAAGCTTGCGCCTAAAGGCACAATTTAGCCCATATATTGTACATGAAGAGTTCAAAGGAAAGCAACGCAAGTGCAGTGCTCAATTCAGCTGGCTTTTCTTCCACTGCAGCTGCATTGTGCATGACTGAAAGTAAATAGTGTTACAAACTCATCTCACATCTATTTGCATTATATTCCACATAGAATGGCCTTTAAAGAATGCACTTAATGAATAAAATATAAGGTTTAGATTTAAAAAAAATCTTCTCTATTGCTGTTCAACAAGTGTTGAGATTTCCCCGTGTTTTTGATGAAAGTTTTTAGTGAATCGAGGTCCTTTTCTCTGGGCTGTGCACAGAGCTGACCTTGGTGCTGAACACTGGCGTGCTGCTCCCTGGTCCCCATTCCCAGGGCGGGAGGATAAATAACATGTTGGATATCCTGCTCTTATTTGTTGATTAATATAGAGCCAGTCTCAAATTCTTACTGCAATTTTGGAGGGAGGCTGATGTAGAGAGGCCCAAAACAGCAGTCCATGAAAGCATTTCTGGACAGGAAAGTCAACAATTCCTGACTTGCTGCTTTGGATCTATGGGGAAAGGATGAAAATTTTACCCAGTTTTAATCCTCTGAGGAATGGAAATACGGTTTTAAGGCTATGGCTTGTGCCACCTACACTGTCCTCATATTCAGTTTTCATGATTTATCCCACACAGGAAGGACAGAAACCGGTGTGTTCAGAACTGACTAGAAACAAAATACTTTTACAGAGTGCAGAAATTGCCTTCTCACTCATTATTCTCTGGAAAGACCATCACAAGTGAAAATGCAGGGGAGATTGTGAAGAATGCTCGCACAATGTGAGAAGTGATAAGAGAAAATCCTACAGGGATTACAGTTGAGTGCTGCTGCTTTTTAACATCACTCTTTTCACTTTATTTTATGTTGGCTGGTGAAAAAATGGCCATCCCTGTTTCAAATGATACGCTGCTCTGAGGTGACAAATGTTAGAAGCTACAAAGGTCTTATTTTAGTAAGTGAGGAGAGAAATACATGTTGTGTGTGATGTTAGGTAATGTCTGTAAAGCTTCCCTTAAAAATTTATTTATAGCTCAGTCTAGGAATTTCAATTGCAAATAGAGAGATTCATCCCAAGGAGTGGTGTTGGTTATCAACAGCTGGTTCACTTTTGTATTTTTTTACAAAACAAACCTGATTTACCATTTCTTTCCTTACCAAAGTTACTCTTGCAGTCTAGAAGAGAGGATAATTTATAGACTTCTAAGCTTTTCCAGCTTTGGCCAAGTGGAATTTTCTGTTGTGCTTCAGAGCTTCTGCCTGAAGGTCAAAAACATATATTTGGGACATCTGTAGAAATATTGGTAAATAATTGATGGATGTGGACGTGTATTTTATTTGTAGGGGTTACATAAACAGATCACAGGATCACAGAGTGATTCAGGCTGGCAGGGATCACAGAAGATCATCCAGTCCCATACAAAGGTTCTTGGCAAGGACGAGTTTCTAGTTTCTCAGAGGATGCTGTGGTTGGAAAATAAACTGAATTGTGAAGTTATATCTTGTTATTGCAGAAATAAGGCTACGGCATGATTATATTTCTTTGTTCTGTCAAGTACCTTAAGAAGAGCTCTTATTCCTGTGGAAATCAGTGAAGTAAAAGCTCCAGTGTTGGATCTTTCACCTCTTTTGGAGTAGCACTTAGGTATAATCAATTCAGGGTCAAAATATCCATCCCTCACTGAGGGAACAGAGTTTTGCTGTGTGGATAATCACAGCAGTGGTCAACAGGAATAGGTTTGATTTGGGACCTGAGCAATCCTGGCAGGATCTGCCACTTGCATTAATTGCACCCCATCCTCACTCTGGAAATAGCTGTGCAGCTGTGCCAGGGGCTCAGAAACTCAGGGACATCTTCACCACCTGATAGTGCTTCCCATGCACTGTGCTCATTTACAGGATTAGAAACGTGTGCTGATAGAGAGCCCTGGAGCCCTAATCCCGGTGCAGCTGGAACGATGCATTCAATCATTCATCACCTACACTGATAAGTCCAGGCTTAATGATTTTAATAATAGCTCAGCATTGCACTGAGTGGCTTCTGTTTGGGAAGCTCAGTGTTGGAATAATCACTCCAGACCTCTGCAAAGCAGAGATGGCACTTCAGACTCCCCTCTGGCCACATTGTGGCTCCAGACTCTTGCCCAGGGAAGCAGCTTTTTATCCCTGACATCCCAAAATTAGGTGATCCCTTCCCTCTTGCCCTCACAGGAGTTCTACCAACCCACTGACAAGAGATACAAACACCAACATAAAGCACATTTAAATTCTCAGCCTTTCACCATTTCGCTGTTTCCCCCTTACAGTAATTTCTGGGCTTGGACAGGGTTTTACACAACTCAGTTGCATAACAACCTTTCAGTGAACCATTAAATTGCTTACACATACAACAAATTTCTGTGACAGATGATGAAAATAAAAATTGAGAAAAGGCCTTATTGAGAAAATGAAAGGCACTTATTGCCACATTAAAACCCCCAAATATCCTAATTAAGATGGAGCAAGACACACAGTGATAGTAATAAAAGAAATTTCTAGCTTTTGAGTTTAATTCTTAGGACATTTTAAAGATACTTCCAGGAATATATTGGTATCTCTGGTTTCTCTTTTTTTTTTACTAAATATAACATTAATTCCAAACCAGAAAAGGTTACAAATGTTAATTACTGCAGGAGTAACAAAGTACTCCAAACATGTTAAGTGTATTCAAATGAAAAAGACTTTAAGAGAGATTTCTTTGTGTTCATGACAACAAGAGAACAAATGTCTCATTCTACAGTATTTCTAAATCTTATCTTAAAGTTTTTGCTTTAAAGAGTAGCTGCGTCCAATTCTTATGAGTATGCCTTTTCTATAGATATTCATTAAGTCTGATAGAAAAAAACCTCAAAACTGAGTCCAAACACAATTTATGAGTAGGAAATACTGAATGTTATAGTCCTAATTTCACCTAATTTAAAACCTGTTAAGAATGATTCCTCAGATGCCAATTTTTCTTCTTTGTGAGTGTCTCAAAGAGGCTTCTGATTCTATTTGAGGAGTTCTAAAATTAGCACTCGGCATTCTGATACACAGACAGATTTCCTCATTATAATTTTTTTCCCTTGGAAAACAAGAATCAAAAGCAAAACACCTTGGATTTTCAAGAGGTGACCTACCCAATTTGCACCCACTGACGCCTTCCTCAATGAGGAAACAAGATTTTCAATATCTGCCTATGCTTTTTGTGCCAGGTTTGTGCTTTGTCAACTGCCCAAGCCATTACCTGGTAACTTTGACAATTTAATCTCTTTTTACTGGAAGATTTTTAAAGCACTGGAAGATTGAATTGTGCCCAGCTTCAGGGAAAGGAGTCACAATTTATTACCAGCAAAGACTGTTTTATATTTTAGCTATAATCCAAAGATCTATGAATCTCATAAATAAATGAATGTCTCCTAACACAGAAATACATTAGCAGCTGAAATGTAAACTATTATATCTGAAACTATTGCCACATGCACAGAATTTTACATGAGACATTTAGGATGCTTTATGAAATTTACATACTTGAAGCATGTTTGCTAAGGAAATCTTCCCTAAAATGTAGCTGCCACTAAGAAATGGAGAATTCCATTCCATGGAGAACACAAAGTGTATGAATGGAGCTCAGATTCTAAAAGAGATACTTTGAAAAGGCCTGTATTCACTGTAGAGATGATTTATTCCTGCACTGGAAGTAGCCAGAGGTGCTTTGAATACAGAGGTGTAAAAATGAGAGTCCTGATTCTCATGCAAAAAAGGGAAGATTAAGTCTGAGTCCTGTTAAGGAGGAAAAGTTTTATTTATGGCACTGAAAAATCTGAAGTTAAGCTGTTCTAAGCTTTTGGGGAATTTTGCCCATCAGCAAGAGTACAAAGCATCAGCTTCCTGAAGATGTTTATTCATTTCTTAGTCCTGCATCCAAAGTTCCCTCTTGCCTTGGCTGCTGCTGTGGCTGTGACACAACTCCTGCATTGGGTAGCTCCTCTGGGCCTGAAGAGTGATGATTCAGAGAAACTTCTGCTCAAGGAAAGATTTGTTTATTTTTCACTTGCATTTAAGAAGCTTTTTCCAGATTTTCAAACTTGTGTGCCTAAATTTCAAGTGTTTAGAAGCTTAGCAGACATGGGTTTAAAACTCCAAGAAGCCTGTTTGGCACAAGGCATCTCCCTGACAGATGAATCCTATTAACCTTGTAAAGACTGAGTTCTTGAATTTAAGCACGTTTGGGAACTTTGCTTTAAGAGACTTTAATTTTTAATAGAGATTTTGCTTCATTTTTTCATTGCATTTGAAGTTACCAAAACCTTTGGCTGTCATAGCTTTTTCCAGAACTTCAGTAAGCAGAAGGGATGATTTCTGTGCACAGAACAGTGAGAGATGAACAATGTTTTTCAAAATTTTAATTAACTGATCACTCCAATACAACCAAGGAATGATACGAGGATGTTTATCCTTTGCTTTGTTTATCTTCCACTTTTTCCTATACTAAATTTTTGACCTGGGTTATGCCACTGACATTAATTAAAAGACTCCTAATGATAATAAGATGTTGGAACAGTCCTTCATTAAACTTAATCCCTGAAGTACCCCTCAGGGAATAAATAATGGGCTATCCACTGAAGTCCTCTTTATGACTGAAAGCCTGTTCTACATATGTTCACTGAATTAAACCAAAGCAATTTTATATTATCCACATGATTAGTGCATTTTTTTTTCAGAAGAAGCAATTTACCTGAGCTGAGTGGATCCTTTAGTCACTGCCTAAACTATTCTGGAAAATAAACGTGGGTGGTTGTAGATGATGCGTAAAAAGACTCAATAAGAGAAAAACCTGTTAATATCTATTTCCTGGGGCAAAAAAGGGCTGTGATTTCCTTTAAATTTATAAGATTTTATTGAAAATGTGTTTAGATTTTCTCCCTGGGTTTTGGCAGTTCCCTAGTAGGAGGAATGCTCAGAGCTCCAAAGTGGAATTTTTTGCCAGAACTCTGTTTCAGGAATTACATGATCTAGTACCTACAGAAAGAGACAGTGCTCAGTTTACTTGAAAAATATTTTCCTTTAAAACTGAAATTTTACCTTTGGAACATGGGTTTCATTTCCAGCATTTCAGTGTACTGCAGATATAATACAATGGTGCTCATTAGTAAGGACGAGGGGTTTCTGAGCAGTCAGTGAAGAGCTGAAGCATCCATGGAATGAAATTTCAGCAAAGACCTGTGAATAGTGATTAACGTGTACCAGAATTCCTGTACCAGTGCTTTTTGGCCAGTTCTGTATAGACACCTTGCAAACAAAGACCTTCTAAACCCCTTTGTTTTTCACTTGGATCTCATTTTCTGCATGGTTGGCACAGAACACTTGCCCAGAACAGTCATCGTGGTTTTAAGTCTGCTGTTGCCTTCGTGCAGGAGAGCCAGTGTTTTCAAATTTAGATGGTAATAATATGTTCCCAGTGACAAAATAATGCAGGAAACCATTCTGAAATATGGCTCTCTGGAAGCTGAGAGCAATGCAGCTGTTCATTGAGTCCTCTCCTGTTTCTTTTAAATCCAGAGCATCTGCCTTCCCAAACACTTCAACGTTAAGTCTCCCTAATGAAGGCATTTAGGATTGCAGGAAGGAAAGGATGTTTTCCTGAATTCTGGGAACTATGGCTGAGACTGGGTGGGGGATAATATGAAATGTAAATATTCTAGAAAAAAAATAGCAAGGGAAGAGGCCAGAACAGGCTTTCACTACTGTAATTTGGGCTGGAGTCTTTTCAAGTAGTGCCGGAGCAGTTTGCTGACAGTGCTACAAGACAAAATTGTCTTGGGAGAAAGGAATCACAGGTTTGATGTGGTAGCTGACTGAAAGTTACACTGGAGTTAGAGGCATTTTAATGGCCAAAATATCTCCAGTGTTCTGGTGTTATACCAAGTTTAGGGCTCTGCTCCAGCGTTTCCAATGAAATATACTGGTTAAACAGAGATTTCCAGCTTCTTCTGTGCAAGAGAGAAAGAGAAACTTCTGCAGCAAAGAGAAGTTGATTGGCAGATTTTCATCTGGTTCTGCCTTTAGAGAGCTGAGCCCAGTTGTGAGCATTCTGTGGGCTTTTGCTGTTGCACACAGAGCTCCACTGATGATCCTGGCGCCTGTCAGAGCAGACATGATTTTCGTGGTTAAAATGGGAAACGCATTCATCTGTTTTACATAATACACACAGACCTGGAGAGAGCCCAAAGGGTCCATCCCTGTGTTCGTGTGCAACTTGGAAAGAGAAAGTGAAGGAGTTTCAAAGCAGAGCAGTAACAGAGGGTGAAAGAAAGAACCTTTTTCTTCCTCGGATTGAGCTGCTGCCTTCTGTGTGCTCCCAGCAACAGCAGCACTCGGAGGTGAGTAGCAAGGGATAAAAGAAATGAATACAAAGATGGATAAATACTTCCTTGCTGCTTTATTTTCTTAAACTTATCTATTTACTGGGAATTTTAACTGAAGTGAATTAAAGCTTCGGATGTTTTAAAAATATTTCTGAGGTTCTGTATTGAGGGAATGCTGCGAGCTTTTAGCGTGAAGGAATTAGGACTCCTCAGATATTTTGCTTGTGATAAAATATGCAAGAATGTGTTATTTCTGTGATCATTAGGAATAGGGGAAAAAATTTCCATTGGCTCCCTTTTACCTAAGCAAGTAGGATTGTTCTTTCATGCTTTGGGCTCTGAAAATCATCAAATTTCATCACCAGGAATGTGTTCCTCCCAAACTGGGAACCGGGGATGCTGCTGGCAGATCAATTGCATAACTGTTACACGTGCTTATTTCAGGATCAATAGATACACTTTTCCAATAGGCAGAGGGATTTATGGCTGCAGTTATGTTGCAGCAATCTGGAGGGAATGGGGGCAGGAAAGAAGGAATTTTTCTCACTGCAAGTGCTATAATACTTTTGAGTTTAGGCGTGTGTTGGATTTTGTTTCTTTCCTCTTGGCACTGATGAGAAAAAGAGTTTTGCTTAAAAAGTCCAACAGTGCAAGAAAATTTCTGTCTGTGAAACCTCTAAATCTGGTCAGGTGATCTAAGAGTTGTCCAGCAAGCCCCTGGCTGTATTTTGCTGTAGTTTGAAGATGCAAAATGTTATTATGCTACCCCTTACTTAGATATAGGAGTATATTCATTTTCAAAGATAAGTTGAGAAAATCAGAAAGGAAATGTATTCTTTTATAGAATATGAACTTTCTCAGTAATGTATATGAAGCAACATATAGGAGCATTCTGGAGATTCTTTTTTTCCCCTGTAAATTTGGATCTGCATTATGATTGAAATAAAATGCCTGGTGAAATTAAATTCACATACTTAAAAAGAAGCCATCAATTCCCTTCCTCTCTCACTCTTCCTACACATTATTCATCTGGTATGTGAAAGCTGCTCTGTGGCTTCCACACAAAAGCAAAGTGAAAAGAAAGCCAAAGATGTTTTAGCTAAATAATGATTATTTTCGGGATACTTCTAAAGCACAAAACAAAATGTTCTCCAGATCCTGTGAAAATATATACGTAATTTCAGATAATCACATGTTCTATACCAGAAAGCCACTCTGTTAAAAGCACATTATTAAGATTTTAAAGGCAGGCACTAAAAACTTAGGAAGTGCCAGAATTATGGTGAGCTCTGCAATCTCCCCTTGGTTCCTTCTGATTCTGCCTTAAAGTGCACAAACATTTTTCTCCAGTAATGTGTGAGGGCAGAAGTTATTAATATATTCAGAAGCTTTTATGTAGTGCCTGCCACTCCAGTACCTGCTGCACAAAAGCTCTGAGCAGTGGGGGGCTGGAGTGTCCACCTGACAGACCTGAGGGGTGAGCAGAGCCTCAGAGAGAGATTTGCAAATGCTGATTTTGACTGCCTCACTCGTACACTGATTTTCCAGACCCATTAGATAGGGCAGCACTTTACATGCTTACAGAATAATGTCTTACTGAATTCTGTTGCAGATTTTCAACTCCCTGAAGATTTACATGCCAGCTGTACTGTAAGGAGAATTTCAGGGTCTCTTTTTAAAGGGAACCTAGAAAGAATATTTTAATCTCCATTGAAATGAACAATTTGGGTTTTTTTGCCATTGGATTTTTAATGTTAGTCAATAGATTGAATCTCTAATGTGTAATTTCTAGTGTCGTATTGTAGTGGTAGCCTTAATATCATAATAATTTATAATGGCTATGCTGTAAGCATTAAATGTTAGACATAAGAGTATGCTATGAATGCTGTATGATTATTGATATTATGAGTTGTTAAATTATACTTGATTAATTTATGGATCTCAAATCTTGTCCACCATCAAGCTCCTGTTTCTGCAGGAAATCTGGCTCTATTTTGCAATTATAAAGCAACCCTGAGCTAACAGAATGTGATTAATGTAGTTTTTAGTGGGTTGAGAAGGAGCAGATTTATAGCAGACCTCATGGGGTAGCATTATGGCATTTATTTCAGCATGGTCTTAGGAAAAAGTGCCCAGTACAGCTTCAGTCTTGTGTGACTGGAGCACTTTCCCTCTCTCTCCTGGTGGTGTTTGAGATGAACAAACCTCAAAAGAGAACAAGTAAAGGATTTCCAGTCCTGCATTAGGGTTTTCCTGCTCTGTGGTTTTGACCTGAATACTCAACAGGCTCGTGTGGTAAGCCAGGCTGGAGTAGGAAGCTGTTTGGAGAGAGAAATCTGCTTACCTGGGGAAATGGGAATGTTTTCCTTAATGAATGGGCATCAAATCAAATCTGATTGAGCACATAAAGTATGAAAATCCCAAAGGCCCGTGTGGTGAAGGGAATTAGATTCCTGTTTGATTTGTAGCAGTCACTTCACCTTTGCATTGCAGTTTGATTTTTCTGTTTCTAATCTCAGACAGGGATGTCTGGGAGAGGTAACTTTGCATGGTAGGACATTTCTCATCATTTTTGGCACGTGAAACCTCCTCAAATAAATTAGATGAATGACTGATCTGATTTACACATTTCCCACTGTGACCTGAGAACTTTCTCATTGTTTCCAAGCACTGAAAAAAATATATAACATTTTTTAAAATTATGGATCTTTTCACGGCACAAGAAATTTTGTTAATATTTCTAATGTTTATGAAAGTACTTTCCTTTGATTTATATTGTTTAACTTATTTTGTACTGGAGATCCTCAGTTGATATAATCAGCAATAGATCAACTGATTTCCTAAGAGCTGGAACGATTTGTAGCACTGATAGTGAATCTGCCCTTGAAAAATGATATTTGAAAGTGCTTAGTTGTCTGTGGTTCGAAAACTGGACTAAGGAAAGGATCTGTTCTTTATTCAGTTTTTCAAAACTTTGGAAAATCCATTAAAATCTGTGCTGTGGTCTGCCTTGCAAAGTTGGACTGACCTTCTTTAGAATATCTCAATTGCAATCTCCTCAGAAAAACATTCTTATTTATCAAATTATTTTCCTGTTTTTTTTTTTCATCTAATTTCTTGGAATTGTTATATGGCTTCAAAACTACTCTAAACCTGCCCTGCAGCTTTTACAACCATATTTTTTGAATTCTAAGAGATAAGTTGTACAAAAAATAAACCCCAAAATTCTTATTTGGCAGGTCTGTAGAGCAAATCACTGGGGATGAGCCTGAGCCATTTACAAATAGGGGCTGGTTTGCTGTGAGGAGTGATCACACAATAATCATGTTATGACAGTGATCTAAAACAAGAATGAAGATGTCAGAGCTACCTAGCAGCAAATGTAAATTTAATCTTAAGATAAAAGCATATCAAATATACCCAAGTGGCTGATTGCCAGAGATGCTAATTAGAAAAAGCTGGATTATGCAAAGCCATTTGTTCCAAATGGCTCTTCAGGGACCACGTTAAGGAGGAGTTTCCCCTGTGTGGTTTGCTCTTGTTTATAGAGGTTGTTAATATTTGAAAAAGCATCTTGGTGAAAAAAAATGTGTCAAGTGAATAAAAGAGACTTAAATGGGGCTTTGGAATTTTCAGTTTTCAGTGAAAGAAAAGATTATATGGAAAGCTGGGAAATGCAGAGCAGTATCAATGGTAAGAGATTCCCCTCTTACAGCCTGGATCTGTTTCTCTTCAAGACAAGAGGGAGAAATAATTTTGGACACAGTAAAAAACCGCTTTTTTAAACGGCTGTTTTAGGACCTACAAGAAATGAATTCTGAATTTCATCTGGGGTGTGCTCAGGGCTCAGTTCAAAAGGGTTGAAGGACTAAGAGCCAAAATACAGTTCTGTTTTGGGGGGATAGGAGGCCCAGTGCATCCAGGTGCTTCATTTCTAGGAAAGGGACCATGTAAAAATGAGGTGAAAAGGAAAAAAAAGAAAACCCTAAAATAAACAGTCCAAAGAGCAAGATGCCTGCAAGATGCCTTTAAGCTGATAAAAACATACTGTGTTTGAAACCCAGGTGAAAAATACACCCATAACTCAAGATAAAACTGCCATAAAATACAATGGGTGGCAGTGGAAAAATTAAGGAGATACCACAGGGTATTAAAAAATTAAAGTTTGCCAGGATGAATGGAGCAGGATCACCTTAGAAACTCTGGGCATATTTCTCCTTTCCCCCTCCTGAGCACTAAAATGGGGCTGCTGTCACAGGGCAGGATCCTCCAGCCAAAGCCACTGCCAGGAATGGCCTCTCTGTTAAACACACATCCATCCATTATCCCGGGGCTCCAGTGGACATTGCAAGTGGTAATCATACCTTTCAAAGTAAATTAAATTCCTTGTATCCCTTTTGCTCAAAGAGGATAAATGAGGCCCAGAGGGAAGGGAAAGGTTGCTCAAGGGCAGCAGGAGAGTCAGTGGTAGGTACAAAGAAAAGATCAACAAATCTTTGGGATATCTTGGCCCATCCTCATGAAAAGGGACACAAGAAATGTAAATAGTGTCCAATTTATGGATATCTGCCTGAAGAAAACCACACTGAAGCATAAATACCATAAAACTTGGGGCTGAATCCTCAGCTGACAGCACTGCCTGTGTGAGAAGCTCTCTAAAATAATATCTAATTAATCATGAATTTGCTGTTGTGCAGCAAGTGGAGCTGTATCAGCCTATAAATAGCGTACATAGATCTCCCTGGCTGGATGACAGGATTACTGCTGTGAAATTTTTGCAAATCTTTGAAATCCTGCAAGAGGAGGCATCATCAGGCAGCAGAGAAAGGGATGACAAAGAGAGGAGGAGCCTGAGGAGAGACAGGAATATGAGAATGGCCCTATTAACAGAAAGCTGAATTTTAACCTGCAAATAGAGGTTTAAAAGCTGCAAATGTTTATTTAAATATGTGGTACCACAATCCCTCCCCTAGCTGTGCTACCTTCAAAGATGTTTCAGTTTTAATAGCTTATGTGACATTTAAAAATCCAAGTGTGGAGAGAGCTGCTAATATATTTAGACTGGGGAGCTTCATTCTGGTCATCTCTGCCTCCAGCTTCCTCTTAAAACATTTAATGGACCTTCATTCCTCTTGGCTTCTCTGAAGTGGGGACTTTAATTTATTTATGCTGATGAGGAACTTTTCAATATCCTCTTCCCCTCCTGTCACCATTATGGAGAAGAGAGCAATGATTTTTAAAGGAAACTGTTTTTTTTTTCTAGAACATGCAAAATTAAAAAGATACTGGAAAATGCAGCATAATTCAGGCTCACAGCACTCCTGAGACCCAGTTAAAGAATACCTGTTAATGGATTAATTTTTCCTGCTCCACATATGCAAAGAAATGTATTTTGGGGAATATGTAGGCCTACAATTTCAGAATTAATGTGATGAAATGCACAGAAGCTGATGAAAGCACTGATTTGGTTGAATATCCTGTGATTTCTTAATTGCACAGCAAATTTCTGACTTGACCCCTTGTGCAGTGCTTGAAGAGGAAAATGCCACACGTGACTAATCTGACAGTTATTGTAATATTTATTGCAGCCAGCCCTCTCTCAACCTTCTGCTTCTGGTTAATCTATTTTATATAATTTGGCTACCAAGTGTTCCTTTAAAACTAAAGCAAAGGTCAGGATTTTTACCTATGAAGGATGGGTCTCTCCATCCTGTCTCCCATTGAAGCTGCTTGTGCCAACTTTCTCCAGCTTTGTGCCCCAAATTCCTTCAGATTTATTCCCTGGTCCTCCTTTAATCCTTTCTACAAAAATTTCATTTCCCTCCCCCCAAAAATCTCAAGATATTCTTAGAAATCATATAACTTATATTAAACCAGGGGCTATTGAGCCCTTATGACTCACTTAACCAAGCTCTGCTGAATAACCATGCGAGCCAGAAAATTTAATTAATTTCTATTGTCTATCTGCAAAATCTATTAATGCTCTTCAAGAAGACAAACTCTGTCACTCTCAGAAAATGGAGCTATCAGACCCTAATGTTATTTTTGCAGCATTATATTTTTTGTCAAAATTAGATCTCAGTCTCTTGCAAGATTATCCAGGCATGTTCACCAGGCAGGACTTGGGAAAATGGACAAATACATCCAAATATCAGAAACTTTCAGAATGCAAATTTCTGATGCTCAGCTTGGGGAATAAGCCTTGAAAATTTGATCTACATGCTGGTACCTGAGGGCCAGGGAGATCCATCCCATTCCCTTTTCCCTCTTCCACTGTAAATAAAAAAGGGGGGGTTTGTGCAATTTTCAAGAGGATGTTTTAATTCACACACCTGGCAATGGAAATAAAGCCAAAGGACTGTTTCTCTCCCCAAATCTGTATCTCAGAATTCTTCTCCCTTGTTTTCAGTGCCAGAAATAGAAAACTGGGCCTGTTTTATGGCACAAGCACAGGGCCCCATGGGGACTTTCCCTGGTGTGTTCCACCTACACTGCCACTGGAAGTCAGCTAAAAACACTGCCCAAATTAAAGAAAAGCAGCAGGGTCCTCTCACCTCTCCCTTTACTCCAGATAACGAGAACTTTCCCCAGTTTTTCCTATTTGTCCCTGGAAGATGAAAGATAGGTGATAATTCCTTTTCAATACAGAATTTCACAATCATCTGGAAAGTGGTAAATGCAATAATCCAGAGAAATTAGCACAGTGAAACCCAATTAAAATGGGAAAGCAACTGCAGTTATCTGCAAATCCAGAGGAGGCAATTTATGCCAAATGACACATCACATTATTTTCTTCTGAGCATAAAATTGCACAGAAGCTTCCCAAATACTGTTATCCATGCCAGCTACTGCTATCTGCACATGTATCAAGACACAAATATATCTGTCATTCCATAACTGCTGAGACACTGTTTGGTGCTTATCCCACTGGGCTACTGTTTTTTGGGAGTAGTTCATGATTTCTCAGTCAGAATTCATAACATTTAGATTTTTATGGACCATCTACAGATAGGGGGCTAAGAGAAAATTACTCACAGTTCATCTGTATCCTGGTCTACAGAGTTCTCACTTCTCTCTCAGTTGGGAAGGGAGCTGGAGTCATAAGCAAACCAAGAAACAGCTCTTCCCCCACTCTGAAAGACAGAGCCCAGTTTGAGAGGGGAGAAAATCCCAGGAAATTTGCATTGAACATTGCTGAAGATTCAAAACATCATTTCAAAGATGCTTGTGAAATCCTGCGAATGAAATATTGAACAGGGGTCTAAAATTGAACTCTGGTTATTCAAAGCAAACAGCACAGAAAGAAAACTGGTATTGCAGGAAGAGAAAGGAGCTGTTTACTCTTTATATTTCTGCTTGTTTAAAGTGTGTTTAAATTGATAAGGTGAGATAAGGAGACCAGGTGTCATGTATTTATTTCACTGAAGAAAGGCAGTCAGCATCAGATTTGACTTCAAACTGAATTCCCCTGTAGCTGAGCATCGTGGTAGGGCTTGGTTCTATTAAATGTCACCTCAAAACTATTACTTTGCTGCGTTTGTAGTAAAGTAGTTTGCAGGAAGTAGCTGCTGGTGCCATCCCATCTGTGACTCAACCCTCATTAGCCTCTACTCTCATTTTCCACAAAGATTAATATATTTTGAGAAGAATCACGACAAGAAATCCTGCCTGTGGAAGTTGTGAGCCCTGTGAAGTTGTCCTTCTGTTTGCAGGGAGTGCGAGGGCACGGTGTCAAGGAGGGGATGATTAACTGAGCCTCAGGAAGGTGTGGATTGGCAATCCCTGGCTCTGCTTCAGGAGCTCAGTGGTTCCTCATCAGAGCAGCCCAAACCCACAGCCCTTATGTGATTCACACCTCCAGCTGTGGCAGCTCTATCTCAAATTAGGCCTAAATGTGCACATGTTTCATGTGCAGCTGCAAACTACAATAGCTGAAAATAATTTCTCTCAGGCGGTCAGTGCAGTCATTCTGCACGGCACTCAGGTTTGGTTAAAAAACAAACCCATTACATTATCCAGTCGTGCACCCTCAGACCTCACAACCTCTGAACTCTCCCATGTTCAGAGCAAGGTAAGGTCTCACATCACAGGACAGCTCTGGGGAGCTGCCTCAGCCTGTGATCAGACAGAATTTGCTGGGCTCCAGGTTTTAGCTAAAGAAGCTGAAAGGCAGAGTTCTGGAACAACATTCACAGGTGAAGTTTCTCTTTCCAGCACAATCAACCTGACTCAGGTCCCACAACACATTTTAGCTTTCTTCCTCTGTAAAGCACTTGGGTATATAATTACAAAACAGGATTATGTAAGACTCAGCTGTTATGTTGAAGTAACAGCTGGAAAACATGACACTAATACATGAAACTAAGCTACTTCATGTGGGCTTTTATTCTTAATGACTGTAGAGTGCCCAGGTTAGTTTGTAGAACAAGATGTCAAGGACCACTTTAATTACGAATTTGTGTCTTCAAGGCTCAAGTGGCTTTACAGTTACCATGGCAAAATTTATTTACTGACTGCCAAAAAGCATCATGGAAGAAGAGAGTTGTTTTCTTTCTTAAATGGTCAAAACATAAGTTAAACCTGCCCTTAGGCTGGCTCCTGAAGCCATCCTGGAATTCTTCCAACAAAAAAGAAAAGTTTGCAATTTGGAGCACAAACATTTGGGTTTTTCAGCTGGCTTTGCTGGCGTGGGAGATGTCAAAGCCTTTCACTTTTAATGTTGCCTAAATAGAAAGTAGCACTGCCCTTCTTCCCCTGCCCTTCTCCCAGCTCTTGGGGTCAGGGATGGTGAAACAGAAAAAAAAACCCCAAACAAACCAGGAAACTAAAGAATCAGAGGAAACAAAATCCAGGAGAGATGAGACCTAAAGAAGCCCTTAATGGGACCTGCAGTTAACTCCTGTTTACAGCCCTTTCACCGTGCATTTAGGCACTCGAGCATTATAAATATGAACGTGGAAGACAGCACTGTAATAGATGCCAAAACCTAACTTCTAACTCATGCCTTATCTTGTTTTGTTTGAAAGTCATCATGCATGCTGCTGAGATGAATGAGCTGCATTATTGAGGAGGGGTTAGGAACAGCCCGGCTGAGCCTGGCAGGCTGAGCACTGGGCTCTGCTGGGTTGGCTTTACAGGATCACAATAAAACCAAGCTCCAAACCCTCTCTCAGTCTGACCTCCACGAGAAGCAGATATTTTATAACCAAATCCATATTATCAGCAAACTCCTTGGTATTTTTTTTTAAATTTTCAACTTGTAGTTACATAATATAATGTGTAATGCTGTTTGCATACTTATATACAGTACTGTATATAATGTATAGATACGGACTGCAGAATAGCTACTGAGTTTGTGGTGCATAAGCCAAAAGCCTAAAGCCAAAACCCAAGAAGAGCAAACATTTTATAATTAAATTCATATTATCAGCAGACTCTTGATGTTTTTAGATTTTCATCATGTAGTTACGTAATATAACGTGTAATGCCACTTCCATACTTGTATATGGCACAGATATAAAATATAGATACAGACTGCAGAATAGCTACTGAGTTTGTGGTGCATAAACCAAAAGCCCAAAGCCACAGTCTGAGAGGAGCAAACATGAGGGAAGGGTTTTGCCCTGAAAACAGGGCTGTTGTGCATCCCCCTTGCTGCCTGCAGCTGCTCAGCTCAGGCTCATGCCCTGTGAAAATGCTCTCCTGGCTGCTCTCGTGGCAGGAGCTGCTGCTGAGGGTTGAGGTCACTGAGCAGAATGATGTGCACAGGGGCCGGGGCCACCATGTGATGTCTGGATTTTGGCACCCCGAGCTCAGGGCTGGGCACAGGCAGAGATGTTCCATCAGTTTCCCAGCCCCTTCTGGCACTGCCAGGCTCTGCTGTTGTACCAGAGGCTGATGCTGACACCAGATCTGGGCACGAGGGCTTTTAACAGCAGGACAAGTTTCCTGCAGAGCAGGCGTGGGCAAATGACCATATTTCTGTCAAATCAGCCAGAGCTGTGACACACTTCTTGCCAGCTCTGTGCTTTTATGCCAGATTGATGCCAACTGGGGGATGACAGACAATTCTTGATATGGCACAAAGTGCAAGTGGTGCAGAGAAATGATACCTGATCCAGCACAAAGCTTGCAGGAACTGTGTGGATTAATCAATGTATTTTAAACAATTTGAGAGGGCAGGATGAATTCCTACTGGAACTGCACTTTGTACCATTGGGACCGTGGTCATTTTGATCTGTTACTGAATGCCCTAAAACTCAATTTATTTGATACCAGCCCAAGAGTGTAAACCAAGATCTGCTTGGCACATCTGTATCTTCTGAGGGAAGAAGATACATCTTGTGGAAGAAAAGTTGTGTTAGGGGGTGTGAGCTGCTGTGTCTAAATCCATGGCAAGCATACATTGTGGAGATACTTAATTCCTCCCATCCAGCACCCTGCCAATGGGGAATGCTGCTTAGCTCTCCATTTTAGACTCACAGCCACGGAGAAGCCACAGAGGCAGAACTGGGTTTGGGTCACTCAGAGATCTCTAGCACAGGGTTCACAGACATTTTGCCTCCATTTCCATATTAAACCAAGAACAAAATCCAAGGAGGTATTTGATTTTCAGCTTTAAGCCTTCTATTCAGGTTTTACTGTGTTTATTATGAATCACATGTTTCGGGCAACATATCCATGTGTTTTTGTGCATGTGATCTCTGCATGATCCCACCAGGAATGCACAGACACAGAACTCCCATAACTCTGGAGTGAATCCCTAGAATGGCACCTGGGTGCAGGGTCAGCATAAGGAAAATTTCCAAGTGCCAGCAAATGTCAAGGAAGTAAAGCTTAATGGATCAGGTGCCTGGAAGCAGGATATGAGCTGCTTTATTCAGTATAAAATGTCCCTTTAAAGTCCTGAGGAGGTGTTCTGTTTGCTGATTTATTGTGACAGGAATTCTCAGCCTTTGCCCACACGAAATGTCATCCCAGCTCTGGTATCAATTTCATACCTCTGCAGGGACATCATGGGGACAGAGCAACACCTGCTCTGCTAATCCTGGGTCAGGCTCAGGCTTGGCTGAGCAGAACCTGGGGAGGTTCTGCTGCTGCATCAGCTCTGCCTGGTTTTGGGCATGAAGGAAAACCTGTGGTTTTCAGGGCTGGGGTCCCCCAGTTTGCTTTCTCCAACACTAAGGGACAAGCTGAGTGGGATATTAGCACCTTAGATGCGACTGTGTGGAGAAATTTCCAAGTAAATGTGTGCATTCTAAAATCACTATCTGAACTCATCATCTGAAGGCTATGCTGATAGCCAGATGGCAGAATCATAATTTTTTGTTCTTTCAAGCTTTTCCCCAGTAGCTTTAAATAGAAGAATAAATTTTCCATGGAGAAAAAAATCTTCTATTAATAGCATTAGATCATTTCAGCACTAGAAAGGAAGAAATTAGTTGAGGGTTTTTATAGGGCTTTTTTTTAATACTTTCTAAAATATTATAAGTTCTTTTATTGTGCAGGCAAGAGCGTCCGCCCTCAGAGTTTTAATTACTAGGGAAAAAAATTCTCTTTCTCCAAGTTCAAAAAACAAATATAGTGAATAAGATTATGTGAAATGACTTAAAATAAACATCTTCAAACAATCTGGCCCTATGTGTCAGTTCTCTCTCATGCTTTGATAATCTCATTCTGTTGTTGAAATAGATTTACACAGATTGCAGAGGAGGCTTGAAGCCGATTGAAAAGACTGCTGCTTATCCAGTGCATGGAATTGCCAATCAGAGGTGATGTTCTGGGGGGCAGACTCAATAGATTCCTCACTGTATTTTCTCATAACTGAGAAAATTCAGCCTGTTCCACTCCCCTGATCACACATTCTGAGATCTCTCCTCATTCATTCAAGAAAATGAGAGGAAAACAAGCTGCAGGCTTCGCTGCCTTTTTCAAATAAACTTTGTTATCCTCTTATGTAAAACACTGGGATATTCCAAGTGGCAAAGAGCTTTACACACAGCTTCACTTAAAAGCAAAAACATAAACCGTGTTTTGTTCTGCAGCCACCGAAATTCCAGTCATTTCTAGCAATGAATGGGCAATGTCAAAGGAACAGAAGGTATTTTTAGCTCTGCTTCATTACCCAATGTTGTAAACGAACTCTGAACGCTTGTAATGTCTAAAAGCTTCCTCGGAGAAGAAAGGCTTTTCCTGCACAGCCTTGATGAAAGTCAGACTGCTCCTGTGCAGAGGCTCAGCAAACTGCTCTGAGCAGGGAGGGGAGGCTGCAGGATGAGCACTCAGAGCTGTGCAGAGGAGAAACGACAGCAGAACCAGGCTGTGAAAGCAGAATGGGTGCAGACAAGGGGAAGGGCAGCCCCGAGAGAAAAGGAAGAGTCTCTGACAGGGAGATGGGATTTCAATGAGACCAACTCCTTGTGTGACCTCATGGGCAGGAGTTCAGGGCTGATCTCTGTGTTTGAGGCAGGTAAGCTGCAGCCAACAGGACTGGGCCAGGGCACTCTGTAATCACACAGGCCTGTAAATGCCATAGATGGGCACATTTGATACCAAGAGCCTCTGGTAGTGTTTCACAACATCTTTTACTGTTGTGTGTTTGCTCTTTGACTCCATTTGACCCACCAGTGAATTTGGTTTGGGATTAAGTTGACCTTTCTTTCTTTTTCCTCTCACTGCACAAGATCCTAGACTTGGTTTGGTGTGCCATGCTCAGTCCAGACATGAACCAAAGGATGAGGGGTCTGGCTTGTTCTCAATAAATGATGGCATTTCAGAATGAAGGATGGTTTTCTGCCCTGAGCTTCCCCCATTGTTTCTAAATATTTCACAGGCAGCTTCAAGCAGCTTTAGTTTGGATGAAACTTACACTGCACAGGAAGGGACAGGCACTGGATGAATTTATTATCTTAGAATAGCGTGGATCAGCGTGGCAAGCACTGAATACCCTCCCAGTTCTTCTAAAAACCTGTGGATCTCAGAGTTTCTTGGAACATCACAGGACCAAATCCAAAATATGCCTAGACCAGTGAAATTCAATCCTGTCATTACACAAAACAGTCCACAAAGTCAACAGCAGCCTGAAATCTCTGCAAATGCTGGAGAGCACTTGCATGAATTTCAAGGCAGTGACATGGAAATCCTCAGGTATCTCTGTTATCATTACACTCATAAATAATCTTTGTTTGAAGCTAAGATATTGTCACTTGCCTTATTAGCTCCCATGGAGGTTTCTAACATAAGGAAGATTTTGGAAGATTTTTGTGGCTTTTTAGTGGTATCCCCCAAAACTCTCAGAGGCTCCCTCCTGAGGAAGCAGTTATTGCAGTTGTGGGGGGCTCTTGTTTCCAGCTCTCTGTGACTCACACAGGCAGCGGAGAGCTCAGTTAAAATCTGAGTGCTGAAGAGAAACTGAGAAGAGGGAGTAGTTATTCCACTTCTCTTTCTCTTGGAAGAACTAAAACATACATAAATTTAGGTCAGACAGGGTAAAAATATTCCATGCTGGTTTTCCTTCCAAGCTGTTTGGGCTTTGTGAGACATAAAAACAGGCCCAGGATATGGCTGAAATGAACAGGACCATTATTTACTTGTTTAATAAAAACCTCATGCATTGAAACAGAAATTCAGTTAATATTCTTGGTGGTTATGAAATGATAGTTTTGTCACAGATCTGGTTAGTCCCATTTGTGTAAAAAGTAATAAATAAAAAAAAAAAAAAAAGAGAAGAAAGCAAGAAAAGAAATTCAAATATTCTTGCTGATGAAAGGCAAATGTTAGAAAAATACTCATTAGAGGTTACTGTCTCAAAAACATGTCCCAAATGAAAATCAAGAGCTGGAGACCAAGGAACTGTCTGGGATGGTTGGTTTAAAAAAATGTGAATTTAAGACTTGTGACCAGTAAAATTAACAAAATTTGTCAGTACAAAGAGCCTCCTGTCATTTAGTTTGGGAAATGGTTGTTACATTCTGTTCTTTTGCATAAGCCCTGGCCAGCAGAACAGAAGTGCAATGTGCTCCCTGGACTCTTCTCAAAATTCTAGATTCTCCACGTTTTCTTTTTTTTTTCACCCCAATAAATTATAAATTAAGTCTCTAACCATAGAACTGGAGCAATCTTACCTGTTCAGACAAAATGTGCTCGGCAGGACTTTGCTCAGCAGTGTCTGTGCTGGGACACGGTGCAGGGAGGGTTTGGGTCCCTGTTATCCCTGCTTGTCCTCCCAGGGCACACTGAGGCTGCTCCACGTCCCCCCTGCTGGCCCCAACCACTGAGTTTGCTTGATAAAAGCAAAAGAAATTTGAGAAGGAAAATCTTGTGCAACTCAAAATTGCTCCATCCCCTCCTGTTGGATCCCTGTTGGTCCAGGAGCAGAAGAAAAACGCTTGGTGCATCAACCACATGGTGACACTTAGGGGAGCTGTGGGGGAGCTTTTACTGGTAGACTTCTAAAATATGAATATAAAAAGCCATTTCTCAGCAGTTATCATGTGCATTTTAGTTCAGCTCCTGCCATTCTTTGACCCTGCTTTGAATATGTTTCTTCCTCTATATCCATGTGAGGTGTAGCCTCTGCAGTCATTAAACATCACACTCGTCCAAACTACTGCCTGAAATTCCTGGAGATTTTAACCATCAGACACATTGCTGAGGTTTATTCTGTGGCTGCTGCAGTTGGGAGCAGTACAACCTCATCAACCCTCAAGTTTTCTCCTTGAAAAGAATTTAAAATGGTCTTTACAAGATATCTCTCCTGTTCTTTCAAATCTAACCATTTCAATAAATGGTGATGACATATTTTCTGACTTGTTTTTAGCAGAAGTTGTTTAGTTTGCATGGAAATAATGTTTTATGAACTAAAAAATGAATACAAAGCTCAGCTGTTGGACTGAACTGCAAGAAGACTCACTCCAGTTAATAAAACCAGTACAACTCTGGTTAAATGCAGGGTCCTTTGTCCACTAAATTCAGTGCACTATGAACCTTAGAAGAGAAGATGAAAGAAAATCATCCATCCATGCACTAAATTTGCTTTTTCTGCCACAACCTCAGCCACTCTAGGAATTTTGAAATTGCCATTGTTAAAGTTAATTTATGCATAGCAACTTCATTAATGCTAAAATGCATTGCAGGAAGGCACCTGCCACTCTGGACACAGGTATTTTTAATGGAAAAATGCAATTTCAGATAGGCTTTAATATGAGCTGAAATGAAATACAGGGGAACTTTTACTTCACCTAAAATTTAAAAGCCAACATCTTCATGAAAACTGGTGACTTTTGGAGCCAACAAGTCATATCCATTTGCATGTGTGATTAGGGCCTTTTGAATCTTGCAGTTTAGTAAGACAAATAATGATCTTTTTCCATGCTCTGGGATGAAAACACAGGCATCCTTAGTTTATTTTTGGAAGGATGGTTGTTTGGTTTGGTTGGTGTTTTTATTATCAAGAAGAATCTTGTTTCCTTTGCACTGTGTGAGGAAAGAGCTCGTTCACTGTCGAGTTGGAGTCACAAGATCTCACCACTGCTGCTTAACAAATGCAGCCAGAAGGTGTTGAGTCCTCAGCACCAGCTGCTCACAGACCCATTTCTAACACTGCATTTCTTGCTAATGCAGACACAGCCAATAAATCCCATTAGCAAGAGGAATTGCAGTTCCTTCCATAGTTCTCCCTGCTTGGCTGCTCGGTGACACAGAGAGTTAATGGACAGACCTTGCTGCTCTCCTGCCAAATCCCCATTTCCTCGTTGCTGTGTGGGACATTGTCTCTCTATTTTTCTGTTTCTTACATGGCCAAGGATTACAACTCAGTAGTTTGCTTTTCCTAGTTCCTATAATAGAAGAAGGAAACAACCTGGAATGGAGTCATTCCAAGAGGTGCAGAGGAGACAGCTTCATATATTCAGAGTAATTCCTGTGTTTATTCTTGCTCTGAAGATCCTGCTATTCCCATTAGGAATAGATTGTGGTCTTGGTTCAGGCAAGCAGTAATAATCACTACAGTAAATTTGACAAGCAATTATTTCTCTTGGCCCTCAATCAGTGAAGAATTGAATTTTAGGAGTCATGGTGCAGTTTGGTTAAATCAGTGCTTTCAAACCCTTATCTGAGCTTTGAGAAAATTCCATGCTAAGGATGATGAATGCAGGATTGAACAGGTGACAAATGGCATCACCCTTGGGGTGACTCTGCTCTGAGTTTAAGCACAGATTTATCTTTTCAAAGGTGCTGGGAGTTTTTGGTACCTTAATTTGGAGGACTGCTGAGTGTTTAGTATAATTGCCTTGTTGAGAAGCACCAGTAGATAGTGGAATACATGAATTTTTCAAAAGAATGTTCCCATTTAAGTATTTCCTGCATGTGTCTCATATTTACAGAATGTTATATCCAGCAGAGGAAACCATCCCTGGAAAGTATTTAACCATTCATTCAGGTGAAATGGCCTCCTGAGAAGGTTTTCATTACAATTTACATATTAACCAAGTGGGTAAATCACTGGTAGCTTTAAAACAGTTTTACAGTGAGCCACATTGGATGCACAATCTTAGACAAAAGTCGAATCTGGTCACCGTGCCTGTTTTCTATCTACCTTTCCCTGTAGCTGTTCTGGTTTATGTCAGATTTTTGTTGTCTAAGTATTTCTTCTCCCAAATCTCTGTCCTGCTCTGTAGAGCCTGGAATGAGCACCAGAGACTGATGTGTATTTGTTGCCAGTGGGTGTGAGGAAAGCGAGTGTGAAGCAGCAGGAGTGACAAAGGAGAAAACAAAACAAAACAAAAGGAGATGCTCTTGCATTTCACAGAGCACAAAGAATGTTTTCCATCTGCAGCAATGGCACTGAACAGTGACAGCACCAACTGAGATGTGTTCAAGCAGAGAAGGAAATTATGCATGGAATTACAAGGGCATGAAAGTGCATAGGACATGAGGATTTGATTAATTCTTGAACAGACAAGTCTGGGGTAGATAAAGTGAGAGTTGATTTTATGTTTGACAGATAGACTCCCATAAACTGGAGAAACTCTAAACAGGTCAGCCCAGGGCCACGAATCCCAGAGAAAGCAGTGGTCCCTCTGGCCAGCACAGTGCCCTGGCACCGATGGCTTCCCAGTGTCCATGTCCCTCCCAAGGCAGCTGC
The DNA here is from genome assembly GCA_025920805.1 of Petroica traversi. NCBI lineage: Eukaryota > Metazoa > Chordata > Aves > Passeriformes > Petroicidae > Petroica > Petroica traversi. The sequence goes on along the minus strand of JAHLSL010000072.1, from coordinate 4,281,022 downwards.
TGGCAAGGACAACTGCAGTGGCAGGGATTTGAAGGTGCCTCTTGGAGCCAGCCCAGGGTGTGTTCTGGGCTGCAGACTCCCTGAGGATGCTATAAAAAACATCCTTGCAACAGGTTTGCAGCAAGGCTCCAGCTAATTAAACAACTGCAGGTGACGACAGGCTGGTCCTGCAGTGCAGACAGCAGCTTTACTGCTCCGAGTGCATGGAAAAGCTCATCCCAAACATCCCTGTGCCTGCTGGGCCTGGCTCCCTGCAGCCCAGCATCTCCTCAGGAGCCTGGGGGAGCTGCCCAGCCCTGGGGATTTGTAACGTGTGTGCCACAAAGTCCCTGCAGCTGCAGAGGGACAGGCTTGGCACAGGCTGCCTCCTCTGCAGAGGCACTGCCCGTTTGAATGGGTTTTTGTTTTATTTGAATGGATTTTTTGTGGATCTGGGGAGATGCTGCTCTGTGCCCGAGGCAGCTCTCACTGGGGGAGAGGCTTGCAAATGGCAGCTTTCCCCTCTCCAAAGACATTGTACAGGCTCAGGTAACTGCATTAACAGTGATTACACAGCAATCCTTCATCACTCTCATTTTTTATTGTTACTGGGCTCTTTCTTACCCAGGTAAAGCCTGTTGTGGGTTCCTTCATGCAAACATTGACAAACCTATTTTGTTAATGAACTGCTAATATCACGCCGTGCATTGTAAACCTCAGCAAGTGGTGTTGGAACTCGACACAATGGTCCAAAAGCATGAAAGGTTCCTGATTAATTTCTTTGCACCTCGGCTCACTTGGTGGTAATGCTGGTAGGTGACACGTCAATGTTCCAAAGGAACATTTTCTGGAAGAAATCTCAAGCGTACAAAGCATATTTTTATCTAAGAGATTTAGCTGGAGTTGCCACTTCCCTGCTCTCTTTCCTTTGATAAGCATAATCTGTTTCCCCATTCATGTCAGGGAAACCTGGTTTTAAAATCCAAATACTTTGAAGGGAGGCTCAGCGTGACAAAATGGAAATAAACTTCCCTGGCAAGCACAGCCCCCTCCTACCACCCACAAGTTATGTTTTGGGTTTTTTATTTCCTTCAATTAGAGAAAAATGTTAAATCATAATTTAACCAACTAAAGAGCAGTGGAAATAATAGAACAAGGACAAATGGCAAACCTTTGAGTCTGAAGTAAAAATGGAAGCTCAGGCTCTGGAGACCACACAGTAAACTTGCATTTTCATGCAGGGAAGGGTAAAAACTTAATCAGGATTTATATCTCCCAGCGAAAAGAAAAGTGATTGAGCCCAAGCACAGCCTTTACTGAGGGGAAGCTGAACCCAGATCTGTTTCTGGATTTCCCTGCTTTATCTTTGCATTTTCCCCCTGCCTTCATGGATCCCCATGAATCTGCAGCCTGCACAAATTTACTGTGGCAGATTTTCCCCCCAAGGTAACTCAGGGAATGACGTAGATGCCATGTGGATAAACCTGGCCCACTCTCCATCTGCTCCCTGTGAGGTTCAACTCTGGGAGAGATGAAATCCACGGCGGGAAATCATGAATATAAAGGGTTGCAATAAGAGAGAAGAATTTGAGCCTTTTTTTCCTACAACATTGACCATATAAACCCTAAAAATTTGGATAGATAAATGCCTGAATTTGCACCTCAGATCTGTAATTTTCCATATTTTATTTCAGTGATTTTCTGGTGTAAGGAATATGATGTGTCAGAGCAACAATCTATGTCACATAAGCAGCTGTGCACCCAAAATCAGCTCATACTTACATTCAATAATTACTACAGGTACCTTGCCTTTTCTAAACGACTAAACTGTTAAAACTAGGTTTTCTCTTTTACAATGGGTTCTGTGTCAGTTTTTTCCAAACCTACCAAAACCAACACTGAAACTTTCACAACTTCAAAGTCCTTAAAAAAATTAAAATATCACATTAATAAAAATCTTATTTTCTCCTTTGTAATTTTCATTTCTAATTTCTAACAGTCACTCAAAATTGCAAAAATCAGAATACTTGATGTTCAAAAAACTAAAATGGAAACTTCAAACTGGAACATTCTGCTGAAGTTCTCTTTCACAGAGAGTCAAGAAAGAGAGCATGTCTGCAGAAATGCAGGTGACAGAAAACATTTTTAGAACAAGGAAGAGCTTCATCACAGGAAACATCTAACTGGTGCAATAAAAAGCTCTTCAGTTTGAGTTCTGCTTCCCTGGAACATAACAGAAGCATTTAAAGGCTTCCAGATACACACAACTTACCCCTATCCTGCAGGTCAGTTCTTTGGCCAGTTCTTTCTTTTTTAGGGTGCTAAACTAAGGAAAAGGGGATTGTTCCTGCTGCTAATTCTCTTTCACAATGCTCAGGATTATTCTTACTCTGGAACCAAGATCACTCCAGAGCCTTCCCTGCCCTGCAGGCTCCTCTCACTGGATGACATGGAGCTCCTTGAGGGAAGAGCTGTGCCCTGGTCAACCTCCCAAATTCTGGCTTGGTTTGGGAGTGACCTGGAGGAGACAGGAACCCTTTAAAAGCTGAGCTCCTCCAGTGTCATCCCCTTTACAGGCAGTCCCGAATTCCTGGCAGCACTGAAAGTTACTGCTGGTAAAGGCACCTCTATCCCAAAAGCCAAGAAGGTCATTTTGATTCCACTCACTCTCTACCCTCTGCAGTGGACCAAAGGGAAGCTTTATTTCCTTTTTTAGCTCAATACATGAGGTGCAAAGACAGATGCAATGACAGTAAAGGGGAAAACATGCAGAGCTGCATCACAAACCAATTCATCAGCAAACAGAGCACGCCTGCCTTACAAATTTGCCTGCAGCTCTTGTCTGCTGTGTTATTTTTAAACCACCTGCAGGTTGCAGATTTTTCAGTGGTCCTTCTCCTACCAGTGTACACACAGGATTTAGCAAGGCACAACTTTCATTACCATCAATTTAAGTTACCAAAATCCCCAGAACATTAACATTCAGCATCCTTCATCTTCCCACAAACTTCTTGCTGCGTTCACAGGAGGACATCCTGTGTCTCCTGCAGCCTGTGTGCCTGGCAAGGTCAGTGTAACTCAGCCCTGCATCCCTGGTGCTCCCAGCTGCCACTCCTCAGCCTGTGGAATGTATCCTGCAGTTGCTGCAATCAGCAACCCAGGCATCCAGCTCCAGACTCTGGCTCATCTGGAAAAACCCGAGAAGATAAACCCAGCTCAGTGAGCCCAGTGCTCAGTTTAACAATGCTGTTACACCCAGACCCAGCTGCTGTAGGGATGAGGGCTGTGGGCAGCTCAGGGCACTCTCCCATCACACAATTCCCAGAACTCCCAGCAAACCTGTCCCACTGTGGGAAGCTGGCTGGGATGAGGGCAGGGTCTGACAGGTAAATGGGAGAGCTTCTGTGTGCAGAAAACCTTCACAATAATTGCACAATTCCCACAGAGAGGGGACTTGCAGGAAGACTGCTCTATTTATGGCACCACAATGCTTTAAAGAAGGAAGCAAGAGGGTGTTTTTTTTGCCACAACTGCTGCTGATGTAAACAGAAGTTGCAGATGCTCAGGCTTTCTGAGGGGTCAGACCCTGGAGCCAAATGTAATGCATATTATGGTTTGTTTGCTTCTTCTTTGTTGCCTGGTTGATACTGCAGCCCAGAGCTGTACTGCAGAGCAGTGCCTGTCACTCTGGAACCTCTCCCCTCTTCTGACTGGGGATGTCTCAGACATCAACCCCTCACAATGGACCTCTGCAAGAAGCTCCAGAAATCACCCCAGCTGGCTTTGTAAGAGCTTGCCCAGCATCATCAGCATCATCCACCCCTTTGGCACACACAGAACAGGTGACAAGCGTGGGATATGTGAGGGGTCTGAAGCTCCAGCACAGAAATCTCTGCCCTCAAACAGGTACAGCAAGGAATTTAAAGTGATTTTGGCATAAACAGCCAAAAAGCTTCAGCCAGAGCACAATCCTGCATCCCCGCAGGGCTGAGGATTGTCTGCTTGTGGGGCAGTGAGGGTCAAGCAGACTGGCCTTGCTGTGCTGGGGCTAAACTGGTGCTGTCTGGACCCTGATATGACTGTCCCTCATCCTTCCACATTACACGGTGAGTTAAGCTGCTGCTCACTTCCCCCTGCTGATTTGGAGAGTCATGATTTGGCTCTTGGCTGTTTGTATTTTGCAGACATCCCCTGTGTAATTGCATGGCCTGGCCCCAGGCTGTCAGGCTCTGGGAGGAATAACCACATTATTCCACAGAACAGTTAGCATAATTAAAATATTGACTGCAGATTAAAAAAAAATCTGCTGAATGTTTCACAGAGTGGTTGGAGGGTTGGCAAGCCTTGGCAGCTTGTTGGCTGCAGGAACTGGCTGATATTTAGGAGTGCCTTCTCCTCCAGCAGTCATTGCTGTACGTGGGAACTGCTTTTTGTGCTGTCGACTTCTGATCTCCAAAGCAGCCAACCCACATCCAAGAGAAAATGAACTGACTGGAAATGAGGTGCTCCAAGGGCTCTCTTGTGATTTTTATTGCCAGTGAGACCATTTCCTTGTTGTTTATGACTTCAGGACATCTGTCTTGCTGAGTCTCTGACTATTTTTGTTTGTGCCCATCTCTCCCAGTGCACAGAACAGAAGCTGCATATGGTGACAGTGTACCAGGTGATAAATCCATTTGCTTAAGGACTGTTTGTACCATATGAGAAACATTAATAAAGTTAAAAAGCCCACAAAAACCTCCACTGGAACATATGTTTTAGCTGCTATTCCTTCTTTAACATTGGATTTCTACCTGTGTTTCATCTGCAATCAAAGTCTGAGGCAAAAAATGCATTTCCACAACCAAGAGGGCAGAAAGGGAGGGAAGAAATTCAGGCAGGGCAGGTGGGAACCACAGAACCACTGAATCCTACAGGGCATTCAGGGAAACCTCAGTGTCCTGGTGGTATCTGCCAGTTCTCAGGGGAATAGCTGGGACCATGAGCATTGCTGGAAGCACATAGGTTTGGGTTTGAATGATTTCCTGGTTGTTTGTCCATTCCCTATCTGGCAAAAAAGGTAAAATGACCTCATGCTGGCAGCACTACACAGAACATGTGGGGGATGTCTGACCCACTTTGCAGACACCTACACCCTGGAGGAAACACAGCAGAGCCAGGGACTTGCCAAGGCACTCCTTTAAATCAGCTTCTTGTTTAATCTCCACTTCCATGCTCGAGAAACTCCTGGCCTGGGAGGAGCAGCAGTGCAGCCTCACAAGCAGGGACCAGGGACAGCTGAGCTGAGCTTGTCCTGCTCCACTGCAGCTCCCAGGGACAGGGCTCTGATTCACAGCTCATCCACTGCTCTTTTGAGATGAGCTAATTTCACCAACATTTCTATTTCAACTCAAGAGGTGTCACAAGAAATGACCAAATGCTATTTCCTGAGGCTTCTATTACAGCTCTAAAGTGATGATAATAGCAAATTAATAGGAGATCTACTCTGCCATTTTCCATTCTCAATGCTATTGCTGTAATCAAGAGCAGCTCTAATTCTTCAAAGCTTATTTGTGTGGCACTTCTCATTTCTGAATACGCTGCTAAGAAAGGAGCAGAATATCTTGGCACTCCAGTTGTGGTCTGTAGGCTACTGCCTTCCTTCTGTGCAAGGCTCATTGCTATTTTCTGCTCCCAACTTAATACTGACCTCCAAAATGTAAATTATAAATATCACCTTGGGTAGAAACCATGTTAACAAAGGCAAAAAAGTAAATATATATATATTACTTTAAATCTCTTGTAAATTAAGCCCCCAGATAAACTCAGTGGAATGAGAAAAAAGGTGCTCCAAATTTGGTACAAAGAAAGAGAATTGCACTGGGCATGCAGGATGTGTGTAGGGAATTGTTGCAGCTTTTCTCTGCTCTGGTAGTTTACATAGCCAAGTTTTTAGTTTGCCTCCACTGAATGATTCATCTCTATTACCAGTATTTTCAAAATTAAATGGAAGAGGAGGAATGTGTTCATTCCCCTGCTGTGTTTAATAATCTCCCAAAAATTGTTTCCTGTTTACTTGGAAATCCCCACCTCCATGCTGTGATTTAGGCATTTTTACCCTGTTAACTTAAAAACAAAGCCAAGAAGATGCTGGATATGTATGATCTTGCACTCATAAAGCAATTTATGATAAATGTTGTTGTTCTAGAGAAAAATTGCTTCGAAATGTACATATGTTCATAGCTTCACATTGCTGATTTAAATCATAACTGGGAAAAAAAAGTGTTGGGAAAAAAATTTAAATGGTTGCTCAGTTTTTATTTCTGTAACAGGTCTGATGGTAGCTTCTCTTCCAACAATTACTGTATTGGTGCTCTAATACAAATCTCAGCAGAGACATCAATAACCCCATTCAGGGGACTGTCCCACTCTCCTCCATGGCGCTGGCTGGCACACAACTGTGAATACTCAGTGGGTATTGTTTCATGCAACACTTGTCCAGTAGCAAAACTTAGGGTGCATTTTCAAGGAAAATCATTAAAAATACCTAAATTGATTTTCCAGCTGAAGCATTATCTCTGAATTCATGTGGCTTGGCTGGAAAAAGGGAAAGAATTTTTCCCTTAGCTTCCACAAGGAATAAATTTTCACAGTAGTTTTAAGGTTTTACTTACAAAGCACATATCAAACAGACTCTTGTTTTATAAAAGATTTGCATTAACTCACGGAAGTCAGTGTGTTCTGTGTTAGCTCATGTGAAGGGTTCATCTAACAGGCAGCAACATCCTGTGACCCAGGAGCAGGACTGGAAGCTGGGGATTCCAAAGGGATCTGAGCTCTCTCAGGCTTCCTCTCAGCTTTTCATGAAGGCCTGCATTTTCCTAAATGAAAATTACATTTATGTGATTAACTGGAGGCCACGTGAGCCTGGTTTACAGGTGTGTTAAACTTCCACTGCTCCTGGTAAAGCCATGGGGAGCTCTCAGCTCTGCACGTTTCAGGAGGCTGTGGCAGTGGGGGACAGTGGGGGGACAGTGACACCATTGCCTCGGCGAGCACCTCTCTCTGCCCTTTGTCACTGTGGAAGGGTTTGGCCGACAGTGTTTTCCTCTCTTCCCCTCCCAGATGAGATGGAGCAGTCCCCTGCAGTGCGCTCTGACTACTTGGTCTCAGGGATCCGAACTCCACCAGTGAGGAGGACCAGCAAACTGGCAACGTTGGGCAGGATCTTCAAACCGTGGAAGTGGCGGAAAAAGAAAAATGAGAAGCTAAAGCAAACATCTGCAGGTGGGCTGGGAGCAAGAGAGGGATGCTGCACAGCAAAGGGATGTGGGACATGTTAAAGGTGACCTGAGCCAAACCCAATTCAGAGATTCCAGCATTCAACAGATTAATAATGTTTAAAGCTAGGGAGGGCCCATATAGGCTGACTTTGTATATAACCCTGTATATTACATTTAGAAGAAAAGGTCAAAATATGAGAGTGAAGCACAAGCCCTGCCCCCAGACTGCTTTCCATGGGCTGTCCCTTCTCTGCATTTGTGGCCCCAAGTATTGTCACCCCTTTTATTTGGGGTGAAGTTTATTTAGGTCACAGTAACATTATGAGAAGTGACAGGAGGGAGCTGCAGCATGAGAAATGCCTTCCCTCAAGCAGCTGTGTCTGCAGGGAAGGAGCCCAGCACACAGCACAGCATCCTCTCCCTGCTCTCCAGGGATGTCCCAGGAGATCAGTACAGAGACAAATTCACTTGCATTTTCCTGAGATGGGACAGTGCAGTTCCCTCCACTGGCTCCTGTACCCTGTGGGAGTGTCCCAGCCCAAGGCAGCTCCAAGGTGCCACATTAAACAGCAGGAAGGCTCCAAAATCCCCATGACTCTGTACTCGGTGTGATCTGACAGCTCCTCACATCATAAACCTCAGCTTTACATGTGGGGATTTTAACAAAGGAAGAGGCACAAACAGCTGACCAATCCATGCTCCCCAAAATAAAATCTTTGCAGTCCTTTCCAAGCACTCAGGAGCTGAGATTAGAGGGAATTCTCATATTATCTCTTTCCCACTCCATTACATGGCTGCTCTGTGGGTAACTGGTTGTGCCACTACTTTGTGCAGTGCTGGAGAAGAAGATGACAGCACGGCAAGGGCGGGATGAACTCATCAAGAAAGGCCTTCTGGAGATGATGGAACAAGGTAAGTAAAAATTCTGATTTTTTTTCTTTTAATCAGAAGCTCTTTCAGGACAGCAGGAAACATGTATTAGCAAAAGCAGAATAAACAAATTAATAAAAAGAAAAACCTTCAATCCAACCAGAGAGGAAAACTCTGTCTGAATTTAAGGCTTGTCCTCTTTCAGTCTCCTCCCTGCTGCAATCAATCCATGTAGTTTAGGGTTGATGCTTTCCCATCTTGAATGCAGCTCCATCTTCCCTTGGTTTCCACGTGGTGCAGCCTGAACTGGAACGTATGTTTTATGTAATTGCTCTAAACCCAGCTAAATCCTCCTGCCAAGAAATCCAGCTCAAGCCGGATAAATACAAACTCCAACACACAGATGCAGTCAGCTAACCTGAACAACCTATGGATCCAAATCCAATCAGATGATCCTAATCTGATTTTTTCAGCTGTTTTTCCAGTAAACCAAGTTTGTGATGTAACATGCTACCAGCCTGCCTGCTTTTCATTCCCATTTAGTGGAGTCATTTTAAAGCTTTTCTGAGTTCAAACCAGAAGTCATGGAAGATAAAGTGTCAGAAACATTCACAAAGGACGTGGTTCTTGTGCTCCAAAGCCCTGACAGATGCTCCAGGGAGACACAGATCTGGGTGACTGTTCTGTGAGATTAACTGAGCTCCCAATGTTATGGACAACATCCCAGTTGCCATTTCCACCTAAACAGAGATAAACCCCACAAATCCATCTTTACTTTGAAGACATTGTAGCAGGAAGTACTGTCATGATGGAGGACAGGCCTTTTGAGTTTGATTAATCTCACAGATAGAAGTTATGTTCTTTGAAAGTAGTAATTGAGTTTCTTTTATAGAAAACAAATGCCATGCCTATAAATAACCCCTGGGACAATACTCAGTGATGCCATGCTGGAGTGAAACCGAGCAACTGAAGAATCAGAAAAAGAGCATTTAAAATAGGATTTTTTTTTCCCATGGCAGCAAAGTAATTTTAGAATTATTTTGTTGAATGCATTTTATGTTTTATGCTAAATAATCTATCAAATCATCAGTTTATTCTAAAAATGGAAGTTCTTAGAAAGCTCATTTTTAATTCCAGTCCATTGAAGTCTTTGTGCCTCTCATAATTCTACATAATCAGTTGCCCTATTAGCATATTAGCACTACTGTATATACACTACCTCCACCAGGAGCAGGAAAATTCCCTATAATCCATGAATCTGAAGATATGCTTTCCCACAGCTCTGCAAAAGAACAGTAAAATAGAACTTCTGTAGAGCACATTAAGAGGTGATAATGAAGAATCAATAAACCGCTTGCATGCATAAAGAACAGCTTGGGAGGAAAAAATGATGCCAAGCAGCAAGACCATTTTAACAAAATTAAAATAGTTTAAATAAATACAGTCCAGTGAGGTGTGAGGGCAAGCTGTGCTTTTCACCAGGCAGCTGCAAACAGACTGCTTACCTGTCTGCAGGAAAGTTGCCTGGAGCTCCTATAAACATCACACAAATTTCCAGTGCCTCCCTGTGCCCAGAAAGGGAAGAATGGATCACAGTCAGCTGAAGGACATTGCAGCTGCCTGCAAGTTATTTTTCTTTACAGGGTGTTGTGAATCTCCAGGGTTATTTTATTATATTAGTAGAAGCAGCTTATTAACTGGAACAAAGAATTGACCCAAATAATTCTCAGTAAATGATTAGTGCCCTACTTGGACTGAGCTGAAGTGGCAGCAGTTTCAAGGCTAAATCCTCGTTTACGCTGCTAAGTTGCAATTGTCAAAGCACCAACACTGGGCTAAAAGACCACAGTAAATCCTCAAATCCCTCTATTCCATCAGGCTCTAGGCCACTTCCAGGGAGCTGATCCTGCTCCCTTTCATAAACAGCCCAGCTGGGATGATGCTGCAGCCTGAGAAGCCTCATGCATTTGCAATAGGTACCACTCAGCCCCATAGCACAGGGTTTGTCAGCAGGGTTTGGCAGTGGCCCTGGCCATGGCCCGTGTGGCTCGGACTCTCCTCAGGGCTGGCACAGGATTGCAGGGCTCTGGGAGCAGCCCAGGGTGGAGCTGCTCTGTCCTTGCTCTGCTGATGAGTCAGCCTGGCAGGTTATGTCACACAGCCCCAGTCCTGGCTGCCCGCTCACTGCGTGGCCTGGGCCACGTCTGTCCCCTGTGCCCTTCTCTCCTCCCTGGCTCTGCTCACACAGGGCAGCTGCCAACCTGCCCCTGGAAAACTCCTGAAATGCAGCTTTGCTCTGGGGAACCAGTGTAAATCTCAGAGATTACATGCTGCAGGGTCTGGCACACAGTGGGGTTAATTCTGAGCAAAATCACAGCCCTGCTCCTGATTGCCCTGGGATACAAAGGACTGGTGTTTTCCATGGATCTACGGTCTGGGCTTTGTTCTGTCCCCAGACCATCCCTAAAATATGGTGTTGGGACCCACTGGCACCCAAAGCAGCACCCCTACTTTGATCTAAGCTCGAGGTGATCATTCCTGCCCAAGAACATCGCTGTTGAGAGCCTCCGAATTCCTCCAGCAGGAACATCTTCTGCCTGTCACCCTCTCATTAGTCACTGCCCTCCCTGGGCCGGGATCTGAAGGAACCCTGTCTCTGGCTGCAGTTCCACTGTGGCACAGCTGCCAGCAGCTTCCCTTTCCCAAGGATGTGAGGAACAGAGCAGAGTTACCTTGACCACATTCCGGGAGCTCCCCCCTCGGTGTTTCTCCCCTTTGTGAGCACGAAGCTGACCAGGTTTATCTGGCCTTACAGCACAGGCTAAGGGCTGCCTGTCAAACCTCACAGGCAGTGGTTTGTACACCGATGGTTATGTACAGGCTGCCTTCACAGCGAGCTGAAATGTGGGCAATGAACTTTTTCCCCCTCCCCTTCCCTGTATCATAGCAACTGTGCTACTGCAAGGGCTATTTTAAGAACAGTAACTTTTCACCAAACGTGATTATGAGGCAGGCTGAGTGAGCTCAGTGTGCAAAAATACTGCATCCCTTCCGCAGCATCTCTGGGCCAAAATCTGATACCCTCGCCCAAAAGCACAAGAAATTACCTTGCAGATTGCCCAAATAACATCAAAAAGAGGTAACTGTGGGTGTTGCTCTTTTAAATCAATGTTCAAGGAACTTGTAATGATATCACTGCAAGAAAACACAGCCCTGCCAAGAGCTTCCAGAAAGGAGTGTCCAGGGCTGAGAAACACAAGCTGGGAGGTGAAGGGTGGACAGCAGGGGTGTCCATCAGCATGGAGAGCTGCCCAGGGAGGGAAGTGATTGCTTTCTGTGGTTCACAACAGTGATGTAGATCTTGTAAATTCTGAGGGAGTAAAAGGGTAGTTTGTATTCTGAGGACTCTTGCCTGAATAGGAGAACACTAGAAAAGCTTCAGTCATCAAGATGCGTACAGCTGCAGGGATCACTGGCACAAAAATCTTTCAGAGTAAGCAAAGGGAGAGGTTTCTACGTCTGCACGAAGAGGGATTTGAATTTCTGATCAGCTCAATCACACAGGGCACGCTTTTCAAAGCTGACAAACTAAAACTGTGCTAAAAACCTCCAGCTTGGTGGGGAACATGAGCAGCCTTTCCTTCTGCAAGGCTCGGGCATTGCTGGGTGGCAGCGAGTGGTGCACAGAGCCTGACACAGCCCAGACATGTCAGACCAGCCTGGAACCTGCTGTACCATGGGCTCTGCTTGTGGAAGGAAGGAGTTGCCTCCTCCCAGAGACCTCTGATTGCCCTTTGCACTTCTCCCACATGGCAGCTGCTTCCAGAGCTCAGGGGCCAGTTGCTCAGGCAGCTGGATGCCCACAGGAATAGGTGGTGGGATTGAAAAAACCCTTGAGAAAACCCACTGTGTTTTAGTAGCCAGATGGGCTGGTGTCCACAGGATTTGCATCACAGGTGGTTAACACAGAGATCCGGTGCTGCGCCAAGAGAAGTCTCTGAGCATGAGCAGCTTTGAGACTCCCTCTTCTCAAGAGGATTGGGACAATTTCAGCTTTCACTGCTCATGGTTTGGTTAAAATGAGATGATTTGTTGTTTTAGACACTGAAGGCAAAGCCTGCACTGGTGACGATGCCACGAGGGCGCCGCAGAGCGAGGCTCCAGCACCCGTGTGCCAGGCACTCAGCTCAGAGGAGGCGCAGCAGGAGACCACAGCAGCAACCACAACCAATGCGACCCCCTTTGGTGAGGAGCTGCACTTGGATGAGTTGAAAGAAGATGCAGGTATTGGATATAAAATGTTTTCGAAGAACTATGAAGTGTTATAAAAATATTTCTGCGGAAGAGTCAGATACGGCAGTGCTTGAAAGGGTCAGAGCACCTTGTTCAGCTCAGCCCCACACTAGGTTAGCAGTTGGTGCTTGACAGCAGTGATTTTTGAGACTTCTAACAAAAACTACACAAAGCTTGGCATGACTGGATTAGTTGAATTATGAGATGATCCCATCTTGGCATGGTGCCCCTTTGGTATCAGCAGTGGCTGCTGTGAAGATGAAATAAGCTTCTCTTAAAAAGATTTCTTAAACCTCTGTGCCAAGCCTGAATTTGTTTGTCCTGGCTCAGGAGAACAATGCCAATACACAGCCCACACTGTCCATATCATCACCCTGTCCCCAGCAGGCTGCAGACAGCAGTGGGGTTTGACACCAGGAGCAGAGATCTGCTAAACCAAGCCCCTTCCATGCAGCTCTGCCTCAGTGAGCTCATCCATGAAACAGTTCCAGGGATCAGAGCAGCCAGGCTCAGCCCAGCAGCTGGAGGGCTCCATTCACTTCCTGACAACCCAGAGATGCAAAGCTGCAGAGATAATGCTCTATCCTGGCTTGTGAGGACTGGCCTGTAGTGATTATAGATCATCCTGGCCTCTGGTCAATCCTTACACCTTCTCCTTCTGCCCTGGTTGCCTTTTGTTCTCTGTCCCACCCCTCCAGGCCCTTCTTTCTCAGGGGTCCCAGTCCTTGGCTGCTTTCCCCAAGCCCACCCGTGCCTGCTTTCACCCTCAGAATGGAAATCATTCCCTCATTAGCTGAGACAAAACCCATTCAGCTCCCCGTTCTTACAACCACCAGATCAAATCTTGACCAGATTACAGGTTTCTTTCTTTCTTTTAGAGCCTTGAATTCTGTATCACTAATGAAATTTCTTTCTGAACTTCTAATTCTTGCCATGGGGACATACTATCATGGAAAGATAGCACTAATAAGGTGTCATGTATTTAACCTCATTGCTCTGCCTAGACTCATAATGTGATTTAAAATTTACCCTACAGAGTGTTCAAAATTGTGAATTGAAGCTTTCAAAATCATTCCAATTTGTTAGGTCTCTTTCCCTAATCCTAGTTCCTTTCATTGACTCCCTGAAAGAATCTTTCCTGTCTTCTATCTTTCTTTCCCTCCTTTTTTTGAGGTGTCACTTTTCCAGGTTCCACAAAAAGTAACAGTAGGATTAAATCCTCCTGTCTCCCTAATCCGAGACTCCACTTCTATTTGCTGGAAGTCTTCCTATCTCTTCCACTAGTGGCCTCTGATTTTCAAAATAATAATTGCTGATGTAGTCTTTATGTGCTAATTTATCCCTGTCTGTACGTCCTAGCATTCCTGTCTCTAGTGAGTGCACCTGAAGGAATTAATCCGGTGGAAAAGCTCTTCAAAATTGTCAGAGTGTGCTGCTAGGTTTATTATAATGTCAGGTTTTTTATAACATTTGCCTTTGGGCTCAATCCAGGCCTAATGCAATGGGTGTCTTTCCAGAAATTCACATGAATAAGTGACCAGCTAGAAACAAAATGAAATGTATTTGCTTTATACCCAATGTGTTCTATGCCATCCTGAGGATGTGGGATAAAGGCCAAGGAGGGGAGGAGGAGAAAACACAATTTGTAGACTTCATGTTCATGTTAATACACAGAGAAAGAACAGCCAGGGCACAAAGAGGGCAGTTTTCCCCACCTCACCTCGCCAGAGGGCTTGGGGACAGTCCCAAGGGGAGGATTTCTACCTGGTAATGAGATGGCATTTTGACAAGTGGCACTCCATGAATAATTCTCTACTCCAGCGGGAGCCTAGAGCTGAGCCCTTGGAATACTTTCAGCAGGATAATATTCACCCTGCAGTATGAAATCTCTTAATGGGTTTGTGTGCTCCACACTCAGGTCTGCCTGACACCACTCCCAGAGCAGGGTGGAGTTCAGGGCCAAAAGTGCCTGACGGGGCTGGGAATGTTTGGGATGCACCTTCTCTGTAAGAGAGGTCCCACTGTGGCCGTGCCAAGCAGCCCTTCCTGTCACAGGGACACCCACTGATTCCAGGGGAGCTGCTGCCAGAGAAAGCTTTACTCCTCTCAGGGGGATGTGCTCAAATCTGACTAATTTTCCTCTCAAGCTCCTCACATCTGCTGGGGCTCTTAATCTTTCTATAATGTAACCCATTAGTGACTTTATTTTTCACTTCCTCTATTACACATTTTGTCTCCTGTGCAGTGGGTACAAACACCCAAGTGATGTCACCCTGGAACCAGGCATTTCCCTGCAAGAACATTTTAAAAAAATTATTTCCTTCTACAATTCACATAACTATCCCATACGGCAGTTTTCCTGTCACGACAAATTCCACAAGAACTCCTGTTAATGATGCATATTTATTCTACTTTCCTGTCTCTTTTGAATGATAAATACTCATTCCTCCTCTTCTAGGCACACTCATTAATCTGTTTGTCAACAAATTAAATGCCATTATCTTGCCAATGCTATTGTTTCCAACTGCCTGAGTGCCTTGGTGCCTCCCCACGCACTCTGAGCATGAGGCAGCTGAATGTTCATTAATTCAGAGAGTTTGAATTCCCAACGAGACACAAAACTGAGCCAAGGAAAGACTGGTGCTGCAGCAGCTGTGGGTGCCACTGCAGAGTGATGGTAGGAGATGGCCTGGAATGGTTTGGAAGGAAAGGTACTCTGGTTACACAACCCACAGTGCCAAAAGGAGTGGGGTTTGCCCAGGAGTTTGGGCCTCTCTCATGCTCTGCAAGACCCCAGCTCTGGATCCTCAGCACAGGAAGATGTGGACCTGCTGAAGGTTCCAGAGGGCCACCAAAAGGATCAGAGGGATGGAACAGCTCTCCTGAGAGGGCAGCCTGAGAGAGCTGGGGTCATCCAGCCTGGAGAAAAGAAGGAAGATCTTGTTGCAGCCTTTCAGTACTTAAAGGGAGCTTACAAAAAAGGTGGACCTGTTGTGGTAGAACACAGGGCAATGTTTTTAAACTGAAAGAAGGAAGATTCAGGCTAGATACAAGGACTAATTCTTTTACAATGAGGGTGGTAAAAGGCTGGAACACATTGCCCAGAGAGGTGGTAGATGCCTCATCCCGGGAAGCATCAAGGTCAGGCTAGATGGGACTCTGAGCAATTTGATCTCATTGAAGATGTCCCTGCCCATTCCAGAGGGTGGGACTAAATACCTTTAAAGGTCCCTTCCAACACCAACTATCCAATGATTCTGTGCTTAGGAGAGATCTCAGCACTGATGTCCCCATTTGGATGAGTGCTTCACCTGCTGGGGTAGGAGAAATAACCCTCATGGCAACTGCTGAGGAAATGCAGTCTGGAGGGAGCCTGGCCATGGCTGAGACCAGAGCCAGCCTCGAGCCTGTGGGTCCCCACACTTGCCAAGGCAGAGATCAGGACTTGTATCAGAGGGAAAGCCCAGCAGTGAGGCTCTATGTGAGTCTGGCACTGCCAGGGCAGCTGTGTCTGAGCAGAATTCAAGGATGCTAATTTTGGGCTCATCACTCAGATTCCATCTACGTCCTGCTCCAGCTTCATGCCTTTCTGGATCTGTTCCCCTGTGCCCTCATCACAGCCTGGTCAATTTGATGCACTGCTCAGTGATTCAGCCTGCACTAACTTTCACAGCTAAGTGCTCTTGCCATCCTTGCAGAGACAATCCTGAAACGAGCAGTGCTTCAGCATCTCAAACCAGGGCTGTGGAGCCTGATTTCTTAAGTACTTCACCAATTCCCTGTTCCACTCTAACTGCTCAGATCCAGTAGCAATTTTTTTTTTGTGGCAGGTTCTTTTGATTATCAACTTTAACCTCAGGAAAGGCTCAACAGCTCTGAAGTCAGGTACAGTAAAAGAAGATTCAGGAAGCAAGTTGATTTATGTATTAAATAAGGTAAAAGTCATATTGGGGAAATAAAAACACACACCAACTATTGGAAAGTCAGCTTTTAGGTAATATTTTGGGTTTAATACTCTTTGCCCTTTGGCTGTGTGTTCCTAAACAGAAGAGTTCTCACCCAGTAACTGCCACTACAGTTGTGTGCTCTGAGAAAATTCATTGCAGTTCTCAAAAGTTGTTTTGCCTTGCTATCCTCATCATTAAAAAAAAAAAAAAATAGTAAAGGGAAAAAGCCTTTAGGGAAGTAAAGGAAGCTCAGCAGTTTTCTCAGGAACATCAAAACTAACATTTCTTCAATATCCTTGTATGTTTTATCTTCACCTGCCCTGGCTGGTTGGCTGTACCTTCAGTGTGGAAGATAAATGCTTCTACCCATGTGTTCAGTTTGTCAGAATGTTCCTGGCATTGTCCCCTGACCTATCATTATTAACTTCATGTTCCATTAATTTTACTCATCTTCCCACTAGCCAAGAAACCTTCAGCACCCACGGAAGAACTGGAAGATGCCAGCCTGCCAGCATCTGATGACAGTCCACAAGCCTTACTTGTACCTGAATCCACAGATTCCCCCCAGAAGCAGACAGAGAGAAACCCAGCACAGCTTCCCAGCCCTCCATCGCTCCCAGCTCCACCTCCTAAGGCAATCTCCAAAATCCCCAAGAGCATAACAGGTCAGTCGTCACTGCTCTGTAAAGATTTTCCCATCCTTGATGCATTGTTCACCTCCACAGCACTATAAATCCTTTTCTCATGTCTGTTTTAAAGCCCCAAGCTGCTGAGAATCAGGCCAGTTATCCTGAGTGAGCAGTAACCATGTCTGGTTGCCTGATAACAATGCACTGATCTTTGAACTTCATGCATTTATCTGAATCTCCCCGGGGATTATTTGCTGAGAGTCTATAGCACTAAACACACGTTAAACCAGCTGCTGAATCTCATGCTCATATCAATATGCCATAATACACAAGGAAGATTTAAATGTTTTCATTACCTGGACTCCCACTGGAGAGCAGCCAAAATCTGGTTCAAGTCAAAGGTTCTGCAGAGGTTTCTGTCTGAAGGGTTTGCTCTCGAGGGCAGCTCTGAACCAGAGCTAAGAAATCTGGTCTCGTTAACAGAACACACAGTAGTGCTACACCTGGCAATCCTCTGTGCCAGACTTCATTGAACATTTCCAAAAGCAATTCCCCTGGGCCTGATTTTCTAAAGTATTGCCAATGTTGTTACATTTCCCAACATTCTGGCACTGCAGAAAGGGTGCTAAAATGAAAATTATTTTACTTGGTTCCAATTTCAGGGCCCCTACATATGGTAAAAACAGTTAAAAGGGCCTTACTTCAAATTAGAATCAAGTCCTGACATCTAAATGTCAGACCTGTTGGATATTCAGACTTTTAAATGACAGCTATTATGTGAGCCCTGATTTACATCCACACTCATCATCTGGCACAATGAGCAGGGCTCTCAGAGTCACCAGGAAACAAAACATCAGAGGTGCACTGTGACCTGACCACTGGGGTTCATAGAAAACATTGAGGTTTCCAGTCTCTTTTAAGAAAATTGCGAGTATTTGTTTGCCATGGAAACAATTCATACTTAGTCTGTGCTTAAAAGCTGTAATAACTCAAGTGGGAGCTGGATTCAAAATGGTGTTTTAGTGCTGCTCAGAAGCTCCTGTTCAGATTTCTTCACCCTCCTGTGCTGTGGGTGAGGCTTGAGCCTCCCCTTCCACCCTGCAAGAGCAGCAGGCAGCCCCAGGCCCCCTGGCCTTTGCTCAGCTGAGGAGAAGGCCATGCTTGGCATCAGATGTGTTTGGAAACCTGGCCCATGCAGGGAGAGAGATTACACCTCCACCAGGCACTTCAGAGCATTCAGAGTTAAGATACTTTGCTGCTTAACCCAAGTATTTTCTGTAGCCTCTAAGATATTTTGAGGTTTGGTATTTAATTCTCATTTACATTTTCCACGAAGAACAACTTAATTTTCTCAATGACTCCCATAACTGTAGACCCTTTTCCAGTAGTGATTATACATGTTTATTTTTGTGGGGATGTGGGGGCAGTGCAAAGTTAAAATTAAACAAATACCGTCAGTGAGTGAGAGGAAATACAAAAGTGCTGGGAGGGAGAAAGGTCGATTATGAAAGAAAAGGAAGATGAAGAGGCTGAAAAGCTCTTTTGTGTTTAGTTTCACCCCCCCCTTAACAATGCTAGGGATGCTGTCAGCAGAGTGAGGAGTAAGTCAAGCACCAATTAATCACAGAGAGGAGGAACAGGGCAAGGTGCCAAGACATCACTTTGCAAGATTATTCACTGAGCATCTGTCATCAGGACACATAAGGTATGATCTCAGGAAACTCTCAATATGTCCAAAGCTGCAGTGAGGATGAAACTGGCCCTTGACCTGTTCCAAGAACAAGCTGGTGTAAAGACAAAACAAAGTCTTCTCTTTTCCTGCTTTAGGGTTGAGCTGAACCTTGGTTCTTGCTCAGAGAGAACAGGACACCCTCTCTCCCTGTGCAGAGGATAAAGCGGCT
The DNA here is from genome assembly GCA_025920805.1 of Petroica traversi. Classification (NCBI taxonomy): domain Eukaryota; kingdom Metazoa; phylum Chordata; class Aves; order Passeriformes; family Petroicidae; genus Petroica; species Petroica traversi. The sequence goes on along the minus strand of JAHLSL010000072.1, from coordinate 4,262,141 downwards.
CTGGAGGTGCTTTTGTCCATCCCCTCAGGCAGTGATTGATCATCAATGTGCTCTGTCCATCTCCTCAGCAGCACAAAATCAAAACCCCCGGAGTACCAAAGCCCATCTTTGCTCAGCAGAGCTTGGCTGTGTCCTGGCTCTGGGCAGGAGGAGCTCCGGGGTGGGAAGGTGTCTCAGACACTGCACATCAGGCATTTTGACTCTTGGAGAAATGTTCTGGGGCTTTCAGACTTTGCAGATTTTAAACAGGGGAAGTTTGGGCTGGTTTGAAGCCTGTCTGCTGTCTGCATAGAGATGAACCAACCTATTGCTAAGGGTTCTGGGCTGGAGGGACACAAATGTCACAAATGCCCTCCAAAGATGGAAAAAGCAACGTTAGACCTTCCTTAGAACAAGAGAGATTGTACTGTGGATGCAACTCTCCTCACTGAAGGATGCCCTGCTCCTCACCTCCCAAAAAAGAAAAGAGACCAGGCTTAGTGTTGCCTTGCTCAAATTTTCAGTTTTTGCCTTTGGTTATGACTTCAGGAGCTCCTCTTGAGCAAACTTAAGAAAAGGCATGTTTTTGGTAACCCTTATGCAGGATGCTGGCTCTGAGAAGTGATATTTAATAGCTAAAGTTAATAATTTTTGCCCTCTCCAGTTTTCTAACAAGTTACCTTGCTACCTGGAACCAAGTCCTTGTTACAGGACTGTTTTAGGATAATCCTAGCCCAAGCAGAAGTTTTTCTCTGCTACAAATTGGAGGATTTTTCTCAAAATGAAGAAGAAAAAGTTACCTGAGGAAACACGTTTGTACCAAAGCTGTTCAAGCTGTGCCAGTTTAAATTCCCGTGTGAAGCACTAGGTGGCAACAAGGGACAAGAAATACTCTGGGATGAGGAGCTCGAATTGCCTTTCTCCACCCAGCCCGAGCCGCGGGTGTAAACAACTCCATATGCCAGAGGCTTGGGACACGGATAGAGGGGAGAGGGAAAAGGACTGCAGAACAGAAAAACTAATCAGCATCTTTTTCAGGCCAGACGTTCTGTTATCCTAAGGGTGTGAAGCCACCAAATTCACAACCAGGGAAATGCCCACTGTGTTTCAGACTCAAATACTAGGAAATGTATGTATCAGTCTAAATGTGTAACTCAACTCTAATTTCAGACAAATGCTTAAATTGCATAGAAAATAACTCAGTCCAGCGGTAAAAAGAGATTAGATTTTTCCACCCTTCTTTTTTCATGTTAGTGCTCAATACCCCATCTTTCATTTGGATGTCATTTGGCAAGTTTTGTTATGCAAACATTATCCTCATATTACAATGATTTTGGCATTTTCTCCACGGGCATATGAAAGACAGAGGTCTGGGCTGTGCAGCAATCACAGAGGAGCAGCTAAGAGACACTGGTACATTTTGTCCAGACTCAGAACCACAGGGCATAAATTTTAATACAGTCTGCCAGAGTCCAGCAGAGAAAATGCTAGACTGGGAAGCCACCACAGCCCAAGCTTTTGGTGGTTAGGAGCAACAGTGTGGGCAAGCAAAAATGCAGTTGTGGGAAGGGAAAAAGGAGAATCTGATCCTGTCAGACAGAGGGGAAGTGGGAGAGGCATCTATTTTTTTAGATTAAAGATCTGGAGTGCTGCAGCAAGAGCCTTTTGAACTCAGTTACTCAGCCAGTTACCTCACAGCGAGAGCAAAACATCACCATTTATCCTCTGTTCAATACAACAAATTATTTTCAGTGCAGACGGTGAAGAAGAAAAAGAAAAAAAAAAAAAAGAAGCATTGCACAACCTCTTTCCCTCTTGTGTTTTGACAGCAGGAAGTGAAATGGACGACCCAGCCATGAAATCTCCTCCTTCCACCATCCTGAAGAACTATGTCATTGTTGGTTCCTCCCAAATCTCAGGACAAGCTGCCCTCTTCCACCCCTCTGGCCAGAAAAGCTGCGAGCCCCATGGCAGAGGCCAGGTAACGACGCCCACTGGTTCCCCTCACCTGGCTGCCGTTCATCTGCCTTTACCTCCCAGCAGAGTCATTGAAGAACTCCACAGGGCTCTGGCCACCAAACACCGGCAGGACAGGTACCTACGGCCTCCTGGCTACGGGGCTGCATGAGGACACTCATCCCACCACATCATTTTTCTTGGAAAATGTTCCTCTCCTGTTGCTGGCGGTCTAATTGCTCCCGCAGCTTGGCTTTGCCTTCCTCGTGATGCCACTGCTTGGAACATCCATCCCTGGTTAAAGGGCTTAATTTGGCAGCTATTTCAGAGTGTGTTCTTCCTTTATAAGGAGGTTACTGGGGCTCAGGGGCAGATTTTCAAAGAGGTGGAATCAGGTGATACTCCTTGGTCTACTGCAAAAGAAAATCTCCCCACAAGATACCAAGTTAGAGCAGCAAAGGCACATCCTGCTCTAAGTACTCTACCCATGAGAAATGCTGCAGTTTCTCTGTGCCTTGGCTGACACAGAAGCACATACAAGACCCATTTTTAATACAAATGCTTTTGGGGGAGCACATTGAGTCCTTTGTCTGGGATGTATCAGAGGAGATAATCTTTGGCATCCCAGGGCTCTGGAGTGAAGTTGGGATTGTTTCTCAGTTCCCTAACAACTACTGTCTCAGGGCACAGGTTCACATGACATCATTTCCAGGCCCTGTTAAACCTTTGTCATGATCATACAATATCATATGAATGGTCATATTTCATGCCATGCATGCTTTACATCAGAAGGACGTGGTGTTGTGGGTTTTTTAAGCACTATAGTACATCTTGTGACCATAAATCAAAGAAAAAACATTATTCACCACCCCTCCATGTCTTATTTTAATGGCAGAGACAGGAAAGTAGATCCACATTAGCCATTCTCAACTGGAAAATGCCATCCTGTGTGTTGGTCCATGCTGAACTCCCTGCCCTGCCCTGTATGAGCTGCAGGATGTTTTTCTCATTCTCATGTAAGCTTCTACAGCAGCAATAAAACAGTGGTGGTAAAATCTGGGCTGTGCATCTTCCACCCACAGCTTCCATGGAAGAGAAAGCAAAGGCTCTCCAAAAAAAAAGAGTGGACATCCGTCCCTCGAGAACGTCGAGCATGGAGCGCAACAAGGAGAAGGAGAACCCGCTGAGCTACGGCAGCGACTCAGAAAACAAGAGGAACTCAGTGAAAGAGTCAGATGAGAACAAAGAAAACATGATCATGAACTCAGAGCTCAAGGAAGAGTCTGTTTTTTATCAGGATGAGGAGGTTTTGAACGACTCTGTTATTTCTGGTAAGGAAAGTCACTTTATTACACAGATGCACTCTCACTACCAAAGGGAGTGAAGGCAGCAGGAAATATTGAGAAGGATAAATTCCTCCAGTGTCACATCAACCTTTTGAAGGAATCCTGGTGAAAAACTGAAGTTAAATTGGAGTCACAGCGATTGTGATTGTCCTGGCAGGTGCTGCACACTGAGATGTCTCACTGTGCTTTACCCTCTCAGTTACTGGTGCAGCCCTTGGGACTGCTCTGTCTGAACAGCAGCACTCCCAGACATCCCTCTGGGAGCAGCCAGAGCTTTCTGTACACCCAGTGCCAGTCCTGGAGCTGCTTTGGAAATTTAGAACTATTATTCCATGCAGTGATGGTACACAGGAAAGTGATAGAGACCAATCAATCTAGAGAAAATATCTTAAAGAATAATGTTTCTCTCCACTTGGTCCATTTTACCCTTTTTTGAGACATATGGGGAATGCATTCTATAATCCTGTGCAATTATTTAAGTGAGTTTTGGCAAAATAATCAGCTCTCATTAGAAAATTTATTTTTCATTCAAGGTTTTAATGTTTTCCATGTTAGCAGGACAGATTCAATCTGAAATGAATCCTTCACTCTCCTCTTGAATGCATTAAAAGAAGGCAGGCAGAGGACGATTCATCAAAAAAATAATTGTTATAGCAGATGAAAGATGAATTTTAAAAGGTGTCTTTGAAAGCATGAGCCAGCAGACAGGACACGAGTTCTGCTGCTGTGTCTTAAGACACCAAGTAACAGAACAGACTCCTGAGGCAAGGCAAAAGAAAAGAGTCCCTTGCCTAATTGCTGGGCATTTAAGGATAGCTTAAAACATAAAAAACCCTTTAAGTTCTATTTTCTTTTTCCAGCTATGTGTGTAAAGCTTCTTCTTTGATAAAAATTCTAAGAGCTAGAGACAGCTAGGCAAAGAACATCCCCTAGGAACAAAACCAAATTTGAATATTTTACTATTGGAGGTGAATCTCTCTGTTTTTAACAAATAATTATTCATTATTATGATGATAGGAGGGCACTGGTTATTGTAGAAATTTCAGTGATATCCAGAGGCAGCTCTGGGCTTTCCACAGAAAGCTTGAGTTTTGGAAAATTCCTGCAAAATTGAAGGACAGAGGTGGTGTATTGGGGATGGCCGAGGCCAACCGAGAAAAACAGACCTACTTTAAATATATTTTGGCATTACTGTGGCTGCAACAACAGCACTGCTGAGCACAGAGGCTGCTGAGCTCTGGGACTGATGTCCAGTTGGAGCAAGCTCGGACATTCCCAAGGTGTTTCTGGTGTGGACACTGGGAGGCACTGCTGGTGCCAGGGTTCCCTCAGCTGCTCCCTGCACATTCCAGAGGTACAGGAGTGACAGGGGCAGCACCAGAACAATTCCATAAACGTCTCCAGATTCTTTCTGGGCTGGTTTCCAAGTCGGGGAGTAAAACTATCCATTAATCCCTGGATGCTTTACCATCCCTGTACAGCCTTAGAAAGTCACCCACTCTGTCACTGCCACCACGACAGGGCACAGTGCCACAGCCCTGTGGCTACAGGTACAGACAGGGCACAGATAACTCTGGAAAAAGCGAGGAATTACACCTTGGTTTTTCATTAACATCCTACTCAATAAATCATTATTTGAAACCACTGAAAATGCAAGGCAAGACGAGTTTAGAAATCAGCAATACTAGAATGTAGCTCCAAGTGATAACTGTGCAGTCAAGGTCTGTCCAGCACCAGGCAATGTTAGGATTTGCTTTTTGATTGACAAAACAGTGAATACTATAAAAAGTACAGTAAACATGCAGGAAATTAAATGTCATGATTTGACTGAATTAAATCAGGAAGTTTTTGCAGGACTTGCAGCCCTAACATGAAAAAGGTGTGAATTTCCTGAGCATTTCTTGTTGACCTGGCTGAGGTGTGATAACTCATTAAACAATCCAGCCAAGATCCTGCCTGAGATAGATGGTCATGGGACAGACTGGCACTGAACCCTGACTGACCAGGAAAAATAACCCAGAGGAAGAGAACACTTAAATAAGGGTATTTGCAGGTTCATTTTCTACTGAGATAATGGTCAGGAAGGAATTTGCCTCAGGTGTTGAAAATGGATGTGAGGAAAATGAGTTTGGGGCTTTATTTTCTCTTTGTTCTTTAGTTTTGTTTTATTTGTGCACACTTACTCTCTTTTAATATTTAGATTTTGCATGCAGACTTGCATTTTAATCTGTTCTGGTAAATGATGTTTCATTATGAGTAGTCCACCTTTAATTGACAGATGGAGTTGACACTCTTAATTAGGATTTTGACCCCACTTTCTTTAAAACCAAGGACAATAATCCTATAGATTATAGCACTTTCTATGTTCCCAGGGAAAAGGACATTGCACTGGCTAGTGCTGGACACACAGAGCTCCTTGTCCACGTGCAGTCTCTGCACAGAAGTCTCCTGACATGGCCAAATTCCTGCCATATTCAAGTGAAACTGGGAATGTGTGCAGGGATACCCAGGAGTTTTCTATCCCTGAATGTCCCTCAGGTTGTTTCCAGCAGGAATTCTGTTGCACCCACCCCCAGCGTGGTGGAGGCTTGAGAAACCCTGTCAGAGTCCCAAGTCTGTGGCTCTGTGAGCCAAATGCTTCTGCTGGAGTCAGATATTGAGTTAGCAGAAGGCTCTGTGTGGCAGCAGCCAAATCACTTAACTTCCCTGCCCATCTGTTAAATGTATATCTGCTACTTCAGACAGGGCTGGGTGGCTTAATTTAATTAATGCTTGCAACAGACTGTGAGAGCATTTCAAGGAAGGTGCTAAATAAGGGCACAGCTTTTAGGCTCCAGAAAGGGGTTTAGAGCTGATTATGGTTTCTGAATAGTTTAACTTTAGATCAATGCAAATAGTTTAACTTCAGATCAATGCAACCATCAAGAGATTTTTCTCTGCTCACAAAGGGAGATCAAAAATACTCTGTCCCACTCTTCCCAACAGGTAAATGTGGGAAGGAGGTTGTTCAGACTCCTCCCTTCTGCATAAAAAAATTTGAGAACAGCAGTGGTAATAATAATGGAGGTCCACATATCCCTAGCAAATAAAACCCCAGTATTTGAGAATGAGAACCTATTTAGGATTTAGAATCTTGCCAACTTCTACAGCATCCTTTAAAAAATAGACTTTGATCCTATCTCAAATGCCAAACAAAAATACCAATTAAATGTCATTTTCTTTATAAATGAGGTGACCTTCTCTAGAAAAGGTGAAGCATTAAATGAAAAAGAAAACCCACCCAAACCCTTCTACAGCAAAAAGGAACCAAACTAAACCTCCTGTTACACACTGTGGTCCCAAGATGAAACAAAGATCTGACTGCAGTTCCTGCATGCCTAGAGGAATATGTTCCCTCTGCATTTGTGGTTTTGTGTCTGAGCCCCACTCAGCTTTCTGATATTAATGTGTCCTACTGGTCCTTGCACACCCCAGCTCAGATCCCTGCCACTCTGTGCCTTTCCTGCTCTCCACAAGTTCTTGTTTCATCCCCAGGAGCTGCCTTTCTAATAACTTCCCTTTCAATGCATGTCCCAGGTACTCTGCCAAGAAAATGCAAGAAAGAGCTGCTGGCAGTCAAACTACGGAACAGACCGAGCAAGCAGGAGCTGGAAGACAGGAATATTTTCCCAAGGAGAACAGATGAGGAAAGACAGGAAATCCGGCAGCAAATTGAAATGAAACTCTCAAAGTAAGTTTTGTGAATGAGAATGGGGAGGAGCCTCCCTTTACAATGGAGCATCCTCTGTGCCCTGTTAGATGAGGCACAGCCACCCACCCCCAGCTCCATTTCCTGCAGGGAACCATCCACAGACCAATACAGCAGATTTTTAGCTGCCAATCAGCCACAGAAAAAAAAAAAAAATCTTAACTCCCTCCTCAGTCAAGATTGCCTTGATTTCAAGGGACAACAAGACAGACGTCAAATCAGGAGACAAAATCCTGCCAAATCTACCTGCAGCTCTGCTGCTGCAATCAAGATTTGGAGGTCCTCCAGAAAAATCAGTGCTTTAACAAAAATAGCAGTATAATTATTTATCAACCTGATTTGGCTTTGTCAGCTGTAGCTGAGTGTGAGGATACTGGCAATTGTTAGAGCTGCACGTTTACTTGCCCAAGGGAAAGCTGCTGCATTGGTGGCTGCACTGGTGCTGTAATGCAGCAGCAGCAGCATTGCCCTCACCTGGGGAAGGTGCCTGTGCAGGTCCAGCTGCAGGCACAGCAGGGATGCTCTGGTTTTGATCAGTAACCAGGGCAACAGGGGAGAGAAACAGCATCACCGTGGAGTGTAGCCTAAAGCAAAGATTGAAGGTAACTGGGAGGCTCAGACTGCACCATTTGGGTTTTGTGTGTGCTTTTTTTAAAGAGCTGCATTTGGATATCTGCAAACATGAATATTTTAGAGGAGACAAAGTGGATTGTTAAATAATCTGTGCTGCCCACACGAGGACAGCGAGTGTTGCTCACCGCTAAAATGCTTGGAATCAAATGGGGAAACATGAATAGAAGTTCATTTTCAGGGCTTATTAAATATTAAATATCTCAAGCCTCTCCTGAAAGAAACATTTATTGATATTTAGACTAACTCATTCATGTGCATGCTTCTGATTAAACTTTACCTCCGGGGACAGGGAATGAGAACAAGTGTGTGGATCAGAGCGCAAGTCCTAATGGAGCAGAGTTTATGGAAGAGAACATCTCTGCCTCCACCACTGCTCCTTCAGCTAAGGAACGAGCTGCTGAGGGAGCACAGAGGAGGCTTTGGGTGCCCTTCATGGTGCCCCTGCAGCAGCAAATTGTCCCTCCACTGTCAGTGGCTGCACAGCAGCACCTGGCACCCAAAGGGGAGCAGAGCTTTGTGCCAGGGGCTGCACAACTCAGACCCTGCCACAGAAATCATTTACATCCAGACAAGTAGAAAAGATCCTCTACAATGTACACTGAGTTCCAAGAGTTACAGACAGAGCAGATCATAGGTGTGTCCCATTAATACCCATCTCCTTAGGGAGGAGAGATGGGCCTTGATCATCTCCACCTTGCAAGCCTCGTGCATTCATTTCAGGAAAATACTTCACATTGCTCCCCAGTATTGTTAATTCCATTATTGTGGCCTTTCAATGGCTCATGAGATCTCTTCATATACCAAGAGCCTAATTTGATTGCTCTAAAATACACCAGAAATGGTTTCCACCCCACTGCATCCCTAAAACCAAGTTCAACCATCACAAAGCATTCACTGAATGAGGTTATGTCATATCCAGCCCCATCTCATATTGATGAAATGCCTAGAAGGTCACACCTCTTTTCAGCCCTGCCTGACTTCTCTTACTGTGAAATCTGTTGGAATTGCAGCTTCAGGTGCTGTAACTACAGCCTTTATCCCTTTCTCTCCATTTGCCATTGATCTTGCTTAATAATGAGCCTAAAGAAATGCTGTAAGGGATGCATCCCTAGAGTCAAATGTCAGAAGAAGGACTTGCAGAGGACACTGCTGGACAGATGAGAGGGGCTGTCCTGTACAGGAAATGTGCTGCGTGTAGGGGAATGGAGCTAAGGGAGCCTCCCCTGCCTGCTGTGATCTCATGCAGCAACGTGGGGTGCAGCCCAACAGTGGCACTGGTGATGTCTAGAGGATGGCTAAGAGCCATCTTTGTTCCAAATGCTGCAACTCAGACCTTAATTTGGTTCCTTCTTCCTGGAAGGTGGAAGCCTGAGCGCATTTCGGGGAACAGACGGCGCAGAGATTGCTGGAATAGGCAGGAAAGGCAAAACAGATTGGGAGCAGTCTCCCACACAACTTCCAGCACATATGTGCTGGCAGAGCTCAGCTCAGCTCTTAACTCATCCACCAGAATAGAACATGAGCGTGCAAACAAGCTCAGGTGGTGGATGAATGCAGGAAAATATTTACAACAGCAGGAAAAACCAGTGGGTGTCCAAAAAACCCAACTGCCAGCCAACAAAGTAAAAATGAATTCTGGCAAAGGCCAAAGAGCCAAAGCCCTGGATATATCCCTTTTGAGTTTCTGAAAAGGACTCATCCCACAAATCCCAGGCCACCCCAGAGCCCAATCAGAGCACAGCCAGGCTGGGTTGTAGAAACGAAACCAAACTGGGAAGAATGAATTTCTTGGATGAGCTTTTGAGGTGTTTGCACTCATTCATTTCACTGGTACTTGTGCAGCACAGCCTCTGTGTGGCAACTTGGAGGTTTGTAGCCAAGGAATGTAGTGCTGGGTGGGGAGTGCTGCCTGGGAAATGGGATCCAGCAGAAATGCCTGTTCTCTGCAGGGTTTTGCCTCTACCTGTGCAGGAAAGAGCAGCACGTTGCTGCTGCTGCTGTAATGTACCGCTTAGATAACAGCAAATCATGAATCCACGTGTACCACCAGGCTGTAGATCTGTGTTTAGCACAAAGAATGATCTGTGGGCAGATTAGCAAGTAGTTACTCAATGGCTGACTGCATAAGAATGGCACATAACCAGGCAGTTGTTAACAGGGTCGATATTTTTCAGCACAATTGCACAGGTTTGATGGTCTGGAGCTGTCTAGCAAATTGCCTCAGCCACACAGCTAACACAGCCTCACTCTGAAGGGAAAGATGTACTGACACAGATAACGTGCAAAATACACCAGATAATGGTGTTTATGTAGCTTAAAACATGGGGAGACAGAAGAAAAGCATCCTCTCAAAACCGCTGGATTATTTAAGTGGTTCTGGTTGTAACACATTTCAACAGTAGCTGTGAACCTGCTGAGAAAAGCAACTCTCTGCTATCACTCTGATGAGTGTTTATGGAGTCAAAGCTAAAACCCCTATTTCCCTTCACTTTCCCACTCATTCCGTCTCAAAAGAGGGATTGGGAAATTCTATATTTTGAGCCAAATTCCACTTTTACAGCAGTGCAAATCCACCAACTTCAGATTTATTATTGACTGACAGCAGCATGAGGAGAGATCCCAGGATTCATTTATGTGCATCGCTGCTTTTGAAAAGTGTATTTCCTGTATTTCGTGCTCCCAGCCAATTTAATCTACCACTTGTTGCCGTGGAAACATGCACATTTCCCTCCTCCTCCATCCAAAATGGCAGTATTCCAGTTTTCCCTGTGCTGTAGTGCTTCTCTTGCTAATCCATGCATCCCCAGTGCCCCAGAGCATGCTGTACCCTTGGAATACTCTACTGTGCATTAGAAAACAGGGCTCCCAACAGGTCTTGGTTCCATTATCGTGTATTCAGAACACAGATAATAAGCCCCCGATGGAATTCGGTGAATTGAGAGCTCTTTGTGTCACGAGGCAGAAAAGACATTTGCAAGTAGGACTGTCTGCAATATCTGCTTCCTGTCTCACAGACACGTTTTGTTCTGGAAGGGGTTTCAGCTGAAACCTGGGGGAGTGGAAGACTTGCTAGACTGAAGGGTGACTCAGGAAAATGTTTAGTTAAACTTGATATCTGACTGTTTAGGAAGTTGATGTTTGAAGTGCCTGGGTGGCTCGTGCTTCTTGAGAATATAACCAGTTAAAGAAACTACAGCATGACTCCATGTCTCAATGAAAACATGAGTTCCTGGAAAAGATTATACTTGTAATATTCACTTCAGGTGCTGCTCCACCTCCTCTGGTATTTGTACAAGCACACACAGTGCATGAAGTGGCACTTAACAGATTATGGAGACAGGAATTAAATACAGAAATGTGGGCAGAGGAGTCAGACAGGAAGAACAAAGGGTTTGGGTACACAGAGAGGAACCAAAACTTGTGCACCTAAAGCTGATCTTCACCACATTGAAAATCTCAGCTTGGGTAAGTGGATGATGCTGGAGCAAGGTTTCCTGGACACAAAAAGTGAAGAGGAGGCATCTTTATTGTTATCACATCTGGCATCTGTAGTTGTGGGGCTGCCCTGCGATTCCTGGAGAAGCATTTTCGAGTTGACTCACCCAGGAAGTGCAGATGGAGCTAAAAGCACACCCAGATGAGACCTTGCTTTGTCCCTCAGGTAACAGAGTGTGAAGTTCACGGTGCTGCTGGAGGCAGAACAATACCAAGCCAACAGCACTTCAGACTGGCAGCCTAAAAGCAAAGCAGCACCACAGCTCAACACAGAGCACTCACAAAGACAATTTCACCCGCTGACGACACAAAAGCCGTACCATGTTCTCCAAGGACAGCACATCCAGTGCCACTTCCCCACAGAAATGTCTCAGGGCAGCTTTGCTCACTGAAAAGGCATCAGCCCTTCAGACTGAGACACTCAGCAGGGAACTGGGCTGAATGCACAGAACTGTGGGGAACATTTTGTTTAGTTTGACCAAAAAAAGCAGTGTGTGGGTACATGTACAAACTACTGGTAGTCCTAATGCAGAAGTTTAGGATATGCTGACCTGAGCCTAGCCTAAGCTCACCTGGGGAGTAGCAGGGTTTTTTTTTCATGAATCTCCAACTGTGCTCCAGCTCCCAGTCACTGGAGTGAAAACCAGGGAACTGCCCTAATTTCAGAAGGCTGGGAAGACTTGACACAGATTCCTTGCAGAGACTGAAAGGCAGGGGGGCAAAGAACAGATCAGCTGTCAGCACTAATTAGCCCTGTACAATTTGATGCATTTCATTATTTGGGCAGGAACCATTCAGGTAACCATCCTGCTGGAGCTAAAAATAACCCCAGCGAGCGCAGCTTGGGCGTGTGTGCATGGCTGAGCTCCTCACACGAGGCAGGAGCTAAATATAGAGGCACAATTTAATTCTGTGGGCGTGCGGGAGCCCGGGGAGTCTCCCGTCTCCTCGCTCTGCTCCAGACAGCAAGATGTGATGCTGGCAGGGGGGGGCTGCTCTCAGACCTGCACATGGCTGCAGCATTTTAGTGAGATGCACAGTGCCCATGTGCTCGGTGAGCATTTGGGATTTTTTTTAATGGTTTGCCGCTTTTCAGTTATGGCCTCTGCTTTTCAGGCTATGGAAAAGAAAGATACTGTGAGGGATGAGGGGGGAGCAGCAGGAAAAATGAAGGAGGTGCAAGAAAAGCTGAGATTTTTTTGGGGTTCTTTTAAGGATTAAGATGTCCAGATCCCAAGGCATTAATATTCCCTATGCTCTTCCTTGGCTCACCCTGCTGCGAACACAGTGACAGACAGCACCGGCCTGCTCAAGGGGCTGAGGGTTGGTGGTTGCTGCCAGAGATCCTGAGACAGCCTTCAGTGGTAAAAATCAGGAGGAAAGGGAGAAGACTCAAGTGTCATTAAGGCCTCCAAGCAATGAGTGAGTTCAGCCTCCTGTTTACAGGGCTTTTCAAGTCCAAGGAAGCTGCAGTGCAGTTCAAATAAAACATTAGAGAAGGTTCAGGTACATCTGTACATGCTGTACCTTGACTATGTTGTCCTCTTGTCTAAAGAGTTGAGAAAGGTTTGTACCCTTTCAGATATTAAACTCCAAGAATAGATGAACTTCACTACCACCAATCCCTAGTCAACAAGTAAACCTTACCTCCCTGAGTGTGTGATCACACCAGGCCCTCTGGACAGCAGCTTTTGAACCAGAGGTGCTTCCTTGCTTCAGCAGTGCTTGTACAATTAATTATGGAGCACCCTGTCAGCTCTGGGCAAGAGCCATGATCTGCAGCTGAACCAGAATGAGCAATTTGCTGTCTCAGACCAGCCCACAGCTCATCTGGCAAGACTCTTTGAACACACTAATTCATTTATAAAGGGTTGAACCAGGGTTGCCTTAGTCCTGTGTTATGTTCTGGTGTGAACACGTGCACACGACCCAGAGCTGCTCTCAGTGCAGGACTATTGCTGAGGATTCAGCTGAAAATTGAGGGTATTTGTGTAAACATGAGGCAGTGCCACTGCAGAGGCAGTAAATTTTGTCAAGTGACAAAAAGTTCCAGGTTCCCAGTGCACAACTGATTAAAGATTGTCTTCTGAGAAGGCACTATCTCCTTGCACTGCTCTGTTATACTTCCCTGGCCCCAGTGCCAGGAATTCCTAATCAAACCTGTTTTCCACAGCACAGTGAAGGCAAGGGCAGCAGGTCAGAGCACAGCAGGCAAGGGAAGAGCAGAGCAGCAGGTGGAAACACAAATAGGAATATCCAGGGCTTTTTCTGGGACACACAGTCAATTCCTCGAATAGATCTGGCGTAAGTGGCACAAGCAAAACTGGAAATAAAAAAAATCAGAGCTCAGAAATCTGTAAAGTATGACAGGGGAGCATAATTACATAAATAAACTTACAGGAAAACTGCTAAAGCAAGTGTAATTGAATAAGGAAAAAGCCTTTTTTTGGATGAAAACAGTGCACTTGTTCTGCCCTGCCAACCCGCCCACAAACAGCAGCACATGCTCAGCTCAGCTCCCTTCCCAGAAATTAGGCACCTCCACATGCCTGGAGATCTGGGCTCCATCCCTGTAGTGTGACAAGCAGTCATAAACCAAAGAGGAAATGCATAACCAACCAGTAATACTGTGTAATGCTTCACCTTACACTGGATTATCATTCAGGTCCTTGAGCTGGTGTGGGTCTGCAGCATAAGTAATTACAGAAAGAAATTACTTTAATTTAATTTGCAGAGCTTAATCAATAGAGACCAAAGTGAGCTGCTCTGGCTGTCACAGTGATTTGTGCTGTTGTGGGATGAAAACCTGACCAGAACAAGGTGCTGTAACAATTGTGAACTCCTGATAACCCAAGGGTTGGGCAGGGAGGGATCCAGGCATTCACAGTGCCAGCCCACACTCTGTGTTGGCATGGTCACCGAGTGTCACTGAGAGGATTTAGGGTTAGAAAATTTTTGGGTTAGATCTGTTAATGAAATTCAGGAAAAATGTTTTCTACATTTGAAGCCAAGCACTTACTTCCTTAGTTGGAACAGAAGCCATATGGGAGGGACAGTGTGTACCTGAAAGTCTGAACTGTGTAAGCACAGTCTCAGTCAGAAAGGGCTTTGGCTGCATGTTTTTTAACACTTCCATATCAGATGTGTCACTTGAAAGCATCTGAGAACAAAAGAGAGGGGTAAAGTTTGGATGCTGTGTTGGTTCTCCTCCCTCTTGCCTTTTAAACCTAACCAAATTTATATGCAGACAGGCTATCAATGAGTGTTACCATGACTGTTGCAGTGAATTGTCTACAGAATACCTAAATGGGCACTTCTCCCACAAAATCTGAAATGTGGCTTAGTTTGGAGAAGAAAAATCCTCCTCACTGTGCAGAGCCACGGCTGCACACACTGGCCCTGGGGGCACAGCACGGAGTTATCCCTGCTTTGTGGGGAGGCTTCTCAGATGAATCACCTGCACCTTCCCATGAAGAACTTGACCATACTTTTGGGCTCTCTTCCAAGAAAACTGTGTCCCAGTACATGTGATCCAAGCAAACTGTAATTCATACCCTGCGGTTTCTGGTTCACCAGAGTCTGTGAGTTACTACAGTTTCCTCCTCCTGCAGCTCTGAGCACAACTTTTGTAGCCTGGTTCATTCAGGATCTCAATTCCTCCAGGAACTGGAGGCTTGGGCTTGCTGCTTTCATATAGAAAAAAACTGGGTCAGTCGAGCACAGTTTCTACTTTTTTGAAATAGCTTCAGAGAAGGTGAGGGGGGAGGAAAATGAAAGAAAATAAATATTTAGAAAATAGGAAGTGGGGGAAGGAGAGAAAACAGGTCAGCACAGAAGGTCACTGATTTTCCTCAACCACCACTCAATAGATAATGTGCAATTGTATCAATTATTAAAACATGGCTCCAGCTAAGTCTTTCTGATTCCATTGCCTGTACCCCCCTTCCAAGCTGCAGCTGTAAAATTAGGTCTTGGGAGCTACTTGAGTCAGCCAGAGCACTGCAAGTTTCCTTCAGCATCTGTTTTTCAGGATAATTAACTCAGCCAAGCAACCAGCACACTTCCTTGACCGCCCCAGGCTCTGGAGAGTGTTTTTTCCCCTGAAAAGCACTCTTATTTTCTACCTGTTCCTTTAGTGCTCTCACATGTAACACACCAGAAAACAAACAAACAAGGAGTCCCAAGTTTATCAATCCATGCTTATGCTTTTATCCAGAGATTAAGAAGAAATGAACAGCCCCTTTGGAGGTTGAGGACCTCCTCCTGGTGAAAGTCCACTTATGCAGAGGATATCAAGGCAACTGAGAAACAAGAACCAGCAAGCTGGTAAAACCTGAGTCTTAAATCACATTAGAAGCAGGTACTTCAATCTAGTTAGTCCATCGTTCTGCAAAGATGTGTCAGTTATTTTGTTTTCTTAAAGCTACTCAGGCAAGAAACAAACAGCAGAGTCAAACCTGAATGCCTCACTGTGGAAAAAAAGCCTCTAAAAACCAAGACTACGTGGCTCACAGATGAACCACCAGTGTCATTTGCTTGAGATGATCATATTCATTAAGCAAATGAAATTCTGAATGAATTAATACTTCATTAGTTTCTCAGAAATCATGTTAAAAAAAAATTAAAGCCAGGCCTTCTCAGCAGTCTCTTCAGAAAGCAGCTGGCCTGTTGCACAGAGATCAGCCTCATTTGAGGGTGTCTGTAAAAGCCATATTCTGGCCAGGCTACACTGCAGCCTTGTTAAAATCATCACTGGGAGTGGCTCCAGCACATCCAAATACCACCCAGCTGGGGAAAAAAATCCTCCTTCTCAAGAAAAGGTTAAACAAACCAGGACTGATGTGGGAAGGGAAGTTGTATTTCTGGGCGTCGTGCAGTTAAAGCTCACAGAAATCCCTTTATCAGCCTGTTTACCCCAGAAAGGAAAAAGGTAACAGGGAATGATGTGTGTGGAGATGCCAAGCTTTGGTCTACAGGGGTGGTGGGATTAGGAGGCTCAGGGTCAGCAGGGAATTTTGGTGGAGCAGAGGCCCAGCACTGCAATGCTGTGACTCGTTGTGCATCAGCTGCACTGGCAGGAACAGCTGCAAAAGGCAGGAAAATCAGGCTCTGAGGGAGCTCACACAGAACCGAGGGCTGTTTGAGCTCTGAGGAGTCACTGCCACCTTCTCCAGCTCTGCCTGGATTTCCCCACCCCAGCAGTCCCTCCCCAGGCAGGGAACAGCCCTAAGGACAATCACGGAGGTGACACATGGGAACTTTTCCCGAGAACACTCACAAATTTTTTGTGTGGCAGCCTTGGGCTTTGTCAGTGAGAGACAGCGTGTGTTGTACCACAACAAACCACGGCTGGAACATCCAAAACTAACGTTGCATAATTGAATTGTTACATTTTGTTCAATTGAGGAACCTGGATTTCAGAAGCTCAGAATATTCTGTTCTACGTGAAATTAGCCAGCAAATTCTATTTGGATTTACATTACCATAATGAAACACAGGATCCTAAACAAAGTTAAGGAGGGTCCCAGAAAGCTCTGGGGAAGAGCAGAGAGAATACAAGGATGACATTTTAAAACTCAAACCCTGCCTGTATTTTCCTGTAAGCTATCCTGTCTGCAGTGCTCACACTTTGTAGCATCGAGGGACAAGTCATACTCCTCACCCTGTCCAATCTAAAAAACAAAGAACAGAATTACTGAAATACCACCTGCAGACCAAAGTGAATAAATTCCCAGAGGCACTGCAAATCTGGTTTTTCAGACAAGACAGTTTGCCACATTCTCTTATTCTGTACAACAGAGATAACCATATAGACCAGCTGTGAGAGCTGCAGGTGAAAGAACTACAAAATTGATGATTATTGAGACCAGGGCATCTGCACCCCTACAGACTGCTTGGGCCACATCTCTGAGCTGTCAGTGGAATTTCTCATTTCACTCTGCACTGAGAGCAGGAACACCCTTTGCATTGAAAAATCAACAGATAATCTCAAGAGAAATTTTGAAAGAAGCAAAATATTAAAAGCAAATAAATGGGAGTGCAGTAAGAAGCAGGATTCAGAGCCTGTTGTGGTAAAGGCTCTGTGGCTCTGGCCAGCCAAGGTTAGTGCCAGTGTGAGGCCAAGCTGTTACTCCAACCCTGTCCTGGAAAATGCTGGGCCAACAATAGTGTGCACGAGAGAAACAGAAAATAGTACAACAGATGGTGCAGTGCTGTCTGAAGGCAGGGATATCCCATCCTGCTGGAGATGCTGTGTGGGTGAGTGACAGGCAAGAACTGGAGAGTCCTTGCCTTGCCAGAGGGAGCATTCCCAGAGAGATTCCTGCAGTCTGGGAGCAGCTGTGCAGCCACACACACACTCCCAGCAGGGCCTGCCTGTCCTAGCAGCATTTGCAGCTTCAGAAATTGCTGTCATTTAGGATTTTCCTTCAGGGACTGCACGAAGTACTCGGAGAGTGCTGCATTTTCCTTGATTTACTTCAGCAGTTAAGGAAGCTGTTCCTTGGCATCAAGCCTGACACTACAAGGAGTTTGCAAAGTGCCACAGCAGGTCCACTCCTGCTCGGGGCTACTGGGTTAGGGGGTTCACAGCTCTGTGCCCCCAGCTCTGGGGTAAATCCTCACTGCCCCTTGCAGAGGGCAAAGACACCTCACAGAGGTTTATTTGTCATGTCCCACGTTTGGCAGGTGACAGGGAAGGCCATTCTCCAGAACTCACACTGCATGGGGAAGCTCCCAGCAGCTCACATTCATTGCAGGAAGGGCCATTCTCAAATCTTTGTGCATTGAGTGAGGGGGAGGAGGAGAGCTGACACACAGTGACAGCCCACACGCACCATTCCTTTATCTGCTCTGCAAATCCAGCTGTGGTTTCTTCCACTGACCCAAATCCCACTGTTGCACATTGCAGTGGCATCTGTTGTAGGGGCAATTGTTTATGGATTAAGTGCAGGGGACTGCAGGATCTTAGTGCAGCCCTGAGCATCCCAGCGGAGGCCAGGACATTCTGGGACACCTCTGTCCATGGACAATATCTCTATTTGCTGCCCTCTGAAAAGGAGCTGGAGCTACAGCCTGAACTGACGTGGCTCTCTGTCATCCTGTCCCTGTCCTCTCTGAGTGCCATGGTTGAAATTGCACTCCTGGCTACCCAGGAAATTGAGTCACAAGCCTGCAGACACTTCATTTTGTACAGGGCACAAAGGTGGCTGACAAGCCAGCTTCAGCCTCCCTGGAGAAGAACAGGCACTAACGGTGTATTAGGGAGTGCTCACACAGAGAAGTTAAAACCTAGGTTTTTTTTTATTTGTTTTTCCCTTATTTCCCCCGCCCCCCCCCCCTTTTCTTTTTTTATCATTTCCCCATAAGCACCCAGGACTACGCAGCTATTGCCAGGTCAGGAAAGTCTCAGGTCACTGGCAGTCCCCACCACTGGGCTGAAATTTGCCTCTGTCTTCTGCTTATTGCAGACTCCCTCCCGCTGCTCGTGCAGTTGCTGTCAGAGTTGATTTTAGTATAATTTCAGCAGTGGCAGATGTCTTTATTTAAAATGATACCACAGTAATAAACACATAATGGGATAGAACTAAAACCCTGGGATTTATATGATTGCTTTTGTTTGCCTGTCCTGAAGCGTCAAACCCACAATGTTCTCGATTTGCCCAAATCTGAGATATGTAGCATTGCTTTTTGCTTTTTCATTCTGCAGGAACACAGAGCTCCAGAGTTTTACTTCTGTTTCAGAGGAAAAAAGAACAGAAAAAGAAAACTAATTGCTTTACAATGAAATGTTATAAACCATTTTCAGTGACCTGAACAGTGTGACCAGGTCATACCCAGCACGTGGTTTCTGTTGGAAGACCCTACAACACTCACTTTATACCCAGCCTGAAGCTCTCCTCAACCTTCAGCAGAGGAGGTGGGCTGGGAGCTGCAGAACTCACTCTGTTATTTGAAGAATGTGTTCTTTCAGCACTTTGCCTTGCTGAGCTATTTTTAGCATGAAAGTATTCCCCAAACCAGCTCTTTGCCCAGCTGCAAGGCAGAGCAGGAGTGAGAACAAGCTGCTGCTCATGAGAACAGTGCTGCTCACACTGACACTGCTGCTGAACAAAACACTCATCAAACTACAGACAGGGAACATGTCTTTGGCTGAACAACCCGTTGTACTTTTGTCACCCTAATGACTGAATATTGTAATTCTATCATAAACAGGACAGATCCACCATCCAGCAGCTCTGTTAAATCATAGAGTGAGGAGGCAGGTGGAAGGGAGAGGAGAAAGCTGCTGTTCTGAAATCAGCAGTTATTACATTTAAACCCCATGTCAGCACATTAATTCTTGCATATTAACTAATAACTCAGATAAAAATTAAAGCTGTTATGTTATATTGGTCCCACAACGTGCAACAGCAGCCTCCAGGAGTCCTTAATTGAGTGTGGAAAGAGGTATGGAAGCAAAAGCCTCCTGAAGGTGGTGGAAGGACACTCAGCACCTGCACTGAGCTTTGCAGCAGATCTTTGATCTCAGCCCTGATCTGCTCCCAGCTGTGCCTGGCCTTCCTCACACCTTGGGAAAACCAGGCACCCAAAAGTGAAATGCAGCAGGGCTTTCACAGGCGGTGAAAACAGTGATTACCCTCAAGCCTTCTCCTCCTGAATCCTCTGACACAATTAGATCCTGGCGCTGTTGTTTCAGCCCACACAGTGCTTACAGCCCAGTGCAATAACACACCTGCCACAGGGCAGGTCCTTCAGGGACACTGGGTTATGATACAAGGGTCATGCTGGGCAAGTGTGTGCTTTCTATTTCAGCTGATATCTGAGCTCTGTGCCGGGCTCCTATCACAGAAATGAGAGTGATGGACAACTGTAATTGCCTGGTAGATGAGTGACAACATAATTAACTGAACTCGTGCTGATTTGCAGCTTTGAAATTCCAGACAGAACCAAAGGCCAAACAAATAAATAACACATGTAATTAAGGAAACATTTATAGCCCCTGTGTTTATCTGCAGTTTTCTTATTTGGGTGCAAAAAATAGTTCATGATGGCACAGAAACACAAATATCAGGCAATTTAAAATAATGCAAATCACAGCATTTACAAAACCAGCTCCCCCTTTTCACCCTGCTCTGAGCTCCCTGCTGCCAGGGAAGGTCAGCAACTGCTCTTAGGTTGACACTCTTGGATGCTCCAAGGGCTGGAGAACCTCTGCTTTGGGGTTGTTCAGCCTAGGGACAAGAAGCTTCTAAGGAGACAGTGTTGTGGCCTTCCAGGGATTAGAGGGGCTATAAAAAAGAGGGAGAGCAATCTTTTACAAGAGCAAATAGTGATAGGTCATGGGAGAATGGTTTCAAACTGAAGGAAGGTCAGGTTAGATTAGATAAGAGGAAGAAGATTTTTAGAGTGAGGGTGGTAAAATACTGGAAAAGTTACTCAGAGAGGTGGTGAATGTTTCCCATTCCTGGAAAGATTCCGTGTCAGGTTGCTGAGACTCTGAACAACCTGATCTACTTGAAGATGCCCCTGCTCATTGCAGGGGTGTTGGACAAGAGGCCTTTAAAGGTTCTTTCCACCTCAAACTATCCAGATCCTATGATTTTCTTGTTACGGGAAATGCTGGCACATCATTTCCCACTTCTTACATGATCCAGAATTACCTTAGGGTAAAAACAAGTTTGTGTCTCGGTGTTTGCCTTCTAATTTTGTACAGACAGTAACAGAGAAGTCCCTCCCACCACGGATTTACTACTACCCATAATTGTACATTGCTAGCAGGCAGAGCGCAGTGCGTGGGTGACTCAAATCCCTGGCACACATCCTCTTCACAGCTACTTATAGGAAGGATGAAAATAAACTTCTTGTTGAATCGAACATGATGTTCTGGCAACAGAGATGCCAATTTAAGAGGCAGAGCCTCTGCCTCCTGATGGGCAGCAGGCACAAGCAGCTTTATGAGAAGTAAAACCAGGGCACTCCCATTTCTCCTCCTGGGCTGTGAGAGGGATCCTTCCCAGCACCTCCCTTCCCCACTCATCTGCAAAAGCACCTGACACGAGGAACAATCAATGCAATTGCTGCTGGCTACAGCTCATTTACTGATGCCTGGATTGATTGCTTGCTTGGCAGTCCGGGGTCCACAGGCATATGCACGTGTCCAGGTCTGCCCAATTCACTCCTCCCTCTGGAGAAGATCATCAGGATCACATGGAACTTACTAAGGCCAGAAACAGAGTTCCAAAGTGTAACTTTTGGCTCCAGATAAACACCCGAAAGAAATTCAGTTTTGAGGCAATCATACATACAGATACTATGAAAAACAGGAATATATTTTGGGGGCAGATAAGAAACCGCACAAACCTGGGCTATTTTTCACTGGATTCTGCTTGAATGCTTGCTTGAGTCTGCCGGGCAGGTGAGATACAGACTAATAAGAGGAGAGGAAGGAAGGACTGTCTGAGGTGTGGGAAGTCAGCACAGCCCCATATGCACACAGGGGGCTGTACCTGTTCCAAACTGGTCTCTCATCAGCTTGCTGTGGCTTTGCTGGGACACAGCTCCCACAAGGGAAAAAGCAGACACTGCTCAGGATAATTGAGAGGGCAGAGAATTTGGCAGCAGCTCTTGCTCACAGGACATTGATGCATTGCCCATCTGCCAGCAGCCCCTGGGTGCTGGTGACACGCAGGTCCTCAGGCTGCCGAGCACTCAGTCACCTGTAAGTGTCCAATATGATCAATCCTTGTATAACAGGGCTCCCAAGACACTCATTCCCTTCAGTGTGAAGGAGACAATCTGGCAGTGTGAAGCAAGTATTGATCTCCTGATCAGCAGCCAAGGCACATGTGCGAGTCCCTGGGCTTGCAAACGCGTGACCCCGCTCTGGAGGGGACGAGCCATTTGTGGCTTTCCCCACACTCCAACCCCACACCTGCACTCGTGCTCATGTCCAGCATGGTTTTGGCAGGGCTCTGATGGCAGAGGGAGGCCTGTTTTTCTGCAATTATACACCACACATGCTCACCAGGGGAAAAAGCCAGGCAGCACAGCTCCTCTGGCCCTCTGAGAGCCGAGGGAGCGCTCAAGTCAGAGGATTCCCATGTGCACATGGCATGGGTAAAACAAATACCTCGAGGCCATGAGCAAACTGAGCACCTGAGGTGCTGTGAGACCCAGAGCAGCTGGCTGTGCCTGCAGGGTGTTCTGGGGAGAAGCACAGGTGGCTGAGCTAACTTGCAATGACCTGCTCCCCTCACCCACAGAACATGGGAGCAAGCAAAGTCTTCTATATACAATAATACATACACAAAGTCTTCTATATACAATAATATACATATTATTAACTCTCTCAGATGTCTTTTTGAGCCAAAATTACTAGAGAAAACTTTCTAAAGGTAGTTGAAAATACACACAGAACACCCCCAAGGTTCAAACAACTGAATAACTCCTGCTGCTTTGAAGTTTATGCTCACTTTGCACAGAACAACAGTAACACAAAACCTTTGCAATTTTCTTAATGTGAGAAATAGCTGCACATGAAGTGCAGTGTGTCTGCCCCCTTTTACCTCCAATATACTTACAGTATATGAGAAAATGTTGGTGTCTATACAAACTTGGAGCATCTCTGACACCTGCCAAGCAACCTCTGAGCTGTGTGCAGACACCACTTACAGCAAAGTGACTCTGGTGTCTCCAGTTGTGCTCAGTTTCCTTGAGCAGCTGCAGTCACCTCTGAGGTGCTGCCAGTTCAGCTCCACTTGCTGCTGCTCTTGGTTTAACTAAGAGGGAAGGAAACTCCTGGACTGAGCACTCTTATCATGAGACCATGGCAATTCCAGTGACATTGTGGGGAAATCTGGACAGAGGTATGACCTGTCTGCAAGTTACTCAAGCATTTTCAAGAAAGGTTCAAGACCTTTCCCAAAAGAACAGTCCCCACAGTTGTGAGGTGCTGAGAGAGAGCACTCCCACCTTGCCAGTCAGCACAAAAATACCCAAACCTAGGTTTTTGTAACACCTGGGAACACAAGAGCATTAATTGGCTGTTTTTCCCAGAAAGAAGAAATAGATATCAAAATCAGCTGAAAGGAAATCATTACTGTCACATAACAGACATTGTGGACTATGTGAATGCTCCCTGTGGAGCTCACTGTGGGCTGTGAGTCCCTAGGCGAGAAAAGAACAGAAATAGAAAGCACAAGACTCACCCAGCCACGACCACGCTGTGTTGTAGCAACCCCGGAGCCTCCTGTCCACCTCAGACCCTGAAATGGCAGCCACGCTGGCCCCGGGTGAGCCATGAAACCATCTCCCTCAGGTGCAGGGACTTCACTTGATCCACAGGAAATGAGCCAGCACTGATTCAAAATCACCTCATACAAAATCCTCTCTCTGCAAAGCCTATGGAGCCCATCACAGTCACTGATGGCTCAGGTTTTGGCCTTCACAGAGGCTCCTTCATGGCAGGTGCCTGTTTCATCCTCCAGAATCACACACCAGGGAGATTCTCGCCTGGTCTGAATCTGCTGATAACTGTATTCACTGGAGTTTGCTTCCTTTAAAGATGAGATTTGAGTCTCAGTCTCTCCATGCCCATTCCTGGCCATGCTCCCTAGCCATGGTGTGAGGGGATGGTTCCCCAGGCCCCGTTCCTGGCCGTGCTCCCCAGCCATGGTGTGAGGAGACGTTTCCCCAGGCCCCGTTCCAGGCTGTGCTTCCCAGCCATGGCATGAGGGGATGGTTCCCCAGGCCCTGTTCCTGGTGTGCTCCCCAGCCATGGTGTGAGGGGACGTTTCCCCAGCCATGGTGTGAGGGGACGTTTCCCCATGCCCTGTTCCTGGCTGTGCTCCCCAGCCATGGTGTGAGGGGACGTCTCCCCAGCCATGGCGTGAGGGGACGTCTCCCCAGCCATGGCATGAGGGGACGTCTCCCCAGCCATGGCGTGAGGGGACGTCTCCCCAGCCATGGCATGAGGGGACATCTCCCCAGCCATGGCGTGAGGGGACGTCTCCTCAGCCATGGCGTGAGGGGACGTTTTCCCAGCCATGGCATGAGGGGACGTTTCCCCAGGCCCCGTTCCAGGCCGTGCTCCCCAGCCATGGCGTGAGGGGACGTTTCCCCAGGCCCCGTTCCAGGCCGTGCTCCCCAGCCATGGCGTGAGGGGACGTTTTCCCAGGCCAGCTGTCCCTGAGGGATGGTGGCATTCCTGAGGCCTTGGGCCTGGCTCTCCACAGGATGGACAGTCCCTTGTGAGGGAGCTCACAGAGCTCAGCACACAGGGTGTGGGTTCTGGCTCTGCCAGAGACAGCATTTCACATCTATCAGCTTCAGGGATAACATGAGATAGATATCCAGGACAGAGCAGCTCAGAGCTGCAGCACCCAGAGGACGCCTCACCCAAGCACTGTGAGTGAAATGGTTTCTTACATTAAAGCTCCTGCAGGAGGGATGAGGATTTTGACACCTGTGGCTTCCCCTGCCCTGCCAGGAGCCCTCTGTCCTTATCTTGCTCAGTGCTCAGGTGGGCACTGAGGTGTGGCTGGGGCTGCCAGATCCCAGTTTTGGGGTGAGGTGCCCCCCACCACCCCCAGAGCAGCCCAGGCAGGGTGGGCTCTGCCCCACTGGGAACACCCCTGGCAGCCACAGGGGTCTTGCTCTGAGGGGTGATCAGACAAGGCAGTGGGTTCACGTTTCAGGCAGCAAAGTCCTGCAAAAATGGAGTCTGGAGCCCCAGTTCACCCCAGGCCAGCTCAGCAGGGCCGAGCAGCCCCAGCCCCTGTGACCCTGTCACTGTCAGGGCATCTGCAGCCCTTCACCTTCACCAGCTCCCCCAGCCCAGCCACCCCACAGCAGCTCAGAAAGCAAGCAAAAGCTGTTTCTGGGCACAGAGAGGCTTCTTCTGAACAGCAGAAATGACTAACTGACCCAAAATGTCCCTGGATCTCGATAGCAACAGTGTCAGAGGTTTTTGCCACTTCTCATTTGATCGTGACTATCCCTGTACCTGGCGTTTTCACTTAATCCCCACCTTCATGAAACCCTGTTAGAAATCTATTTTTAAGCAAAGTCCGTGTCTAGTTTTGTGACCGTGACACAAAGATTGGAAGTGTAGTCTGTATCTCTGAAAACCTCAGGAAAAAACCCTGCCATGCTCTCATGTGCTCACAGTCCTGTGTCTGTCTGAACCTTTTCCTTCTCCTGGGGGTAAAGCTGAGGGTGTGCACAGAAAAATGGGCACTTGATGTATTTATCAAAGCCAAAAGAGATACAGGGTTTAAATAATGAACATATTATAAATACACACATATTATACATAAATATTATACATACATATTATATACATATGTATATATAATTATATCATACATATTATATATAAATACAGAGCATTCACCTAGAATCACAGAATATTAATATACACTAGCATTCTCATACTGCTGTCATTATTCTGTTAGGTTTTTAATCCTCCAGTTTAAAAGGGACCTCTGAAATCTAATGTACAGATTCAGGAGAATCTCTCAATCTCACATGGCAGGGCTGTAATTAAGAATGGCTGAGAGAGGCATATGAGCAGCAGGTCGGGTGGACCTTTCATTTGCAGATGAGCTCTCCAAGTAAGTCGTTCTTCCCTGATTCATATTATAAAATACACTTTAATCTGTTTCAAGAAAAACCTAGCCAGAATTGTGTAATTTCTGAGACATGCAGGGAAATGAGCGAGGAGGGAGGAACCCAAGGGTAACAGGAATTAAAAATGCATGTTTAAAGCCTTTGGTTTCAGCATAATTCCTGTTTCAGGTGGGATTATTGCAATTTCTACTGCTGGAGTATTCGATTTATTACTCCAAAGAGAGCCAGAAGTGAGGAGAAAAGCCTTAGGTGATACAAGGTGTTAGGCAGGAAGAGTGAGAATTAGGCAGTAGGTGTTTCTACACAAGAGCTCCTCTTGTTTTCTGTTGGTGTGAATTTGGTGCAGTAGTTGTGGTGCCTTCCTGTTGCCAAAGATGAGAGGTTTTCCAGGGAGTTTAATTTAAAAAAGGGTAAGGAGTTGTTGCTCTGATAACAAATGATCACAGAGTTGATTTTGAAGGATTATTGGGTAAGGCTTACAAAACAAGAAGAAATTAGAATCGGGTAATTTTAGCGGTTCTTTTGCAGTGTGTTAACAACTACTTCATTTTCCCATCTGCTGTATATCAGATAAAACATAGACCCTGTTAGAGCACGACTTTATAATCATTCATTTATTCCCTACGCCCAGCAGAGGAATAGCTGCAGCAGTTTGCAGTGTGGTCCCTCTGCTCTGAGTGTTTCTTTGTGTCTGTAACTTCATCTCCGGCTTGGCAACATCTGCTGGGAGCAGACGATGCGAATGCTCAGCGCTGCCAGCACGCAGGCCAGGAAGCATCAGAAACTCTTTCCGATCTGCTGGCTGGATTATTGCATGAAAGCCAGCAAATTCAGCCTCTGTGTGTGTGTGTAGGGCTCCAATTACCTGAGATCCTCTGCAGATATTACAGTGCCTCGTGGGGGAGTCTCATTTAGTATGCGCAATGAAATCGCTGTGGCACCGATCATATGATTTGAAGACTCAATCCTGAGGCAGCACTAGTGAAAAAGGGGAGGTG
Source organism: Petroica traversi (assembly GCA_025920805.1). Taxonomy (NCBI): domain Eukaryota; kingdom Metazoa; phylum Chordata; class Aves; order Passeriformes; family Petroicidae; genus Petroica; species Petroica traversi. The sequence goes on along the minus strand of JAHLSL010000072.1, from coordinate 4,235,355 downwards.
GAAGCAAGACACTCGGTTCAGACAGCGCGAGGCTGTGAGCAGAATTGCGTTCAGCAGGCAGGAGCAGGGCTGGGGGATCGGGCTGCTGGATGTGCACTCGGGGAGCCACAGCAAAGCTCCATTTCTGGCCAGCCTGCCTTTCGTCAGGAGGCAGAAAAGGAAATGCGCTGATTCAAGGGTGAAGGCAGGGACAGAGGCAGAAATCTCTGTGGAACTCCTCTGATAACCACCTTGAGAGTGATTTTTACCTCTGGAGAGTGCTGGTTCCAGCTGCCTGTCTGGGAAATGTGAAGAAAAGGATGCACATTCTGAGGAAGCATTTTACTGACAGCAGAGCGAACTAGAGGAGAACTTTTACCTGCATTACTGGAATTTGGGAAAAATAATATAAGCAAGAATTCTCTGCCAGGATTCTTTTTTTTACACTTCTTCACAAGTCCTGGAGAGAGATTTTGTGTCTCCTCCTGAGGAAAAGACCCACCAGAAGTCAGAATACTGCAGACTTTCCAAAGAACAGGCATGGTACAAAATGTGATTTTAGTGTTTTTCCGCAGGCGACTCAGCCAAAGACCTGCTGTTGAGGAGCTAGAAAGAAGGAATATACTGAAACGTGAGTATTTTCTTCTCCTAAGTATTTTATGTGTGTTTGTTGAAATCAGCGATTGCATTTCCAGAATGTATAATTTTTAAACAGACAAATTGTTTCACTGGGATTATTTTCTGTACCTAAAAGTTTTAATTTTTCACAAAGACTTGCAATTTTAGGACAGAAATGAACTGTTCAGGTTCAGGCTTTCCAATAATTTTCATTCTGATTACACTCTTACTGGTGTCCCAGAGGGGAGTGCAATCTGTCACAGTGCCATGAGAACTGGAGTGACATTTTTCAAGACCTGGATTTTCAAGGCAGACAGAGATGGGATTCTCCCCAGGTCCATTGGCTCACGTCACTGGAGAGCTTCCCAAAGCCAAGTCAAGGATCAGTCTGAGATCTCAGGATTATTGGAGGGGCAGCTCCAGGCCTGTTGCAGGCACTGCCTCACTCAGCATCTCTCAAATTATCAAGGCAAAACTTGCAGCTCTTTCCCTAAATGTTTCAGGGGATCCAACAAGTGATGGACATGATCCCTTTCCTTAAAACTGCTGAATGAGGGGAAGGTGAGAGGCAGTTTTGAAATTGTCTCCACCATGGACCTCAGAAGGGGGGATCTATCTGCTATTTAGTTTATTTAGTGTTGAAAGACAAACCCCAGAATGATGTGAATGGTAATTTCTCATTAAACCAGCATAAAGCATAAAGCCACAGAAATCTGCCACACAAGCAGTGCTGCTTGCTCTGTTTAACTGATATTTAATCCTGTGACTGTAATTCACTGGGAAGAAAGTAATCTGCATTGTGTTATCTAAAATGTCATGTCTCAGAACTTTCTTAGTGGTTCCTAGGGAAAAACCTTATACTCCTGCCATTGGGGTTATTTGGGATTTCATTTGAGTTTTAACACAAAGGGATTCCACAGGCAACATATATTTAGCAGCATTTTCTGTACAGTTCCAATGCACAGATCACACAGAGTAAAATGAGCTGTATTTAGCATGTGCACAGCCTGAGGAGAAAAAGGAAACCCTCCTTGCAATGTGAGTGGGTGAACTTGGCCAAACTTCACCTGTCATCTACCATGAGAGGCAGGAAAAAGCAGTAACCCAAGATCCTGAACTACGTGGGGCCAGATTTTCAAGAGTCAGTAACCAAGATATCTGAAAATCCGTTTCTTTGGGTTTTTCCTGGCTAAGAAAAAGCTGACATCCACTGAAAAAATCTGTTCCTTTATGTTGACTTTTTTGAAGTGTGCTGGTTACATCCTTAATCTGGGTTAAACTGACCTGTTTTAATAATAAAAAAGTTTGAATACACTCATATAATGAGCTTAGAGAGAGATAAAGCAGAAAGAAGATAAAGCAGAATTAAAGATAGTTCCTGAACAGCAGCTAGACATACTGGTTTAGATTTGTATCTCATTTAAAGAGCTCCCAGCATGGAGCAAATTTATTGATTTCTGTTGAGTTGCTCAGGCTTTACACAGGTTCAGCTGGGATCAGAACCACTTCCATTTTATTTTATTTACCTAACCACTTCCATTTTATTTACCTCTGCCATTATATGAAAAGCTGAGTATCCTGTAACGCTGCAGCAGTAGAAAAGCCCTTCAGTGAAATCCCCACAACCTCCTCCAGGTGTAGTAAGGGTTTGTGGAGTTTTAAGTTGTGCATTTCCCAGCATCTTTAATGTTCATAATTGGTACTGCTGACAGAAGTTCTTTTATGGACTCAGAATTCACACTTGTACAACTCTGGTCAAAAGAGAAGCATACTGCAAAGTACAACCAGTCGTACTTAAAAGCAAATCTCAGCGAGATTTCTCCTTCAGGGAGTTGTTTCTGAGATAAAAGTAACACCTAAAAAGCAAATTTAAAGCCAGCACTTTCTTACAATTTTGTTGATCTTCCAAGTCCTTTAACCACAGAGAAGCAGTGCTGGCTTCCCACCAGGCAGGGAAAGCAAACGAACCAGACTCTCAGCCCAGGTGTCAGATGTGTCCTTGCTGAACTCCCAGCCAAGAAGGCTTCTCCTGAACCCCACTGTTCAATCCCTGCTCCCTCTGAACCCAGGGAGCTTTGGTGTCACACAGAGCTGAGAGCTCCCCGAGGAGCTGCCAGAGCTCAGAATCACTTCCAGCACTGCACAGACCCCCTCAGATCTGGGAGCATCTCTGCTGAGATTTACAAATCAGCCCTCAGCAATGAATGGATGTGTGTGGGCAGAATGATGGGGATGGGAAAAGCCTCTCTGGGTTGTCTGAGTAATAATGCTTGAGTCCTGGAATCCCTTGCCAGCATTTCATATCAAATCTCAGGTTATTGTCTCTGTAAAAGAACTATTTCTTTGATTTCTTGGAGCTGGAAATTAGCACTGAACCCTAGTGAACAGAAATATGTCACTACACATTTAGTATATTTGGAAAAGTATTTTCTGATCAGAGATGAGTATTTTTGGCTTTGCTTTGGGAATTAGAATCACAGAATCATAGAAGTGTTTAGGTTGGAAGGAACCTTAAAAATCATCTTGTTCCAGCCTCTGCCATGGGCAGGGACACTTTCCACCATCCTAGGTTGCTCCAAGCCCCATCCAACCTGCCCTGAAGGCTTCCAGGGATGGGGCAGCCAGGGCTTCTCGGGGCAATTCTCTCACTGCATATCACATCATATCTTTAAAAGGCACTACACCGCAGAAAATTATCTATTTTTAATTAAAAAAAATACAGAATAGGAATATCTACTCTAAAATGGGCGAGTTAAAGCTGAATGAATAACTTCTTGCAGATATCTCTGTATCTAAGAATACCCTCTACTTTTGAAAGCCTGTTCAGCTTTTACACATTGCAGACTGAAATAGCTGCTCGTCCCTGACACAGCACCAATTTTAGCTGACCTGTTCTCCTTACATTTTGTGCCTTGCCACTGAATTGTAATGCAGCACATTTAAATGCATTTGATTTACATTTCTACCGTATCCAGGTGGAGCTATGCACTGTGTTATTTTAAATAGGTTTGATTGCACTTCAGGGCTTTAATGAGTGCAAAAATCAGGGAGAAAAAATGCTTCATTGTTAAAAATATCTTGGAAATCCATCTGCAGTGCTCGTGGGCTTTGGAGGCGTAGTAGAAATCACGTGTATGCTTTAACAGTGGAAATGTCTAATGCAAGTGGCATAATAAACCTCTCAGTAGTACCCAGAGAATCCCTGAATGGTTAAACCTTTTTCTCTGGCTCTGCAGCTTTGTTCAGGTCACGGGCTTGCGCCTAAATTTAGTAACAGATAGTACTGGGAATAGCAACGCCATTAACTCGTTTCCTAAGGCAGGGGATCTATTTCACACCGTGTTACAGCACTCCGGGCTATTTTTAGAGCCTGTGTGTAGGAGTTGTCACGGCTCCAGAGTGAACAGGCACAACACACAAAGCCAGGGGGCTGAGCTCGGAGCAGAGCTCTGCACAGGAGCACAAAGGGGTCTGGAGTCAGGGAATGCCAGGAGTGATGCAGCCTGAGAGAAAGGCTGGGCACAGAGCAGCTCTCCCAGGAGCTGCTGCGATCTGACAGCATGAATGGCTCCGGCAACACGGGGAGGAAAGAGCGATGATCAATCGGCTACGGAGCGTTTTGATTTTCCTGCTGCGGTTTATCCGAGAGGAGCGTTGGTGTGGCTGCTGCTGTTTCATTAAAGCCCCGTGGAGTTCAGAGCTGACATTGGCACGGGCACGGTGTCCTCACAGAGAGGTGACTCCGTGCTCCAGCACGCAGCAGAGATGCTCTGAATTACCCAAACTCACAACCGCGAGCTGCTCCTTTTGCTGTGCTCATTATTGCCTGGAACTTGGGAAAACACCAAACTTCCTCATGAGGAAAGTCATCTTTTTCTTTATACTCTCTGCAGAACGAAATGACCAAACGGAACAGGAAGAGAGAAGGGAAATCAAGCAGAGACTGACAAGAAAGGTAAAATCCTGCAATACCTGTTACTAGATTTTAGAAATATAGCAAAATTACTACAATATCAACCAGCCATAGAGGTTGTTATTACACAAAACCTCACTTAATGTGCATCCTCTTTAGCAGTGTCTGCTGGTAGTGTCTGGTAATATGAATTATAGACATACCTACCTTGTCTCAGCTAGATGAGATTTACTAGAATATTTACATATTATCTTAGTCAGAAGATGGGCACTGCATATTTGTCAGCTCCATTGCTAGAAAAACACTTTTTCATTCTTTCTAGCAGAGCTGACTCCCTGCTGAGCACCAGGTCTGCTCCCATAGTACATAACTTTTTGCATTTAAAATATTCTCAGAATTAGAACAGGATCTTGTTCTTCTGTTCCTAGAAATCCCTAATGGAATTACAGACTGAATATACTGATAACTTGTTAAAGGCAGACTGAAATTCTAAAAATTTCTGTCTAGTGCTAAGAATCTCACACAGGCAATCTGCCTCTGCCTGTGGCAGAACATCCTACAGCATCCAGAACCATCCAGAGATCCATCATGATTCCTTTACATTTTGAAAATATGTTTTATCAATATCTGGGTTAAAATATTTCCCTCTTTTGTCCATTATAAAGGCACTGTGCTGTAGCCCCCAACTCCATTTGAACCATTATTACTCTCCAAGTGATTAAATATTTCCCTGGAGTTTCCAAGGGCGGGGTGGTTTTCCATATGTGTAAAAGCACACTAAGCTAAGATAAACAGCAGAAAATATTGCATTTTTTCCTGTTATGTTTGTTATTAACCCTGGTTTTATTTCACAAAACTTCTGAATACAGCTTAACCAGAGACCTACAGTTGATGAACTGAGAGACAGAAAGATCCTGATTCGATTCAGTGATTATGTGGAAGTGGCAAAAGCACAGGACTACGACAGGAGAGCAGACAAACCATGGACACGGCTGTCAGCAGCAGACAAGGTACTGAAGTTCTGCTTTCTCCTTGCTTTGTCTGTCGTGATACATCTCATTTAACCTCTGGAACATTTCCTCTCTGTACCCATTGCCATTATTTTTTATGCCAAAATCACACCAATAAAATGCCAGTTTAGAACTCAAAAGGCTTCTACCCACCCAATACAATCTTTTGGGCTCCAACTGAAAACCATTTCCAGGCAATACAGCATAAACCTCTGTCCTCAGTGTGGAATTTTTGTCCCAAACATGCAAAGATTTCCTATCCTGTTTTTCCTGTGAATGCTCAAGGAGTCATTGGACCCCCGTTCTCCTGAGCATCATTTTGTCCCATCACAAAGCTGCCTGCAGGTGATTTCCATCCCCATTTCAGTGTCACATTTAGGTGCTTGAGCAGTAAGAACAGTTCACCACGACTCCAGCCAGAGCTGGGAGGTTTCAGGGCTGCAGGGAGCAGAAGGAGGAGGGTGCTGAGACAATTACTGGCAAAATGGCAGAGACAGGACAGTTAACAAGGCTTTGTGCTGAGATTTGGAAATCAAACACTTTGCTTTCCATCCCAGTTTCTCCCCAGTAAGGGACAAAGGGGTCTAGAAAAGGAACTGAGCATTTCTACTCCAGGAGCTCTTCTCCCAAGCTCTCTAAAAAGGTGAACAAGCTACTCCATAGTAATCAATGGGATAAGGATTTTATATTTTCCTTGTAAGTACTTTTATTAGAATTAGACTTGTCCTGGTTTCGCTGTTTCAATGTTCATGTTTCAATTAACAAGGCAGGTTTAGAAGCAAATAGAAAGTGACAATTCAACTGGTGGCACACATCAGGAAGTCAGGGTCAGAGCTGCACCTTTGCATTTGTGACTGGAAAATGGATCAATTCCTCAGCAGCTTCTCTTAATCTTTAATAAATTTGAACTGGAATCTTATTAAATGTGAGACAAGCAGCCCTGAGGTGTTATTCTGTCAGAATTGCTTCTAGACAGCAGTGACCCTGTCAGCAATCAATAGCACATGAGAAGTATCGTGTCACCAATCCATACTACCCAAATATTCAGCATTTCTACCAGCATTGAGTACTCTACTGTACCCAATAGCTGCTTCTTCTGCCCCAGAAAACTCTTCTGCTCTGCAGGTCTGGCATTTTGCAGTGCTCACAAACACAAAATTAATTGTTCATGTTTGTCTCTTTTCAATTTCAGGCAGCAATTCGGAAAGAGCTGAACGAATACAAAAGCAATGAAATGGAGGTCCATGCATCGAGCAAACACTTGACAAGGTCAGTTCTCCAGCTGTTTATTTCCACTGCCTGCTAAAAACTCTGCTTGAGTCCTGAACCTGTGGATTTTACATGCTGGATGTGGGAGAAGAATATGGAAAAGGAGATGAAAATTAAAAGAAAATGGGAGCCTTTCTCTTCCTGAAGAGAACCCATTTTTCTGATTTTTTGGGGGGTTTTTAGTAGCACACAGCAGGAAGCCTGGACATTCTCCAGAGCATCCCTCAGTCAGCATTCCTTGCACAAAAGATTCAAAGATAGGACAAAAAAATAAAGCATGTAACACAGAAAACAATATGATTTTTCAAAGTAGAACAACTTAATACACTGCATAAAGATCTCTGAATTAAATGTCCTGGAGGCTGCAGCCTTATCACAAACACTGCAACTTCCCTGCTCAGAAATACAGACCTGGCCACACCCAGTGCCCAGGGATAATGCCTTTGTTTTAATTGGATTTGTTCTAAAGGATTCAGCCTGGGGATTTCAGAATTCCCCATCAGTGCAGCTGCTATTGGAAGGAGCAAGCCCCAGGTAACTTAATGACAATTAACTCCCTGTCATGGGCAGGTCAGGAGAGAGAAGAGGTTTGGATTCTTCTCACTCTCCACGTGACTGGGCCACTGGGAACCGGGTCAGGGCAGTGCCTGCTCCACGGGCCAGCACTGGGGACAGGGACTGTGTTTGAACACACATCATTCATTCATTCATTCATTCATTTCCCTTCTTTAAGGGGAGAATAAATATGAGAGGCTGATTCCACAGCCACTGATATTGCAAAAAGCCAAAGGGCAAAGCAGCCTCCCTGCATGGATGGGATGAAACGTGGGAAGGGAAAAGGGATGGCTGCAGTTTCTGTCTGGAAGTGAGCTGAACATCCCCTAATTGAAGCTACCTGGAGAGTTTGAGTAGATGATAATGAGAGATTCTGAAATTTGTTCAGGATATTAGGAGTAAACAGGCTTCCAATTTACAATTAGTGCTACGGCATTACAAATGATTGGGGCTTTAATTATGGATCTCAGCCAAAAGAACAAGTCTACAGAGCAGGAAGAATATTTATCCCAGACTCACAAGAGTATCAAACGTTTCACCAGCAGGATCTCCTTGTACTTTATGAAGCATTTCAAAATTGTTTAACTCTTAAAAAAGAACAAGATCACTGCAAAAAAAAAAAAAGAAAAAAAAGAATCTTGCTACCAATGACATACTGTGGCTTCATTCACTAAAAGAAAAAACCCAAATGAACTACATACCTGTATTTGCAATTGCATTCTCAAATCAATGTACTGGGCCCTGAGGACCCTGCACTACAGTCATGGCACAGGGGTGAGAATGTGCTGGGGAAAATTAAGACTTAAGAATTGCTAATACTCTTCAGCACTGCCCTGTACCTTTAACAATGCATACTTTTGTGAGCTTTAAAAGATATTGTTAATCTAACATAAACCCCCCCTAAAATAATTGATTTCTATTGCAAAACGGTTTGAAAAACATCTCTCTTTTCTCCTAGATTTCACAGGCCATAGAAATTTTCTTCTGAGAAGAATCTGTCTTTACTTTTTGATATTGCTGCTGAACACAGATCAGGGAACACTGGAGCCCTTCCCTGAGGTTCCGTGCAGGCTCCCTGGACGTTGATGTGACAGAAGGACTCTGCAGCACTTGGGGACAGGAGCCAGCCCCGAGCTCTGGGGGCAGAAGAGCCTGGCCTGTGGAGTGGGACGAGCTGCTGGAAAAGACTGAAGTGAAGCTGCCCGAGAGCCTCCTGCTCTCCTTTCCCAGCTGAGTGGAACTGCTTTGCAGCCTGCCTTGAAAGGGAGATGCTGTGCATGCTCAGGCTTCACCATTCCAAGGCCTCGACATCGACGGACGTGACGCTCTGTCATCCAGTATTATGTTGACAAGACATTTTGAACTTACCACAATTAGTTTGTAAAACACCTAAGTTCATGTTCTAAAAACTAATTTAATGTATTATAATTTCATTCTTTTTTATATACTGTCTAACAGAATCACAGCTGCAAGCATTTTTGATTCCTGTTACTTTTGTTCTTTAATTAAATGACTACTTATTGCAGGAAATGAACACGTTTCCTAAAGCTCTTTTTTCCCCAGGGATAGTTGGGAAGAGATTCTAATTATTATGCACCAAACCATTTGACTTCTCCATCAACACGGAGTCTGCAAAAGGATGATCTCAACTAAGGTTTTCCATCTTGTGGAGTAGCATAAGCTGGCTGTCACCGTGCACCAGTTGAGGCTCTGACCCTCTAAAAATGACAATTTGGTTCACTGTTGCTCAGAATTACCAAATTTGACAACCAGAGGCAGAAATGTAACAATGTACTTTGATGTTTAACAAACAAATGGTTTTAATGCTTTCTTGGCAGTAGGAAGAAAAATGTTACTAAATGCTAATAGCAAAGCAGATAGAACTGGTTGAGCAAAATGTAAAGCCAGACATTTTAATAATGCCTGACATGCAGAAGCACCTGAGGATTCAATCAATACTTCTAAAAAAATACTTGTGAGAAAAATAATTGGTAAACCACACCTGGTGAGACAGAACAAAATGGTGAATCCACTCACAAAACAAACATTTCTCTGCAAGACTCAAGTGCTGCCGTTCTAGGGAGTCATTCAATGTTAAAAACTTGAAAAAGGCATTCTTGCTCTTGTAGCTTCATTGGGATGATCTCCATGGAGTGTGACAATAATAAAATGCAGTTGTCAAAGTGCTTGTACAGACTACTACTGAATTGCTGTGAGGTGGGGAACAGCCCTCACACACAGAGTCAGTTCTGTGCCACTGGGGATGGAATCACAGCCACTGCAGCTGCTGCTGGAGAAGCTGCAGGCAGGAGTGGAAGGTAAGGACACAGAGCAACACAAGGTCTGTGTCAGAGCAATGGGAGAAGGAGCTGAGGACTCATGGGAGAGGTGGTGTCAACATTTTATTTTGTCTTACTTGACTATCACTTGAAGACTTGAATGACCCCATCACTTGATCCAAAGTTTTTTCCTCTTTATTGTAATTTTTCAACTTGCTGGCTTTTCACAGAAATATGTAACAACATAACTAGCCTTTTAACACTCGTGTATTTACCATTTTATTATTAATAATACAGCATTAATTCTTAACAACAACATAATGATAGTCCAGGTGCAATATACAAAAAGGCTAAACAGAAAGGAGAGCAAAGTTTCTACAGCAGAAGAAGCATTCTCAGCTTGAGCAGAGCAGATGAGCCACTACAGACTAAGTTTATAGTTAACTACAAACTAAACTTGGCTAATAATCCTTGCACTGGAACTCTCCTGTTCAGCAGGGATGCACACTTCCACTGGTAATAAATATTATACAGAACACATTCAAATTTTGTTGAAAAATAGAATAAAAATATAGTAAGGGTAACTTAGAGCAGTTTTTAGACGTCAAACAGTGTCTCTGGGCTGTGTCACTGCTGCTGTGTCACCTGAGCCTCGGGTGGCTCTGAGTGGCTCTGTCCTTGCCGTGCTCTCTGCTCCTCCCTCAGGCAGCCCGGCCCCTGCTCTGCTCCTGGGGGAGACACAAGGGACAACTGCAGGGCCCTGACCCCTGGCACTGATCCTGCCTGCTGCTGGGGGGTCTGGAGGTGTTTGGAAACTCCCTGGGCCATGGATTGTGCCTGGTTCCTGCTGGAATTTGGGATCACACCTCAGAGGGCTCAGGGAGGCTGTGTTTGGGCAGCTTCCCCCAATGGCAAAGGGGAGCAGGCTTGCAGTGCACAATTCCCATCACCATCTAAAAACAAGGCACTTGTATTATTTTTCCCACATTGCCTCATTGTAACAAAAAACTTAGGCCTTGCTGTGCTTTTTTAAAAACCTTGTACAGTTTAGAGAGAAGTCCTGTTTCAGTCAGATAAAATTCTGCCACATCAGTGAAAGGTTTAACATCTAATGGGGTCCATCTAGTGGAGATCACAGTGAGCACAGGCCCAAAAAAACCCCAAACCACCCAAAACCCAGAGGCTCAGAAAACATTCATCCACTTACGTAAATGGGATGAGTGGACCAAATCATTTACTGGAAATTTCAGTGTAATCATTTCCAGACACAACCTTGTGGCTTTACAATTCCTACCCAAAATATTTGCACAGCAGCTTTATCTGACTTCTTGCTGATTTAAAGCAAAATTGCAATGGCACTGAGTAAAAAAACCAACAGACAGGATCTGTTTTTCTTGACTTGTTTAATTTCAGTACAGTTCCAACACAAGTGTTGAAAGTCTAACACCACAGACAAACAGGACTGAGATCACACCAGGTGGTTTGGACCCTAAAGAACTCCTGGCTGTATTCTGGATCAGACCCAAAACATAGATTCAGAGTGAAATTCAAAGTGATTTCTCTGAAAGGCAGTTAAGTAACCTATAAAAATTGTTAAAGATTTATTCAAAAGTAGCATGTGCTAAAAATAAAATTGCATATTACATTTTAGCAGACACAGTAAAATAATTCCAAATCTCACAGGTGAGTAAGTCTTATCCACACAGATTTTAATATTATTATGGAAAATATGCTTTCATTTCAGTAGTTTCTTTTAGTGTGAAAAAGAAATAAAATTTTCCATTACTAACAAATGTTTATATTCACCTTGAATTTCAGGAAGGAATCTGAAAAATCACTTCAGAATTCTGCCTTTGATTGAAAAAAGGTCTGCAATCCCCTGCGAACGTTACACAGCTCCTCTTCTTGCTGTACAAAAAAATGACATTTATCACTTTCATCATTTATCACACTACATCTATCACATGCTTTTGAAAAAAGGCAGATTTTTTATTTAATTTATTGCAATCTTGGTGCACTGTAAATGCTGATTAACATATCAAATATGATACTTTGCACCATTAAGATTAAGAACTAAATGAGTCCATGCACATAAATTGAAAATTAGAAATTAAAATTTTAGTAATTTAGTGCTCAAACAGCAACAACTAAATAAATAAAAATGAGGACAAGATAATTTTATTTACCATTTCTTTTAGAAATTTCTCTTGCAGTCCTTTTATATCTTCTTTCATCAGATGCATCTACAAAAAGACACTGAATGCATCTCTTCTGCTCACAACTGCCACATTTTCAAGCAAACATGAAATCCCTAAAGGTGTTTTAACCAAGAGATACAGATGCACCTGCCTATGGAAAGGGATGTTTCAAATTTGTTCTTTCTTGCATGAATAGCATCAATAACAAAGCCACAGAATGCAGAATAAGTCCTGGTAACTGCACACACCCTGCAATGGGTGAAATCTAGGCCTAAACACTGAATATTGTTAAATTAAGGGACATTTAAAAGCTAAAAAATATTATATATCATTAATATAATGCCGAGGATAAAATCTTTAGGGAAAAAAGTCAACACTGATGCCTGTGGGTACAGTTGAAGAATTATTAAAATGAGCAAAATGAAAGCTCACCATACCTCTGATGTAAAAACATTTTCTTCATAGTCAACAGAATGGTAGATGTTCTTTTCAAAGGAAGCTTTAAGAATCTGAATTCTAAAGAAATAAAGGCAGTTCAAACAGCTTTGCTACATCAGACCTTCCTACTCAGAGTACAAACACATCCCATTGTTGGGAGTCTATTTGCATTTAAAGCATGGATAAATATCCCATAATTGTTACTGCTGGGATAACCCCTCAGGTATGTGCAGAGTAATTCTATGAACATTTTAATCTAATTGTCTCATCAACCATCTCTCTTTTATGGAAGAAGCTGCAGAGAGAAGAGGACTTGTGCTGATCTCCCTGAACTGAGCAGAGCCCAAACCTCATCCCAGGATTAGGGAACCCTACTGACCTCTGCTGCTCATTTTTCATGTACGTACTAAAAGTGTGGGAATGCTTTTTCCAAAAGGTCTGGAAAGAAAAATGTTAAGAGATGTTAATCAATAGGAACTGAATTTCTAACTAAAAGTCATTAATTTTTAATATGAACAAAATGACAACCACAGACTCAACACAGAAGGGGCAGGAGTTACACAGCCCCCACAGAAAACCCAGCCCATTAAAATACTTTAGGAGTTTATTGTGGGAGGAAAAACATACAGGAATTGATATAGTGGATACGTGCAGGAAAACCTTGGAATTCTAAGAGCATCCTGACACCCCAAATGTACCATTTGAAGTACAAAGATAACAGTTATGAAAATCAAAATTAATGATTTTTAACCCTAAAGGTAAAGACAACGTGAATAATCTACAGATTCCACAGGAATTCCCTTTCACCCACAATCAAACAACTGAAATACAAACCAAGAATTCTTTTTCCATGATTTTCAGGGACTGAGAATCCTTTTCAAATTTCTCAAGTTCCTCAGTGAGAGTAAAATGAAATTTGTCCAGCTGCCTGATCCTACCAAAACAAACCAGGTTACTTGCAGAAGGTGTCACTGCATTTTAAGGATGTTTGAACAGAAATCTTCCATTTCTGACCTGCATTCATGGAGTTGGTAACTCATTGTGGCCAAATGCTGATGGGCAGCTCTCAATGTTTGCTTATTAAAATTATCCATTTTCCGGGAGCGGTTCTAGGAGGGTATTTTAACACGAAATTCAGATTATTTGCACTTTAGAAAAAGAAATCCCTCTAATAGATTTGGTACTGTAACTTCTTAATATCACAACAAACCCTATTTTAAAAAAAAAGTAATTGTGTGGTGCAAGCCAAGCTGTCCCCCTGTGCTCTTTACCCCCCAGGTGACACTGCACAGGAAGGGGCTTACTTCAATTTTCTTGGTAAATTCCTTCTGGAGCTGCTGGCAAATGCTGATGGCTGAGCAGCCAGGCTCCCAGAACTCCCCATCCAAACCAGACAGGTCATTTACAGATCGAGTGGAGACACTTTCAGACACTGAAGAGAACAAAAACAAAATGTCAAATTCAGTATGATAAAGCCCCCAATCTGAAGTTAGGACACGTTTTGATGTACATAAATAATGTCACCATTTAGATGGCTGAAACCAGTTTCTATTTTCATATCAATTTTCTGACTTTTTATATGGATCCAGTCTCTAAATATTTAGCATTTTTATTTCTTTGCTTTAACATGCAAAATGCCTTTTTGTGGATATTACATTTCCTTATTAAAACTTGAATTGGTCACATTATTTCAAAACTTTCCACTATCAGTCCATCACCAACCTCTGTAAGTAGCAGCATCATCTGTTTTAAATAATTTTTTGGGCTGTAAACTTATTCTTCTCCTTCCTTTCTTTTCCTCCTCTTTGCTTGTTTGTGCCTCATCAGAGCTGCCTTCTGAGGCACTTTGGTACGTTCGTTTGTGGAATGTCTGTGCACTTGGTCCTTCAATAAACAAGGAAACATTGCTGAATTTTAGCATTATTTACAACAATGAGAGGGGAGGAGAAAGAAGATTTTATTGACACACTGGATGCACACTCTAAGAGGATACCTCTTGGCTTTAAAACATGAGAATTATATAAAAATTAATAACCATTACATTTATAGGGAGCACATTCAATTGAATTCTGATGAGCTAATCTGGGATTGTTCCTCATAAAACCATTACCTCCATTGTTTTCCCAGTATCAGTAGGAATGCCTCTAACTTTTTATTTAGAGCACAACTAACTCTTCATTAAATCTCTATTTTGAAGCTTAATATTCAGGGTTTTTAGGGATAATTAAAACAGCAGAGAAAATTAGTCAAAATGGAATAATACCAAAAATATATAAATTATACCAAGATTAAAAAACTTTGGCCATATTATTATGGCAAATAAAACACTTTTCTTAACGCTTATGGACACAGAGAAAGTCTTTTTCTTTAAATTAAATGTCTGTACCTGACTCATTCATGGGGGCATAAGGTTCTTTAATCCAAGCCTGGACTCTGCTCCTGCTGGAAGCTGATAATGGAGATGGTGTTACACAATCCTAAAAGAAAAGTCACTGATTTATTTATTAGCTTCAAAATGAAATTGCTTTTAGAAGTCTCCATCAGAAACTCACACTTATGTTGTGAAAAATAATTTCTTTTTTTATTGGAAGTCACTAAGGAAATAGTTACTCCATGTTATCCCAACTGATCTTGTTGGGATATAATTCTTTCACTTACCTATTTGATAAATAATAATGTAATTTATCACCAATATTTAAAAATTAACTATTAGCAGATCCCCAATACTGAGATGCATTTTACACCTCCCCACCTGGAAAGCAGATAAAAGAGATGCCAAGCTGCAGCTTGGAGAGCAAGGAATGTCCTAACTCACCTCTTCCCTTATAGTGAGAGGTTTGGTGGGATTCTGGAGTTTGCCTTCAACACCAAGTGTGTCTGAAAAGCAAGACTGGACACTTGAATCCTCGTTGTTATTCTCTGCTTCCAGCACAGCTCCCTTGGCACATTTCCCACTGTCAGTTTTATACGTTAATAAACCGAGCTGCACATTAAGGGAAAAAAATATTGAAAGGAGATGTCCCTTAA
>JAHLSL010000072.1:4201628-4220059 GCA_025920805.1 Petroica traversi | reverse complement strand
TCCTCCCAAATGTCAACTTTGTAACTGCTGTCTCAGGGGACTGAGTGACATCCAGACTTTGCATACTCTTATTTTGTAAACACAAATTGCTGGGAGAGATTCCTTTCTCAGGGTTTAACATTTCCCTGGCTTCTGGTGTTGAGTCCTGCAGACCAAGCGACCTCTCACTGGAGCTGTGCTCTGGACTGAGCTCTCCTGCCCCTCTGTCAGCACCTGGGGAACAGTTCCTGCACTCTCAGCACCAGCAGTGGAGTCACACAGGGGCAGCCTCAGCCCCACACATTCCCTGCTCCAGCCCTGGGAAGTGCCAAGTCTCAAATGTGAGGAATTTGGCACTGGCCTTGCCACACTTTCCCTTCCTCCCTCTGTCACTGTTTCTGCACTACCAGATTTGCTCTAACACTGACATGATGTGTTTCTGCACTACCCTGATGCCAAATAACTGCCCCAACCTCTAGAAATGTTAGTAACACACCAATACAATTCTTTAAATTATGTGGAACAACTGAAATTGTGGGATATCTCATTTTAAAAACGTGAAATAAATGTAAAATTGTACTGCTGTGATAACCCTCAATTAAACTCCACCTCTTGATTCAATACTGCTGGAAATTAAAAGTGAAAATACCCACATCTCATTGTCTCAGGGGAGGCAGGGCTCTCAGCTGAAGGCATTTCCACTTCCTTCTGTTCTGCAGAATTCCTGGATTTGACCAGTGCTTTCTGCACGTAGCTGTCCACTCTCTTTGGCTCCACAGCAACCATCTGCAGCACCTCTGGCTGCCTACAATCCTTGTGTACCCCATACAAGTGTGTCTATAAAAATACAACAGTTATTTATAAACATCTTTGTAATCACAAAGTCCATAAAAGCTGATAAAGAGAGATACAGATTTATTATCTATAAACCACTGATCAAACAGAAGGACCATCATCAGAAGTACTAAAATCCAGAAGCAGGTCAGGTTTTCCAGCATCAATAAACACTGAATTTCTTTAACTCAACATATAAATTTTACTCGTATGAACTACTTAACTACTGGAGGCAATTTCTAAAGCTTCAGGATTTAATGAATGAAGTTTATAAACCTCTCCATATATATTGACAGGTTATACTAAAACAATAAATGTTTTAGCAACCAGTGTTCATTTACTAAAAATCCATTTGGATATTCAGCAAATGTTCTGACACAGCATTACCAGCACCACAACAACTTAACAAGATTTGGCTCACTAAACCCTCTCATTTAAGGACATTTTCAAAATATTGTCAGATTTTCAAAATACACCACACAGCAGTTCCTTGCTGCAGAATAAATCTCATAAATAGAACCCAAAATCTATTATTGCTAAGGAGATTATTTAGGATTGATTTTCTTAGCAGCTCAATACCCATCATTAAAAAAGAGCAATGTTAAAAATAATAAAATTAACTTCAATTTGCTCATGTTGGGCACTTAAAATCCAGGAGTACCAAGTACAAAGCAGAGCAGAGTTTACTTTGAAAAACGGCAGAAATGGATTTGTAAATATGAAGTGGAACTGCACACCTGAGTTTTGGATTTCTCCTCCTTAGAGGTGCATGCTGGAATCTCTTCTTCACTCTCAGACTCAGAACTGGAAAGCTCTTTGTAATTTTTTGTTGCTGCTGCTCTTCGAGGGAGATTTTTTCTGGTGGGTTTTACCATCATTTCCCCTGTTTTTGAATTCTGGGGTTCACATTTGTTTATCTTTGGAAGAATAAAACCACCTTGAGTTTACAAGAATGATTAATACATACATAAGATGAAATGGCAGATAAATTGGTTTAATTACTTGAAACAGCTAAAAAGGTTTAAATTTACCAAAGCTCAGAGAGTCCAACCTTCAGTTCATTAAAAACAGCATAGATGTACAAAAATCATTCTGACTCATGACTGAAAAAACAGCTCAATACTACATGAAAATAATACAATACTTGAAAAGAATAAACTGCATTTAACAAATTATCTGGGAGAAATGTCATATATTTATGAAAAATTATTTTAGAACAGTTTTTGGGGGAACTAAGAGATTTTGAATCTATAGTAAAATTCTAGTTGCAAATTTACATTTACCTTTCTCTTATTTGTATTTTTGCCTTTAGGTTTATCCACATGGCAAGTGCGTTCATAGAATTTATCTTCTGTACAATACAAGAAGGTTAAAAAAATCAGTAAAATATTCAAATGTTTGACATGAGTTTTAGCTGTAAAATAACAGAATCCCTTTCATCCCCACAAATTGATTCAGTAATTAACTGCTTTCAGCCCATTATTTAAAAAAAAGACATTTTTAAAATTGACAACAACTTATATCTGTCCCATCCTCCAATAGTTTTCCACATTAAAATACAGAATTTATGTTACTTGATTGTTATTTGGAAATTCTTTACACTTGGAAACAAGACAAAAGAATTATATGGGTTTTGTAACCCAGCACAGGCCATGCTGTGCACTTCATAACTCGCTGCAGCATTCCTCAGAATTACAAAAAAAAATTCTTACTTTTGCCTGTGCTCTTTGGTTTCTGTGATTTTTTACTTCTACTGTAATCAATTATCTTGGCTTTAGGTTTCCTCTTGGATTCCTGCAGCCAGCTGATCTCTGTCTTGCTGTCATCCCCTCTATTCTCTGTGTCTGAGTCACTGAAGAGATGCTTCTTGCCTCGATTGCTTCTAGTCTAAAAAACCCAAAGAAGTTAATAAGTTTTCAGTTTTTCTACACAGTCTGCTCACATAATTGGTATTTAAAGGCAGGAGGACAAGCTATGCTGATCCATAAAAATCTGAGCCTTACCTTTTTTCCTTCCTTCACTTCTGTGCCAGATTTACTGATGGCTGTGTTCCTTAATTAGAGAAATAAAATCCATCTTTAAACAATGTATTTTAAAAACAGTTGTTTTAAAGCTTTCTACTATTCCCATGATATGTGGATTAAGGATCCAAACAAAGGTATCTGCTTTTTTTCCCACATTATTCTGGAATTACCTTTTCACCTTGAACCCTAAAGGTTGTGCTTGTTTCCCAGTCAGAGCACACAGTAATTACAGAGCCTTTTCCAGGAGGATCATTAACAAAAACCCATCCCCCTC
Organism: Petroica traversi; assembly: GCA_025920805.1. Taxonomy (NCBI): domain Eukaryota; kingdom Metazoa; phylum Chordata; class Aves; order Passeriformes; family Petroicidae; genus Petroica; species Petroica traversi. The sequence continues at coordinate 4,216,948 of JAHLSL010000072.1, read as the reverse complement.
TACTCAGGAGTTTCTCTCCCTGGAGTATTCCATGAGGAGAAATGTTCCTTCATTAAACACATCCTTTCCTTTTCATCACCTTCCCAAAGGACCAGCATGGAACAGCCTGGGAGAACACAGCAGTGTTTATTGCTTAAAAAAACCAACACAGCCAAGATATTCTTGTCATGCAACACTCCCTGGAATATTGTGAGTGCCTGCTGGAGAGTGCAGGCTGTCCTAGGATAATCAGCAACCAAAACAGAGCATCCTACCCCTTTTTGTTTGTCTCTGTATGAACACTCAGCTCAGTCACACGCAATTCTTGGATCTAAAAATGCAAACACAGAAGAAATAAATGAAGTTTTTCATTGGTGCTGAGGGGTTTTTATTTCTCAGTTGTTACACTCAGCAATTAAGGGTCATTAATTTCTATCTTAGAATTTATTTAATAGAGCTGACAGTTAAAAGCAACAGTAACTAACTGAAGCTTTCAGTATCTCAAAGCAATACAAGAGTTCCCACCCATTTGCTTCACAACCTTCCCCAATTCACTCCACTGAGCCACAGGAGGCAAAACCATCTTTAACCATCATTAGATTTTCTTTTTGCTCAAACATCTGGACGATAATATCTTTAAAATGGGGATTAGAGGGATGAAAACAACATTTTCAGGATAATTTAAAATAATTATATTCCTAACACAGTTTAATTCTTAATTGAGGAAAAACATCATCATAGCTTGAAGTGGCCAGAATCTTAAGAGAGATAGATTGTTCCATATTTAAGAATGCTGGAGGTATTTGCATTGCAAACTTTGTCCCCCACTTGGTTCACTGATATAATTTGAATTTTCAGATGTTAGTTATACTTTCAGTAGACAACATCTGACTGATTTCCATTCTATTCTATTCTATTCTATTCTATTCTATTCTATTCTATTCTATTCTATTCTATTCTATTCTATTCTATTCACAACATAGAAGTTTCAGTTATTTCTTACTCCAAGCTTGATTGTAGGCTCATCAAAGCCACTGATGTTAAAGTTGTAGACATCATCCCTGTAAAACAGACACAGATCAATTCTGTGACTGAATTAATGCACCTTGCACAGAGTCAGGTGTGGGTAATCAGAAATTGTATTTGAAAGTGTTCTCATTACTTACACAACATGACCAGCAGTTATATTAAGAAAAGATGCAGTTTTTAGGGTTCTATCCTGAGCTTCTTCCTATCCATAAATGAAAAGTTAGCTCTTCTGTCAAATTTGGACTGTGCATTCACAGACACTGTCATCTCAAAAAGCAAAATCTTCATCATGAAGAAATCAGGTTGATTAGCAACAGTTCAACATGGCAAAACATATATGCAGTCAATGCATAATTAACATTAACATCTACAAACAATTAATATTCAATGGTATTTATGAACTTTCCCTTTACACCTATTAACTACCACCATACATGAACATATTAAAAACAATTCCAAAAAAGCACTAATTTGTTACCTTGGAGATCCAGGATTTATTTAAATGTGTCCTAAAAATAAAGATACATTTTGTTCAATGCTAATTAGAATATATGCATTAGAATGCTGTCTATATAAAAAAAACCTTATCAAACCTAGCAAATTTATTCATGCATTTAAATACAACATCAATTAAAAGATGGATTAAAACAGCCCAGCCCCTTTCATTTCTCAGCATTCATTGGTACATCACAGAGACAGCCAGAGGCACCAAAGACCCAACCCAACAGGAAACAGTTCACACCATACCTGTTAAAGCCCAGGGAATCTCTTGCTTTGCTCCTCTCATCACTCTTGTCTCTGTATCTGTCACTGATTTTACTGATCAGTGATTTGGCTGCATCTGCCATTTCTTTAGCCTTTGGTTTCTATAAAAACAGTTTGAGACTCAACATCCAACAGAAGAACAAAGCTGCAAACAGAACTTCAGGTTCCTAAGAACCCTCTAAACTTCATTACATGTCTCCTACACAGAGTAAATGACATTCATTTGAAAACCATTTCCCCTTGCATGCCAGTAAATCAATTCTGAAACCCTGAAAACTCGAAAATCCTCTTAATTTCAAGTGGAAGAAACAAAGGTAAGGAATGCTCACTGTCTTTGACTGTTTTGGATTTGCAGTCTCTTTTCTGAGAACATCAGGGTCCTCTTGTGCAAGACTATAATTCAAAGATGTGTCAGACACTCTGGCTGAAAGAAATGTTTTAAACCATGATTCAGTAGTAGTTTCAGTATTTTTTCTTCTGTATTTAACAGTTTCTGTTCCAAATGAGCAACAGACTGTCTACTGAGGATGGTAAGAATTTAATTTTCTTGGTTCTCTTTTTAAAATTTATCTTTGTATTTCACAGCTCTTTTACTACCATTACTAATAAAGGGGAAAAAAGCATCAACTGCAAGTTAATTTTTCTGAACCTAATTTTAAGAGTAACAGCTGACCAAGTGTGACCATCACCTGCATGGGATGCACGTGCCAGTGATGGATTTGGTTTTTGCTTGTCTCCAGTTGTTGTATTCTTCTCAGGAACAGGAATTGTTCTCTTTTTCCATGCTTCAGTTTTATCCAAAGAAGTCTCCAAAAGACCAGGCAGCCTAACAAAGACAACGCCATCCTACTGTCAGAAGTGCAGAAAATGAATCTTAATTATAAAAAACATGCATCATAAAATAGGAAAATGATGATATCTTAGAGATATCAAAGCGTTTTAATTGCAACAAAATATCAATTCTTGTAATGCTTGAAAATTCTCCCTTCAGAGTGAGTGACAACAGTGACTTGGAGTTCTTTTCCAGTACTTACAAAGGTTTGTTGCTTCTCCCAGCTGGCTGAGAATCAGGAACAATATCTAACACTTCATCTAAATGAGACATTAATTTGGTATCAATTATTATGGCAAAAAAAAAAAAAGGAAAAACTAAAACAATTTAAAAAGTAAGGATTATTGATGCTTGAAAATTACTTGCCTAAAGTTTGCTTTTCTGTGGCCTCTTGTACAACTTTTAAGACTTCTTCAGAACAAATTTGCTACAGTGGAATGACACCCAAAGGAAATATTAGTGCAGGACCATCAGCAGCATAACCTCAAACTTGTGCTTTCCCTCATAAAACATGACTACTTGCTTTTTCTTATTTCATGGAAATGCTGTTCCAGTTCCTTCCCGTGTATTTTTGCCTCATTCCTGGTATCTGACTTCCTGAACTGTTCTGTTTCCCAAAATTCATTGTCTACTGTTCATCTGTGCCCACTCTAAAAAGCACAGCAAGTAAAACTGCCAGGTACAGCCCATAAAAGGCAAAGAACTGCTCTAAACAAAACATTCTGTACATGAAAGCCTTTTCCAAAGCATGGCAGTATCAAAAAAATGCTTCAGAGTCCCACAGTCTGGGGCTTGACCTGAATCTGAGCCAGGCAGACATTCACAACAAGAAACAACAGAAAAATATTATATTATAGTCATTGTTCAATTGGAAGAAAACACTCAAAAATATACTTAAACTGCAGGTCAGTGACACCTATGTAGTTTTTTAATAGTAGTGAATGCTGACCAAAAATGCACTAAAACCAATGCTTTAAATGCTGCAAGCTGAAGACATGAACATTTCACAAGCACAGCTGAATGCATTCCATGTTTTATGACTATTTCACTACTGAATAATTACTTTGAGGTTATTGCAATCTCCTATTACACACAAAGGAAGAAGTGAGGTTCCAGAAATAGGAAGTTAATACTGGGGTTAGAACTGAGGAGTGAATGCAAATTTGGCCAAATTTTGTTAGAGTTCAGTCTGACTTAGACGTATTAAACCTGAAATCCAGAGGGAAAGAAAACATAATGCAATAAAGTAAAACATACTGTTTTCTAAAAGTGACTTGCTGACTGTAAAACTCTAACTCTTTAAAATATGAATTAGGAACAAATTAGAATAGAAATTAATGTTATTCTGAGAAAAGACTTAGCCACAGAGGACATGCATACTCCAGGAGGTTCATGACTGGAGTTCTTTGTCTTGCTTTCATTTACTGCATCACTGTCAGACCTTTTAGTAGAGCTGGTCATTTCCAAAGGCAATTTAAACCTCCCTTTAAAAGGAGTGGCTGAAAGAAACCAGAGCTGTGTTAGAATTCCACCAGTTCTCCCATTACAACAGGAAGAGTTCTGCCCACGATCACAGCTATTCCATAAACTCCAACAAAAGCTGGTGAGTTTTGATACCAGCCCCTTATGACCTTTAATAATTCCATTGATTCCAACTCTTGTCATGTGGAGATTAAGAGCCTGTGGACTGTGGATGTCCAGAGACAAAAGCAAAGCTTGTTACAGGCTGGCTCTGTAGAATTAGTTGGATGCTATTTGGAGACTTCAGTGTAATATATTTTTCCTGAGTTCTCAGCTTGCAGCAGCACCAGCAGCTGCTTGAGAGCTGCAGGACAAGAGCCAGGTGACCCCCAGCTGCTGGAATGCAGTGCAGCCCCTGTCCCACACTGTGCCCATGGACCAGGAGCAAGTGGCCCTTAAATATTTCAAGTTTAAAGCATCTGCTCAGGAGATTTTATAACCTCTCCTTTCCATTTCCAGCTCTGACACAGATCACAGTTTAAGCTGACTTTAAAGATCATTTGTGGAGTATTTTTACCCTGAAAGTACTTGCAGACTTACATGTGCTGACAAAACCCAGTGGACTCCTTGTGGACACTCTTGTAGTTCCAGGAATAAGCACAGATGCTTCAGACACTTTCCTTTTACGGGATGGAGTTACCTTAAGGAACAGAAAGAACTTGACTATAATACACTGATTTAAGGATGGCAGCACAAGAATTCAGAAAATCTATTGCCAAGAGGCTCTTGACACTTTCCAGCACTGGAGTGTCAATTGCTGATGCTGCAGACATCAAGGTAACGTGATTTTTATGCAGTTACACAAAATATTTATAAACAGAGATTCATGGTTTTCATTTCCTAAATTAACTCATTGAATTATGGGCAAATCTTGTCCCTTGTTCACCAAAGGATTCCCTGGAGATTCTGCAAAGCCACAAACTCAGCAAAAATAGGTTTGTTAACTACTGCAAGACACCCATGGCTGCATGAGGAAGACACAGTGACTGTTTCAGCTTTTGGCCCCTCCCCAGCAGTCTCTGAGGCCACACTTGACTTTTCCATACTGGGACATCTGAGCATGTCTTCAAAAACTTCTCTTTAAAGAGAATTTTTAGAGCATCAAGGTCTAAAGAACATTAAAAATTCCTTTTTATTTCTGTCACGTTACTGTAGTTTCAAAATACAACAAATTTTTAGCCAAAGAATTTTTATAACTTAATGTCAAGTCATAAGAAAAACAATCAAACTCTGTACTAACTATATTCAAACTGTCAAAAAAGAAGGTGTTTAGACTATTAAATATTACAAATATTTAAACTGACATGCATTTTTTCTCTACTCCTTTTTGATTTGACAATCCCACTTACCTTGGAAGAATCACCTCTGAGTTTTTCTTCACTGTTATTTTTACTCTGAGTCCTCAGACTTCCAGGAGGTTGCTGAGTTTTGTATTTTCTGAACTTCTCCTCCTCCTCTCCAGATTTTTTTTTCAAACCTGGTGATAGCTGACTTTCTGGTACCAGAACCTATAGAATATTTGACCTTCTTTTAATGTGTATACAATACTTGGATTTTATAAAGTTTTCTTTTTATATTTATACAAACAGAGCAACTTCTTCACCCTAGGGAATACATCCCCCACTGGAAACTCTGATAAGCTTCAGAGGTTACAGACTTTTGGTTTGAAAAGCTTCCAACTTAATTGATATTTTTGGTACAAGGATGGGTTTTCAAGTAATAATTTACATAAAAGAACCTCCCCTGTGCAGATTTGTCTGTTTTATTTTATGATTTGGACATTAATAACTCCCAAAAACACAATACATACATACTCAACACCACTTGCCTGGCTTTGGACTTATTTATACTTATTGATATGTTAAAGTCTTTGTTTTTACCATGAATGATTATAATTATGAATAATCAGACTAATTAGATCACCATCTCAGCACACTGAGGGAGAATACCTGTGATCCACTTTCATCGAAGACAATGTGGACACTTGTTTTGGCTACTGATGCAGACTGCTTCTTGATGAAATCCTGCAAAGGGATATGTCAACATAGACACTTTACTCTTGTTTTAAACAAGAAACAAAATATTTAAGTGAGAGTTCATAAGTGTCTGAAATCAGAATAAAGAGGAAAACAGATTCTACAAATTCACAGTAGTTCCACCCCCCATGAGTCCCCCAGTCAGACTTCAGGACTAAGTAGTTTGTTACAAGCAGTAAGGAGTAAGGTATGGCTCAGCAAAAATGTTTTACTAAATGAGTAAATTCATGAGTGTCAATTGCACTGCAAAACAAACCAGCTCATGAATCATTTCTGGAAGTATTTGTAAGCAACCAGGTCGTGTTTCTGGAAAATTAAATCTGCAAAATCTGACGTTAAGATATGGTGTTCTCTCTCCAGCCACTTCCTTTTTGTTGCAATTCATTTTCAATCTTAGAAAGAAAGAACCTTTTCAGGTGATTGAGTCCAGTACTGCCAAGCCCAGGACTAACCCATGTCACACCCTGATGTGTCTCAAATAACCCCACTGATGGGGACTCCACCACTGCTCTGTGCCAGGGCTTGACAGCCCTTCCAGTGGAAAGATTTTCTTAAAATCCAACCAAAGCCTCCTCTGGTGCAACTTGAGACCATTTCCTCTTGTCCTTTTTAAGCATCTTTCCCAAAGTTTAACATATTCTGCACTTCTGTAGCAGATATTCAAACAAACTCTTGGTATGGACCAATAATCACAGCTGAAACCTTTATATGGCAACAAGACACTGAGTTTGAATCAATTAAAAACTGTTCAAAAAAGCTGTTTAAATCTTACCTTACATTTATGAAATCCATAAATCTTTATGGTCACATCTTTGATTTCCAAGATAGAATCAAAATATAAAAGAAATTTCCCTCCTTCAAAAGTGCCCACACTCATTGGGCTTTTTAAATCTATTGTTAATAATTTCTTTGAATCTTTTTCTGGAAAAAAACAAAATTTGAAAAGCAGCCTAATTTCAATTTAACAGCATCTCATACAATATTTATAAACACATGACATATTCTTCAGCTCAGTTACTAAGATTAATATTTTATTTAATTCCCGCTAATCACAATAATTTTCTTAGTGAAATAATTCAAGATTTAATCTTATAGAAGCACTTTTTCTGTATATTATTTCACAGAATTTTCTTTGTGCTTACTGTAGCTGCAGACAAATTACAGATATTTACTGTTCTAACTAATTCAAAAGGAATATTGTTACCTGTCATTGTCAAATGCCTTACTTTGTATTGAAATAACTAAGACATGATTATTAAATTATTTTCCTAAACTCACACCTGCAAGCCCAATGTGCAGATGTGACTGCAGTGCAATTTTATCACAGATAAAAACAGTTCCTACAATATTTTAAGTGAAAATTCTGCTTTGCTAGAATTAAGTCAATACTTTGAGAAGAATCAATTTGAAGTAAGTTTGAAAATCCAGGTTAGAATACAACCAAAGGTCCCATTTTTGAGTTCAAATACCTTCCAGGCTGTACATGTTTACATCTTCTTCTCGTATGATGACTGTTTCCCACTGAAGATCCTTACATGAAAAATGCATTTTGAAAGATAGAAAAGCATTAGATTACAATCAAATGAAACCCAGGGATCAAAGTCATTCAGTGAGGACAAATTTCCAACTTTTTAAACCTCTGTTACACAGACAGACAGAAACTTGTGTTTCACTATTGTCCACTATGCACATTAAACTATTCCCAAACACCATTAGAAAGTCATTACTGTGAAAGATTTGATCTAAATATCACCAAATCTGGATTTCTTTTAGCCCCATCAACACTAGAATGCACATAAATTCAACATGTTGAACATGTGGAATAAAATCTGACCCACTGCAAGGAATGTGCATCTGCTGCCTCAGGACAACCCAGCAGGAGACAAAACCCAGCTTACTGCATCCTCTGCTGCCACATAGAAGGAAATACTTCTGCTGCCAACGTTGAAATCAATCCAAAATTCTTCCAGGTTTTCATCCAATGGTATCTGGAGCTACAACAAAAAGAATAAGATATAACAGTAAGAGCAGAGAGCACTGATTTCTACCAGCTAAGAAGCTTCATGTTGGTCTGAAGCCATAACAAACTTTCAGTCCATGTATACTTCTGAAAAAAAGTGATTTTCTTATTTTATTCTTATTTTATTTTTATTTTTTCTTAACTAGAAACTGTTTTTTCTTACCTCATATTTATCAAGAGCTGCTGATAAACATGGGAATGTAAAAACCCTGTAAGAAAAAGAGATTTTTAAAGAATTCAACGATGCTGTAAATGAATTTTGCAGATTTGAACATAGCAAATGGATTGTGTTTTCACAAACTTGAGAGACTTAGAGATCCCAGCAAAGTAATTTTTACCCCAAGGAGGTAACATGAAATTTAATCACAACATCCAAAATAAGAAAATATATTAGCTTTAAAAAATCAGTTTTACCTTCTTTTGTCTCCAAGCATGCCATTCACCTGGTTAAGAAATTTCCTGCAATCCTATCAAAACACAGAAATTTCTTAAAGAATTGTCAAATGGACAGTTCCCTCCCTGGAAATATTCTTCATGTGACTTACTGTCTCAAACTCAGAATCTTTAATTCCTTTAAATGCAGTGGACACAAACTCCATGGGGAACCACTGGGAGGCCAGGACTCCTCTCTGCTTCTCTGACACCATTCTGCACAGAGCCTCTGTGATGGCCACCTGTGTGTCATAGTCTGCAGCACAACACAGGCCACAGCAGGAGGAGATTTAAATCACTTCTGAGGTGAGAAATATTATCAGGAAACTGCTACAAGCAGTGCTGAACCTGTTCTACATCCCATTAGTTCCAAATACACAAACTATAAAGGATAATTAAAAAAAGAATATGGGAATAATGATAAATAAACAACTTATTCTTCAAAATGAAACCAACCAAACTTTCCAGGACTTTCCAGAGCCACACCAGGTGTTTAAACAAGAGAGAGAAGTTTCCAACTTTCATCTCTCTGAGCTGGGAAATTGTTGGATACCACAGTGATCCCTGAGGGAAGTTACAGCAGAACTACCCATGGTCACAGCTCACAGCCTCAAAGATTAACTTCCTTATTGCTTTTCCTATTTGAAAACTTTTATTCTAGAGAAAACCAAAACTTCAATAAGTTTCCCATACACTGAACACCCAGAAATATTCCAGTTTGCAGACTGTTTTCATGCAGTATTTATATTTTTCAGATAACACTAACCACAACATTCTGCAGCTTGAAAATGCCTTCTGCTTTCTTAATGTGTCTGCATCTAATTTTTAAGAAGATCAATACTAAATTAAGTCCCATGCTCACCTCCAGCATCCAAAATTGTCCTTCCCATTTCACTCCTGGCAAACAAAGGAACATTTCATCAAAATGTGACAGCAACACTAGGCCCAAAGGAAAGGTTTATTATAAACTTTCAATGTATGAGACAAATCCCTGATTCCATGGAACTGTGAGACTTCCAAGGGGGAAATACCTCTGGGAGCACTGCTTGGGGACCTCAATCACCTGACAGATTCAATTTTGATTTTATTTGCTTTTTTGAAGTGCTGTAAAACAATTTTCCAGTGTGAACAGCCCAACCTTCCAGCAACTAATTTGCTGTGATTCAAGCACATCCTTACAAATAGAAGTTTAATTGTTTTATGACAACTGGGATGGGGAGAAGCCTGATCCAGGATGGGAAAGAGGAAAATTCAGGCTTCTAATGGACAACAACCCACAAGAATACCTGTCCATAGCCACCATAACTGAGAATTCTACAGCAAATGCAAGGTTGAGTTAAACCAGGACCAATGAGCACAACAGCTTAGTAAAAACTGCCCCAAGCTCTGCAAACATAAAAATTATACTGAAGATCATTTACATGACAAGTAACATCTCCTTTGTAGAAAGTATCTTTTTCCTGGCATCTCGAGGGATCTTGTCAAGCAGTAAATTCAGTTTTTTTATTACCTAAGAAGAGTGGGAAAAAGGGAGCAAGATTAACTATAAAGTAAGCTTGTTAAACTTTGAGTTATTCTGATTTTAGGCCCTTGTATTTCTTACCACTGAAGAAAGCAACTGGCTTAAGTAACTGCAAAACAAGAAAAGACAACAAGTTCTACACAACTTTAAACGGTATTTACCTTATTAAAACAACCTCAATTTCAATAAACTACATTCGTTTCCATAGGAACAGTAGTTGTTCAACAGTTGTTTCTTGTTTGCAGATTTAATACAGAAAATCTTTCAAAGCCAGAGTTCTGTTTGCAGGTGATTGCTGAGCTGAAGTGTTTCTTAACTGAGCATTAAAAAGCCTTTCCTTTGGGGATGCAGCCTTTACAGAAGACTTTTTTGTAACTTTCCCTTTCTTTATAGGAAAAAAAACCCCTGACAACCTGAGGTTACTAAAATAAATAGGAGAAATGTGGAGTATACTGGAAGGAATGCAAATTTCCTTCAAGTGACTAAAGAATTTACAACCAACAATCTTAATCCTATTTCTAGGAGTTGTAGAGCATATTGTTTCCTATGCTTTTATACAGCTTCCTCACCAGAACTTTAATAGCAATATTTTGTAATTTACTCTTAAAAAAACAAACAAACAAACAAAAAGCCCCACCACCACAGGTCAGTAATCTGAAACAGCCCCAACATATAAACAACAAATGTTCCCAGAGAAACATTAAATAATCCTTCTGATCCTAGAGCACTACAATATTCTCTTTTTTGTGGCATCTGCACAGTTAAAGAACTGTCTCCACCAAGTCTGTTAACACACCAACCAGAAAACTGCTGCTTAGAAAGAAGGATGTTTACCTCCTGCTGAACATCAATATTAATTCTTGTATCAGTGATGAGGGAACATGTTCTCAGAACAAAGTTTTCTAGTATTTGCATTTTACCTGACAGGAAAGAAAGAAAGAAATCAAAGAGTTGTCAAGACTATATCAGGGTGCCCCCTCATAAACATTTGGGAAAGGATTGATTTTCATTTAGAAATAAAATACAATGTGTCTGTCTTTTTATAAAGGATTACTGATAGGTAAAACAGAATATTTACTTCTTTACAGTAACTATGTCTCTATTGATGTACATCACTGTGTAACTTCCCTGGGTAGGAGATTATTCATTTTTAAGTGTAATTGGATCCAATTCAGGTGCTGGAATTTATCTCCCCAGGGCCATGGAAACAAATCTTTCACTTTGAACATGACACCCAACAGCCTGTAGGGACTTTGTCCCCAGTGCCTCACTGAAAGGTAAGGGCAGGGTCACATTCACAAGGACAAGGTCACCAAGAAAGGGTCACGGGGCTGTGCTGAGCTGTGACAGGACCTTAGAAACAACTTTTTTCAGGAATAACCCAGTTCATTTGCAATCTCTGAGACTTATTGTGCTTTTTTATTGCTGACAACAGCAAGTTATAAGGAAATCTGTCCATAGAGAAACCTCAAACTAGAGCTGACACATCACAGGAATGAGCAATGTGGTCCCTTGTGTGTTCTCAAAGAGACATTTTAAATGGTCATTTCTGCTTTTTAAGCTCACCTTCAGGTTTGCTATCACACAAAACCTGCAATGAAAGCCAAAATACTTGATTTTGATAAAGAAAGTATTACAGCATAGAAAAAACCAAACAGGCAACTTGTATCTAAAGGAAATAATCAAAAAGCATTTAAGATTTTGAAATGATTTTGTCTTAGCAAAGAATCTAAGAGATGATCTCTACTAACAAATGTGCTTTCCCTAAATTATATTTCAGTTAAATTTACTGAAATTAAGAGAAGAAAACTCACAGATCTTATAAACTGGATTAGCATACCAATAATGTGTGTCATCAAAATTTGATCAAGATGAAATTTTTTTTGTTCATTGAGCATTTACTGTTATTGGTTTTTTAAACTTTATGATGCCAGCCATGAACAGAAATGAATATGAATACAGGAAACTGTTTATCCCAAAAGATTTATAATCTATCTCAGAAGTCATTGTAATGTTATCTTTAGGAACATTAAATAGAAACACTTTTATTGCTAAACTAGTAACAATTACTTTGACAAATTTTATTAAAAAAATATTTTTACCAGCAACATGATGAAGAAATCTTCAGCCACACTTGTAAGCATTTCATCCTTTTCATTTCCTCTGAGGACCAAAATTCCTTTTAACTTTTCAAACCAAGTGACCATGTAAAGGGAAAACAAAGGTAAATCTATTTTAATAGCCTTGGAAAGGACAATGGTTTATATTATACTTAAGTAAATCTACACAAACTCTGCAATGATTAAAACAACAGCATCCCCACTCTGCTGAGCAGATGTTGCCCCCAGACTGAAATTTTTCACTCAGGCTGAACAAAATTAGAGGATTGTAAGGACTTTGGAGCTGGAGATCTACTTTGACATCTGCCACCACAGACAAAAGAGCTGAAAGTTGATAATGGCTGAATGAAAGAGTGTTGTTTGATGTGTGAATACAAGCATAAAGCCATCATCACCCTGGTTTTGTTGTTTATTATTAAAGCAGCTGAACAGGCAATCGAGTAACTCTCATCTGACACTGCCTTTAATTTTCTCCAGTGAAATCTCTGGTGAGAGCAGTGAAAGAAAGGAAGTGTCTGTTGTTCAGTATTTGCTGAGTTACAAATGATTAATGCATCTAACATGCAGGTTAAAATAACACCAAATAATTAGAACAGCACTAAAATCTGTTGAAAGAGCAGGTACAAAATCACTGCTGTGGGAATTAACAAAAAGAAATTAAACAGAACCAGGAAATTCTAATTTCTGAGTCCATAGCAATATAACAAACCAAAATATATCATCTTGTTTTAATTGCTGTAATCATATCTAAACTAATTATATAGTGCATGATTTGCAAAACCCTCACTGGGATAGACCCTTTTATAAAGGGTCATTTGACAAAGAACATTTAAATATGAACAATGTTTGTTGCAAAGTTATGGGAAATTCTTAATTCTGACCCAATCAAGGACCAAATCAAATCCTGAGCTGCTCAGTATTGAAGCACTGCTTATGCACTTTATTCATCTTTGTACATTTATTTAGAAATTCACAGAAGTTTTATGGTTTTACTTATCCTTCCAACAAGCCCATGTTTTATCATTGCTGGGAGCCCATCTTCTCCTGCTATGCTGATTTTTCTCCCACATTTCTGAACAGCATTTAGTAAAGTAGAAATGCTTTTGACTTCCTTTTTGTCAAGTGCCTGAAATCAAAATTACATCACAAGCTTTAGTGTGAAGTCTCACAAGAACCCATATTTAATTAACCAGATGCCTTTTTTGTTCTCAAAAGCAACCCTAACTCCAAGTTTGAAGGGGAAATTTCATTATTAAAATTTATTTTGGGTTCTTAAATCAAGTGCTGGTATCAACCAAGCCAAATGAAACATCTTTTCCAGCCTCTTCCAAAGACGGTGTAGATGATTTTGATGCAATTATTACATTACCCAACACATAAGCTTGTCCAATTTGTTGACAAACTGTCTGCTGCATTTGTGAGAGGTATTTTCATATTCTTCTGTGGCCAGAAATTGCTCTAAAGATTGGAAATCCTTTTTTCCTGTAGCTTCATCAATTAACTTTTCGATCTGTAAGCAATAAACCAAGGCAACTGTATTACTGTGTTATCCCTGATATAACACATCTAACACAGATTTGATGCAGGTTTTACACAATCACCTGCTGCATTTGAGGCAAATATTTAGAATCACAAAATAATTAAGTGCAAAACTTTAATACAGAGCACCTTATCTAATACATTAATCCTGCAAATACTTATGCATGGAGATTTTAATTATTTGCCTTAACTGGCTTTTTCGTCCTCATATTATAAGTAAATTTCTACAGAATTTTGTTGTATCATTGCCCCTACTTGGTATATTTAGTATTTTACACTTCTAAGCTACCTTAGCACTTTTGCCCCTTTATTCTTTCTAAATCAATTACAACTGGATTTCAACATTTTGATCTTAAGCATCACCTCAGCTGAATAACCTCCACCAAATGCACACAATTTCTTTTCATCAGTAGCAATTTCCAGTTCCTCTTGCTTTCCACCCAGCTACTTTGCCCTAAGCCATGTCAAAGGAAAATTTCTTCCTACTGCACTGCACAGCCACACTGAAGACTTTACTTGTAATTAAATGCTAGTAATTAAATCAATCAATACTGACATCCTGCTCCATCAGCACATACCTGCATCTCATTCCTGACTGGCATTTTTGCAATTCACCCATTCAGCTGCATAAAAAGGAACAAGCATCACTTACACTTAAACGAGGTTTTGCAAACACATTGAGAATCAGTCAAAACACATTACAAACCCCAAAGTTTGTCAGTAGTATAAATGCTATATGAAAGCTATTTAATGGGAATATAAAGAAACTTTCTTGTATGGATAAGCAATTGCTTAAAGCAAAGGAGAGGAAGGAACAATCAATTTCGTGGCTGGAGGCACAGAGGGACCTGAGAGGACCCTCAGATTTCCCAGCAAGGAAAGAGCACAGATGGTCAACAGCAGCTTATTCAGCACAGGTTGTCAACAGCGAAAATTCATAAATGGTTCACCATAAAATGGCAAATTAAATAGTGTACCACAAGTATGACAAACCACACAGGGAAAAAGACTTCTTGATTATAACATACATGGGCTCCAAAGTGAGTGTCACCAGCTAAAAGCAAGATCTGGATAACACAGGTTTCTGAAAGTGTCTTAATACTCAAGGGCAGGCAAAGTATTTAATTTGTTGAACATTTGAGAAAAGCAATGAACTTGTTAATGCTTTGTATGAATTATGAACCAAACCGTGTACAGTCAACAACGTGAAGCTCCCCATCATAGACATTATACAGACTAAGCAAATAGTGACTAAAGATAGGGAATGACCTCTGTAGAACAGCAACTGGGAACACAGCCTAGTTATTCCTGTACTAAATAATACAGATATAACGAACACAGGGTAACTTTTAATTACTTTCTCCAACACAAGAACGCAGCGGCCTCCGCTGAGGGCCGTGCTGGCACCTCACAGCTCTCCTGCCTCCGGCCTGGTCAGACAGCGCTGAGGAGCACACGGAACCCCAATTCCGACCCAGGAGACCCCAGGCCCGGCCGAACGCCCGCGGTCCCGGAGCCGCTCCCG
>JAHLSL010000072.1:4172950-4196628 GCA_025920805.1 Petroica traversi | reverse complement strand
CGCCGCTCTGCCCCGTCCGGCTGCGGGACTAAGGCGCTCCGGGGCTCGGCTCCGCTCAGCGCGGCCGGGACAGGATGCGGGGAGGCGTTTGAAGGACAGGACGGGATCGAATTTAAATAGATACGGAAATTAATCTGGCTATAAATACATAAACAGCCCTGCAATAACGTAAAGGTGGGTCAGGTTGTGCCCTGTCACATTTGCAGACCATTGTGCGCCCCTGGAACCGTGCAGTTCCCTGGTACGGGAACGCAGCTCCTCGGAAGTAAAAGAAAGCTATGGATGCTGCTCTGAGTATTTTTAGTAGGAGCTGATGAGACATTTGCTTTGCAAAAAAATAATTACCGGTTACAAGATTTGCATATATGAAGATCGGAAGAGCGCGTTCTGTGACACAAAAAGCACAGCTCGGCTCGCACAGCGCGCAGGGGGTTGATCATCTGCTCTCCATAAATCGGGAGCAGGAACACCCACCCCGCGGGGCTGTGACGCCCAGCCCCAGGCAGCACCTGGCAGTGCGCAGGGATGGGGATGAGCACATGACACTGCACGGCAGCTCTGGGGGCACAGCCCGACCCCCAGCTATTCCCGTGCATTGGGAATAGTAAATTGAACGCTGCTGCTTCCCACTAACCTAGTGCTGGGGGAGGGGACTGTTCTTTAGTACAGTTTCGTAGCTGATTATGTTTATCTTACTGCTTTAAAAATAGAATCCCGCCGGGAGGATTTTGTTTATTGCCGGAATCTCCAGGACGTGGGGATGTCTGCATTGGATAAACTGTGTCTTGCAAAGCCGAAAGACTGGAGCCGTTTGAGGATTATGTAACAGGAAAGGTGCAGATACTCTTTGGAAAGAGGAATAATGGGACCAGGCATCCAGGAATATCCCTTATTACTGCACAGAGAGACACAGAAGGAAAGCCACAACCACACCAATGAAAACCACAAAGGAATGGTAAAGTAAGGAAATTAATTTCTCCTTTTATAGTTATAGAAGTGTCAGCACACTGTGGCTTAGTTAATAAGTGCCTGTTCCTACTGCCATCCTTTCCCCTGCCCTGTTCCCACTGCCATCCTCTCCCCTGATCCCAGAGACAGAAATCATTGTGCAGGATGATTGTGCAGGTCACAAGGTCACAGAGGTGACTGCAGCAATGCTGGAGACACAGGACTCACTTTCATTCTTTTATAAGTTCTTGAATTTGTGAAACCATGTATTGAGAAAAAAAAATCTGTCTATACTGACATAAAAACTGAGAACGAGATGTGCAGCCTGGCAAATTAACTGAACTGCAGTAATGCTAGATTAGACAGGAGGACACAGTTTGATTATTCCTGTTCTGAAATGATTTTTAAAGCTTTCTGTTTGGAAATCAGTAATATTTCTTGTTTGTAGAATAAACACTATTTGAATTTGTACAGAACATGCTGATTTATTTATTTATTGTGTGTACATCCACAGAAATGTATCTGCTTTAATTAAGGGACTATGTTTTAGTTCTAGGCTGCTCAGATCAATAATGCCATTCCTTTTGCTTTCATATGAGCTTTTTCTCTTAATAATATTTTCACAACCCCATTATAACATGAAATAGGGATTTTTTTCTGCCTTTGTTGTGAAATATTTTGTATTAATATCAGAATGGACCTTATGCTCCCTGTTCACTTCCACTCCTTAATTTCAAATGAATAATCCTTTAAACTTTGTTGAAACTATGCAAATGGGAAAGACAAGCAAGATTTGGCTTGCAGTGACCTTCATGTTGTATTTTATAATTAATTATGGTGAATTGCAATAGGAGCACCTACCAGGTACTATAGAAATCAGTATTTAAATGTCTAGTCTGTAATATTCATTCTCTCCAAAGGAACTTTGGGATCCTCTGACAGAGGATTCTATATAAGGGTACATTCTATTATTATATCATCTGATGGAATTATTATCTTTTACATTAATAATATTAAAAATACAGCAGTGCTTTAGTAGTATAAAAAGTAAAAAGTGGCCATGGCATAGTTCTGATGAACTTTAAGTCTAAGAATACCTGCAATCAACCCTTTTTAAAACTCAGTTGCACTCTAAGCTTTTATTGTACTTCCATTCTGACACTCATATATGCTGCTCTTTATATCTGATATTCTGTTTAATCTTTTGTGGTTACAGTAATGGAAAAAGCCATCCAAGCACCAAAGGACTAAATAAACCCATTTCTTATGCGAAATCTCCTCCTGGAAGATTAGGCAAAAATGTATCAAGTGCCATTGAAAAGGTAAATAATCCCTTTTTCTAACAGAAAAAAAGGTACCTACTCTAAGTCAGCTACTTAATAACATCACAAACTTTCATATCCCTTCAGATTTCCCCTGACACTCAGGATGGTCACCAACCAAGTGTTTTTAAGAAGGGAAGGAGCCAGCAGGATGGCAGTAATCAGTCAAAAAGGTAATTTTGTGTTAAGATTATGTGTTTAATTTCTAGTCATTTCAAACTGGTATACAAAATGCTTGTGATGAAATTGTAGCTGCTGTGTTTTGTATTTGACTTCCCTCGCCTAGAGTTCAGCATTTATGAGACCAACAAATTTAAGTTATCAAAATGGAAACTTGCTATCCTGCTTTAGTGAGTTCTCAGGCAAAATCAGAATTAAAAAACCCCACAATAATCAGCAGTAGGCAGTGTTATCTCTACTAGCAATTATTAATTTTGCCTCATTAGCAAATTTCTGTGCCAGTTTTAGTTTCAGTCATGAAATCCCTGGCCTTGAAGGGATAACAAGACCTTTGTAAGCTGCTGTTCAAAGGCACTGAGCATTCTAACAGGACACGATCTTCCTTTTCCATCAGGATCGCCAGTGTTTGCACCTCACTGCACAGTGCACAAGGACCAAAGAGGAGTCCCCCAGAGAGGAGACAAAATGAATCCTTCCTGCACAGGAGTCCCCCAGAGAGAAGGCAAAACGAATCCTTCCTGCACAGGAGTCCCCCAGAAAGAAGGCAAAACGAATCCTTCCTGCACAGGAGTCCCCCAGAGAGGAGGCAAAACGAATCCTTCCTGCACAGGAGTCCCCCTGGCACAAAGGGCAGCACACAAGGAAACTTCTGCAGGGCTAAAGATGTCCCAGTGCAGCATTTTTATTACACTAAAAAAGAACAGTTTGGAAAGAATCATGAGGAATACGATGCTGAAGCCAGTCCAGGCTCTTCAAAGTGGCAAGAAGCATCTGTAGGTCAAATGTTCCTTGACTTTGAATCAGTACAGATTATTAAAGAAGATGCTGAAGATGACAGTGCCAGTGACCTCTCTGACTCAGAAAGGATTCCCATTCCCCCCTCTCCCTGCACACCACCAGAACTCATCCTCAGAGCTGAAGAAATCGACCCAGTTTGTTTGGAACACGTCCCCGAAATGGGATTCAAGGAATCTGAATATTACTACCCCGACTTCCTGCCACCTCCCTTCAACTCATGGGACTTGAAGCAGCTGGCCATCTTTGCCCACGTGGAAGGGAAAACAGATTTCCACCCCAAGCCCACGGGATCCCTGGAGAGATTCATGGAGCGCCTGCTGCAGCTGGAGTGGCTGCAGATGCAGACAGTGCAGGGAGAGAAGGGCAGGGCCACCAAAGGCCGGCCCCAGACTGCCCCTGGCCCCAGCCGTGCCCTCAAGAGCCCTGGGAAAGGCAAAGCCTTGCTCAGCCCTGTGCCCAGTAGGCAGGCAGTGCCCCAGGAAAGTGGCACCAGGCTGCCCAGGAGCTGTTTGGGTCACAGGGCAGAGCCACACTCCGAGGAGAGTCACCAGCTGCGTTCCCATCCAGGGCACCAGAAGCTTCCTGAGAGAACAGGATGTGCAGCACCTTCTCAGAGGCAAACTGGTGCTGTAAGGAGTGAACTGAAAAAGAAACCAGCTGCAAAGCAGCAGCTTCTCAGTCTGCAGCCCCCCTGAGAGCAGCTCTAAAATCCAAAGTGTTGGTAACATCAGACCCCCTAAGCAAAGCCCAGCGTTCCACGGGGCAGCTGCTCCCATCAAAGGCTTAAAAACATACACGTGTACAAACCCAAAGAAAAATGGCAATGCCAGCAATTCCGTTCCTCCTAAAAAACCCACGGCGGACAGGAAAATAAAACCAAATGGCACAAAGCAAACGCCACGCAGATTTCAGTGAGGGAAAATTCATTAGTGAATGTTGATGCTTCTTGACTGCTAGAAAGCATCTGGCCAGTGCAGAAGAATCCTTTTTTCTCTATAGGAAGATCCTGAGAAAAATGTGTTCCTGACACGTGGTTCTGAGTCAGCACTGTTCATTTGTATACATTTGATCTTAAGCCAGCACGAAATATTTTCCCTGAAGGAAGTGTCTTCCATTGGTCTTTCCTCAAAAATATTTATAATTGCTCACTGAAGATAACAATAGCACAGTGTGAAGTTTAGAGAAGTACAGAATGTCCTGTGTGCACCAACTGAAGTCTGAGGTGTCCCTTGTGCTTTCCCTGGTGTGTGTGAGGGAACAGGGTCCATGCTCTTTTTCCTTGCCCAGATGTGCTTTTTGTAAGACAGGTTTGATTGTGGTGTTTTTATAAAATAATGGAGCCTGTTATCTATGCAAAGTCAACTCTAATTCTTCACAGAAGATGATGAATTGGATTTTTTTGATGAAATAGATATTTCTTTTTTGAGAAGAAGAAGAATGGAGATAATGTTTTGAAATATTTTAATGCAGAAAGAATTATTTTTAAGACAAAGTATTAGGGACCAGACAGCTTCAATAATGACAGGTTAAGAAAATGGAATGTGTATTTTTATACCCTGGAATCTTCACTGTGTTTACAGACAGCTTTCCTGGAAGTTAATTTTGTAGGCCTTGATGCTTTTTGTCATTTAGGGGAAATGACCACATTTCAAATTGCACATGGATATATCTGAGTAATGCAAACCAAGGCTTTTACAGAGACTGTGTGGTGTGGTTTGCAGAACTGGTAGCCTCTCAAAACATAAAAAGCAGACTCTTAAGGAAAGAATTTAAAGGTTGTTGTAAGTTCAAGCAAAGATATATTTTGATACAGAAAATACCTATTTTCAGTCACCTAAGATGGCTCTTATTTATCCTGTGGTACAGTCTAGCTTGGCTTCTTCATGTGTAGGGAGGGGAGATGGGGACATGCCCTAGAGAAAGGAATTGTACAGCCAGAGTTGGGTCCTGTCTTTGGGCCTTGTGTCTTCTCTCATGTCTGTGGGATACAGGAGAATACAAAGGACAGGTCAGAGAATATTCAAGTTTCAGGCGGTCTGTTACAATTTCAAATCAGCAGCTGGGGACAGGATCTTGTTCAGATGAAATGCTAAAGAATGTTTTTACTTTCACTTTGAAGTGCTGGGCAGCATAATTTCCTCCTCAGCCACCAGTCCCAGTCTTCATGAGAAGTGAGCTGAGGTCTGAGGGAGCAGATGCTGCAAAAGGATCCTTCCCATTGTGACAGAAAATGAAAAAGTAGCAAACACTAAAGAGTACATTATGTATATAGCTAAATTGCACTTGGTGAGCTCATCTTGGTTTTAAGATGCTTTGCTGTTTCTATCTTTCATTGTGCCTACCAGATCTTCAGCTTTGTAAAGTTTCAAAGCATGGATTTATATGTAGTTTAAAAAGTGAGAATATTAAGAAATGTAGTAATAAAGTAGAGTATTTTACAGTACATAAAAACATTGCTCAGGAATAGTCTAAGAAATATTTTTAGTGGTTTTTTTTCCTAGTCTACTGGAGACCAAATGTGAAATTTTGAATTGGTAAAAGAAATGAATGTAACAGCCAGTATTATATTTCCAGGATCAGTATTTGTAAAGTTACACTTAATATGAATTGTAGTTGCATGTACATTCAGCTCTATGCAATTCAAGTGAAACTTAGTGTGAGATGCTCAAAGACCAGAGGAATTGGCTGTGCCAGAGGTGTGGTGGGGCTCAGGTTGGGGCTGAACACCAGCAGCTGCAGAGGACCAGCACATCCCAGTGTTGCTGTTTCACCTTTGGTTTTGGTCCAGCCTCATGTATTGCAGCTTTTTCAGATGAAAGGTTCCTGCACCCAGTGCAAGTATTTCAAGCTCTGGCCAAATTCTGCAAGCCTGCCTTAGCCAAGTTTTCCTTATTCACATGAAGAAAAAATAAATAAATCAATAGGAGAGCTGCTTTGCCAATAATCAGGATTTTAAATGCAGTGTTGCTGTTCACTGTTACAAGCACCAAACCTGAGGTGAGCAGGAGCCAGGCAATAATCAGAACAGCAGTTTTTAGAAACAAATTCTGTTAGATGCAGTAAATAATTAAGCATGTTGTTATAGCATTGAATATTGCTGGATGCTAAATTTTTTAAAGGGAAGTTTTCCTGGGCTGTAAGGAGGGCATGTAGATTCTGGCACATTTTGTGTGATCACTTCTTAAAGGATAAATAAACCCCATTCCAACCAAGCTGTGACCAGAACAAAGGTGATTGGCACTGGGAAAAAGGTTTTGTCACAGAGGTAGGAAAGTTTTAATGGAGTGTTTTTATCACCTTATGGACACCAGTCTGTTGGTGGAGACTAAAAAGTGATGGAGGTGGTGATGCCACTTTAAAAAAGTCTGAAAAGTTGTTCATGGCTGGGCTCCGTGTGGGATGTGGCCAAGTAAGTTTGTCTCACATGATAATCACACCAGTCTCATTTCTGTCATTGATCTGATACTTCTGACACGCTTGTCTTTGTTCTCACACAGAAACAGAAATTCTGTGTTTGCCTCAACAGACAGCTCTTGGTCTGGGCAGACCTGCAGGGCTGGGCTTTGTCCCATTTCCATTTTAACCTCACCATGTTCTGGGCCTGCAGATGAAAAGAGCTCCTTTTATGAAGAGGACTATGGTTTACATTTCTTTCATTTTGTATTGCTGAATATTGTCTTTAGAAGCACTTCTGAGTAGAGCAGAACAATTTATGCCACCAAACACATTCAGTTTAAAATGAGTTACTTAAGATACATCCACAGCAGTGTTTGTGTGGCTATTATTATTTTTTATAATATTATTATTTTTTTACAAGGTTTAGCAATAGGATCATGTGGCTCTAAGCCCAGCACTGGTGATGCTTCTTGAAGAACAGATTACTGTGATGTCAGGTATTTAAACAGAGTGATTTATTTATTTTGCTAGAGAATGTAAAGGTTAAGTGTTCTGCAGTATTTCCTACAGAACAAATATGCTCAGGTTGTATTTTAAATAAAAGCCAGACTCTGCTTCTGTTACATGAGTATAAACTTTGAACAATTCCGTTGTTTTCAGTGAAATGACCCTGTCAGAAGATGTGAAGAAACAGAATTTCACTCCAATATGTTTGAACTCTTTTCCTTAGTAATGCTGATGCATTTTTAGTGCGCCACATGAAGAAATTTAAAGCAATACTGGTTTTCTCTGGAAATGTTCCTTTTCCCCCCACTGTTTGCATCTCATCCTGAGGGCAGTAATGTTTCCCAGCCTGTTTTCAGCTGGATCCAGCAGGATAATGCTGAAGTGCTGATTCCATGGGGCTGAACTGCCCTGTTTGACTCCAGACTGAAATCTGCCCTCGCCCTTTCACTGTTCGTGTCCTTTCTGTGTTTCACTCGTTGTTTGGGGTAACTTTTCCCTTTATTTGTTATTTAAAGGCTCTTGTTAGAATTCTGAGAGAATTTTGACAGATTTTCAGCCGGTATGCGTGAACTTTTCTGGAGCTGGTATTATACTTTCAATTTCTACAGTACGAAATTGCCTAGAATGTACTGGTTTTTGCCTTATTTTAAAGGTATCGAGCCTTTGTTGCTCCCATTGCATTCGTGATTTTTCATCAAAAAAAATAAACAGACCACGCTGGAAGGACTGAACTTGGTTACCTGAGGATTTGCAGCCCAGCTTTTGATGTTGGTTTTCATGTATTCTTATTTATTTGAACTTTTTTGTGGATATTTTTGCTAGTAATTCCATGGGAAAGTGATCTTGTAATTCAAAGGTACCGTATATTTGCTACATTAAAAGTGAGATACTGTCCTGTTTGTTGCAGAGTTGTGGTTTTTTCTCAAGACGGCACCACTGAGTTTTCCTGGAGAAAATTCCAGTATTGCAGTGTGGGGTGGAGGGGGCAGCTCAGCACATCCCGGCTCCTGCTGGCCAAGGGAAGCCAGAAAAATACGGAATTTTCCTTCATTTTCGGGCAATTCCATCCGGGATCCAGGGTGCGGCAAATCCCGGACTGGATTTCTCCCGAAGTACGGAGTGGGTGGAATTAGTAAGGGATAAAACCCGGACAGGATTTCTCCCAGAGTACGGAATGGAGCAAAACTAGGACTGGATTTCTCCCAGAGTACGGAATGGGTATAATTTAATTTCACACACAGCGTGAAATTTAATTTCCTCAGCGTTCAGCTGAGGTTAATACAGAGGAAAATAAGGGGAGGGAGAGTGAAAGGGGAAACCCCAGAATTCTCTATTGCTGAAAAATCCCTTTGTTCTGCTGTAATTTCTGTAATATTTATAGTAAGCTTTACAAAGCTCCTGTCTGAGGTATCACACAGCAATTTTACAGTCAGAACAGTCCTGCTATTTGAGGTTTTCTTGGTGCCCAAGCCTTCCTGGCCTGAACTGCTGTTTAAACTGTTGCTGTTATTTGTGAGCCTCAGAAGATCCCTCCTGCCTTCCTTCCCACACCCAATTACCTGAGTGTAGCCTATCTGACACAATCTATTGCTTTTCTTCTCACCTGAACAAGAGATCAGTTCTTCCATAATTCTTCCTTTCACGATTTCCAGAACACTAAATTAATTCTTTTCCAGTTTTAAAAGAGAATAAACCTTGTGCCCAGTATGAGCAAATCAGGAGAATGGAAAATGCTGAGATGTTTTCACAGAAGCCAGAACCTTCCCTGTGCTCTCTGCCACTCTCTGTTTCTTAATTTTTAATTTCCTCCTTCCTTATGTAAAATGTATTTTCTCCACCCTGGGTAGGAAGTTAATCTCCAGATTTACAAGTTCATCCCTCTGTGGTGGCCTGTGGGTGGAACAGACATATCAGCAATCAAATGGACTTTGACAGAACTTGCTCTCGTTTCAAGGACTGAAATCAGAGAAGCAGCTCTTTTGGACATAAACCCAGCACCTATTGAAAGTAAAGCTGTGTGTTTACTATTAACAAACAATGGTGGAATTATTAAGGCATGGCATTTCCAAGGAACTGTTGGGTCAAGACACGTGTTTATTGTCAGTTATAAAACAGCAATAAAATTGCTGCCATGGCCCATTTATTGTGTGTGGAAGTGGCAGGTGCAGACTGACTGGAGCAGCCCAACACCACAGGAGGACTGAGCTTTGCTTGGAGAAACAACAGTTCGGATTCTTTCACTCTGTCTGACGGAAACACCCGTGGTCCTTGGGCTGCTCAGGGGCTGGACCTGGGTGGAAATGCTGGTGGAAAAGCCCTGGGCTGCAGGGAGCCATCACACAGTGTCCCACAGACCCAGCTCTGCTGCACCTGGATGCTCCCACCTCCCCCGGAGGGATCTTCCCTGGTCCCCCATGGTCCTGCTGCGGCCCTGGGAGCTGCTCAGCATCCTGCTGCTCCTGCAGGTGGGTGAGGGCTGGGATGTGGGCAGGGGCTGCACGGGGGGGGCAGGAGGATGGAGCCAGGATCTCCTCGGGGCAGAGCAGGAGGGTGAGAAGTGATGGGCAGGAGATGGGGACAGGATGCTCCACGTCAACAGGAGGAAAACTTCGGTGCGGGTGGCTGGGGCCTGGAGCAGGCTGCTCCTTCCCTGGAGACACTCAGAATCCGTGTGGACACAGCCCTGAGCAGTGCTCTTGAGCAGGGGAGTTGGAGCAGCTCATCTCCAGTGGTCCTTTCCCACCCAAACTCCTGTGAGAGTCTGTTTGTCCCCGAAACAGGCGGTTCCTGTGTCCCAGCCCCTGGGCTCAGCTCTCCGACAGGGCTTTCCAGGGCTTTCCAGGGCTTTCCAGGGCTTTCCAGGGCTGGGGACCCTCTGCTCATCCTGCTGGGGGTTCCGGAGTGCTCACCCCTGGCTGAGCACGCTGGGGCCTGGTGGAGGTTGCGGCCGTTGGCGAGGCTGGACAGCTGACCACAGGGACGGCCGGCGGCTCGGCAGCTTGTTCTGAGAGTTTCCTTTTTGTTAAGTCAGCTTCAGCTGGGGACTTCTTTTCCCCTCGCCGCGAGCCGGGCTTCCCAGGGATGGTGGCCGCTGTCCTAAAAGCCAGAGAGGTGCTGAGAGAGAGAGTGTTCCTTTGCCCAGAGCCCAAATCAGACACAAGACACGAGGGTCTGCTCTGCTTGGGCTCAGGGACAAAAGACCCCGGAATGGCCCAACATTCAGACTTTTATTCTGAGGGTTACAACTTATCTCATAATGGTACAGGGGAGGAAAGGGGAAGGGTTGGAAGGTCAGGGTGCAGTCGGGAAGGAGTAAGGGAGGAAAGAGTGAGACACAAGATACTATTGTTAACTGAGGGGCAGGAGGGGGGAGTTCAACTCCCTTTCCAAGGCCAAACTTAACTCTACCTTCAGAGGGGCCTCCCTTTCTAGGCCCCCAGAAATTCTTCAGGGGATATGTCATTCTCTGAGCTCGAGCCACCGCTACAGAGACCCTGCCACGTTCATCATCCTCCCCCTGGGAATTCAGTGGTGTTTCCATGAGTGTTTCTGTGCCATTCATGGTCCTATCCCAGGTTATCCCTTCCTAGCAGTGCCCCTGGCTGGAATGGAGACAGCTCTGCCCTGAGCCGTGGCCTTGCAGGTGCACACGAGGGGTGGGGAAGCCAGAAAATACCTGGTTAAAACTTCCAAAATTAATAAAAATTACTACATATAGAAAAGGGGAAAACAACCTGTTCAAGAGGTCCAGCAGGGCTGAACCTGGAGCAAATCCAACAAGGACAACTTTCAAGCACCCAGTTTCAGCCTTGCTTGCTGTTTTCACATCACAGAGGTTTTTCCTGCCCATAAACAGCTTTACAGCTCCAAGGCATTACTGGTGAACCACGTTCATTACTCAGCAGGTTTATAACTTTGACAGTTTTACAAGTATTTTGTTTCTGCAGAATAAAGTCACGGGGTTAGGCCTTTGGCCATGTCTGGGCAGGCAGAGATCTGCTCAATTTTTGCAAGCATTTGATTAGGTTTCTCTGGAATAAACCTCACGATTTCCAAGGAAATTGTTGGCAAGTAGGAGAAAGGTGTCCAGGTTACATATGAGCTCATGGCAATGCTGTAATCTGAGCACTGTCACAGTCCTTTGACATGAAAGATTTCCAGTAAAGAGCAGTGTTTGAAGCCTGGACAGGAAGCTTGCACTCATATAAAAAGTCAAGTTGTGGCAATTTGGGTGTAGTCATCATTCTCAATGATTCATTTTACTCATCTGAGTTAGAGATTTTGCTCCAGCAATCACCTTCTGGTAAATCAGCTGTGTTTGGAACACTTTAAGTCTCACCACAGAGCTCCTGAGACTCTAAAATGCTCCCCAGACTTAACTCTTTTTTGCAAAAGTCAGTTTATGTCCTACCAATCCCAGACAACTTCTAAGGGAGCACTGCACACAGAGAGACAGGGGTGAATATTAAAAAAGCTGGAGATACTTGATTTAGGAGAAGCCACAGAGATGATACAATGGAATGGTATCTGCCGGGACACAGCATTTTTGGGGGTCTGGCATCACCTGACCAGAGCTCTCACAGCTCTCATGGCATTCATTTGGAATGAGATGGATGATATTTTGTGGTGATATTTGTGGGGTTAAGGGTTAGATACAATTCAATACAGTACTGTCAAAACTGGATCAATATGCTTCTGTGAAAGCAAATTCCTCCCAGACAGCACATCAAGGTTTTCTAGTGACCCACACTTGTCACAATCACTTTTCCTTTATTTCTTTTTTTTCACAAGGTTACTGCTGCTGACAGTTTTTCTCATGACATTGAAAATTCCAGTTTAAGACAAGCCATCAAAACAAAGAATATCCAGGTTTGTAGTCAATATTATACAATAACAGATACACAAGAGCTAACTGTGAAAACTGTGACATTAAAGCAAATTTTTTATCCAACAGTGGGTGGATTCTTATCAGTCAGACAGTCTGCAACCTCTGAAGCGAACAAAGAGGACCTGGATTATCACCACCATTGATGTTCAGGAGGAGGACAAGGGACCATTCCCCAAATATGCTGGACAGGTACAACCCCCCTTGCAGGAAAAGTTCTGCCTGCAGCTCAGCAAGGCATCCATCACCTCAAATTGTGCAATAAAATACCACAGGGGGCAGAGGGCAAGGAGTGTTCATCAAACAGCAACTCTCAAAAACCTGGTTTGTCCAAACTTGCCTGATTTCCACAGAGATGGGTGGAACTGTGAGGTGGGCAGGATTTTCTGGCCCTTCCCATGGGAAATTGCAAGGACACTCAGGGGAAAGAAGATTATGGAGTGAGAGTGGGAAAAATGCAAACAGGGAGTTGTGGGGTTGGCTGAGACTGAGAGAAGCCCGATCTGCACAGGGGAAGGGGCAGAAAGAAAACTGATCTCAATTATTTTTATTTCTGTTCCATCTTCCCTGCCCTGTCCTGCTTCTCTCTTCAAAAGCTGTTCAACAACAGAGCATACAACACGTCCCTGAAGTATTTAATCAGTGGGCCTGGGGTGGATGAGCCCCCAGAGCTGGGGCTGTTTTCCATAGAGGATGATGCCAATGGACACGTGTACGTGCACCGCAGCATCGACAGGGAGAGGACCCCCACTTTTCAGGTAACACTCAGCAAAAGTTAACTGTTGTTTCATGGAAATGCTTCACAGGAATGAGGCACACCTGTAATAATGTCAAGTGTGTGTTTTCATGGCTTATCTTGTACCTATATATAAATGCTAAATTGGCTGGCTCAGCAGAGACTAATTCACTTCCTATTAACTATAAATCTCTGGGCTTCTTTGAGCTTCCACAAACATCTGCACACTTCTTCTCCATCTTCTGTCTGGTATCACCCCTGATTATAACATAAAAGCTTGAAAGGCTGTCTTGAAATTCAAAATATCTTACAGCTCTAGTGGCCAGAACACTGAGTTGTAAACACAACCTCCTCATCAGGAGGATGCGAGCAGATAGTCACGTGTTACAAAAAGCTGGGTAATCCTACAAAAAGCTGTATTACTGTAATGTTACATAAGAGGAAGCATATGCTTCTCCTTAAAAAGCAGAAAAGTGTTCACAAGCAGGAAATGCAATGAAAGAAATGTGACAACAAGTTTATGAAGGAAATATGGGAGTGTGGGTTTGTTTTCCTCTTGAAAAATAAATTCAGTCGTGGTCGCCTTATGTTAATTCTATAATGATTTCTGTTTGGGTCTCTGTGGATTAACTGTACCCAAATTATAGTTTTCCATGTGGTTTTCTGTGCAACATATTGCATTTTAGGCAGTCATTTCAAATAATCCATCTCCAGTAAAAGTCTTTTTTTACTTTTAAAAATGTTGTTTGAGGCCCAGGATGACCATTATGAATCTGCTAGGTAAGGTGAAAGAACGATTTACCATGTGACTGAAAGCCAATGCTAAGCAAATTTGTCTGAAGCAGCTTCAAAACTGAAAGTTTTTTCTGAAGGTTCTATTCTGATATCTCAGTGGTGCTGTTGAGATCATTCTGATGTCTGGTTTGCTACTCATTTAGATTCGTTTTGATGTTGAGAACAGAAAATCTGGTGAGCTGTTGGACCGCCCTATTTATTTCAAGATAAAAGTTAAAGATATCAATGACAACACACCTGTGTTTTCCAAAGAAGAATATGGCATTACAATAATAGAGAGCCACAGTAAAGGTAAGTGCCACTCAACCAAGGGATTTTCTATTTCCTTCATTGTTTGCATCCCTTTCCTACTAAATCTGTTCCTTTCTCTGCCTTTCACTCAAACACTCGTGAGTTTGGGGACAATTTCCCGTTTCCTACATTTCGACCTCTTGTGCGATTAACCTCAGTGTATGTTAGAATTTCATTGGAGACATTCTGAAAAAACTCCCAAGGTATTTTATCTAAACTCCAAGTCAAGGCAGTAGCAGCTGATCTCAGCTGTGGATCTGGAAGCTGAACGAGCACCCGGCTTCACAGGAGATGGTCAGACAAACTGACACAGACTTAGTCTGGGTGTGCACACATGTGGCGTCAGCTCTCAGGAGGTGGCATGAAATAGTAATAAAGATTTTTGATGAAGTAAATCCAGGAGTGTGGTAATTCTGTTTCCTAACAGACCTTCACACAGGTTTGCCACCCAAATGAAGCAGTGGCCAGTCTGAGCAGGGATAACCATGGCCTCAGGAGGAGTTGTGGCTTTTCTTAGGACTTGTGTGTTTCAAAGCCTGCAGCCAGGCCTGAGAGCTCCACACTGAGACTAAACACTCCCTTAATATCTCAATTGTTCATCCTAGATGAGCCAGTCATCCAAGTCACAGCCCTGGACAAAGACGAAGCTGGCACTGTGAACTCCCGGGTGTCCTATTCCATAAGTGAGCAGGTGCCCTCTCCAGATGGACTCTCATTTAATATTGATCCTACCACAGGATCCATATTTCTGTCAGGATGCCTGGATTATAAGGTGATGTATATTTAGTATCTTCTCATCATTTAATGCGTGATAGATGTTCACTACACAGTTACCAGCACAAGGGGAGGGAGAGTCTCACACCCAGCTGTGGCTGGCAAAATGTGGGAACTGCTTCTCAACTAAGTTTCAAGAACTTCCTTGTTTCTGTTTTTCAGACTGCCAGCTCTTACAAACTCCTGATTAAAGCCCGTGACCATGGAAGTCCCCAGCTGTCATCTACTGCAACAGTGACTGTTTCTGTTGAAGATGCAAACAACCACCTCCCTGTATTTACTAGTGATAACGTAAGGGAAAACATTATTACTTCACTGAGCCTAAGTACAGTTCAATCCTCCCAACTGCTGAATGCACTCAGCAGTGGAAATAGAAACCCCCAGACACTGCAGAAGCTGCCCAAAACTTGTGCAAATGATATTTATCTGTCAGGTGAAATATCTCTTAAAGTGCTAAACTTTGTTAATTTTCTGTGTACGGCACCAGGAGGTTTTAGTGTCACTGGAAGCATAAGGAAGTTGACAGACCAGCTTATTCTGACATCTGGGCAGCTGAGGTGCTGATTGCCCAGAGAAGCGGTGGATGCTCCACCTCTGGAAGTGTTCCAGACCAGCTGGGCTGGGCTCTGAGCCACCAGGTCTCGTGAGAGGTGTCCCTGCCCGTGACAGGGCCCCTTCCAACCCAAACCATCCTGTGATTACAACCTGCTCTCTGTTTTACAACCCACCCTACATAAACCATCCCAGCCAAGCCCAGAGTGCTGAGTCACATCAGCTACTGCTCTGTGTAAATATTTGAGGTTGTGAAGAGCAGCAAGAGATACAACAGGGTTACAACAGTGTGTGCAAAGTCACCTACAAAAGCCAACACCTTCAGCAGTGTCTCCTGCCTGGTGTTTCGAAGACCTGAGGTAATAATATTACATCACCTGCAAAAACAGGTTTGCACAAGAAGCCTGTACTTTGGTATCAACTCCTATGTGGTAAAATTCTGACCCTTCTCCCAGCTATGATTTGTTTCCTCCCTCTGAGTATCATCTTTAATGCATTTTAAAAAGTTGTGGTGCAAGGACAGTGCTGTCTATGTATTAGAAGAGTCTGAATTCTCAGCTCTCAACCAGCTACCAATTAATTTTAAGAAATCAAGACAAGCAAATTACATATTATTGCTACCGTATCACTCCTTAGGTGATTTAATTGGCATTTCTCTGTCCGTCTGTGGAGTGCTACTTAGGCAAGCTGGTGGCTGCATTGCACCATCAAAAACTTAAACCACTGTGAAGAGATTACATAAAATAGATAGATGGATGAATCGATAGATAGTTGGATAGATAGACAGACAGACAGACAATCATCCTTATTTCCCTTTTTTCCTTCCCAGTACCAGCTGCAGATTTCAGCAGGAGAAGAACATCCAGCTGTGTTACGGCTCCAAGTGGAAGACAAGGACTCTCCCAACACTCCAGCCTGGAGAGCAAAATACAAAATAACAAAGGGCAATGAGAAGGAGCAGTTCACCATTGAAACGGATCCAGCCACCAATGAAGGCATTTTGAGCGTTGTCAAGGTGAGGAGATAACGGCAGTAGATAAGCTGAGCATGGCAATGTGACACATGGCCTGTCTGATTGTGAGATTCAGTTAGCTGGGTTGGGTGAGCTCAGGTCACCTGTGCTCCAGGTAACAGAGGTAACTGCCAAAACAAAGGTCATAACTGCTAATAAACTGCTAATAAACTGCTAATAAACTGCTAAAAGGGCATAACTACTAATAAACTGCTGTTGTCTGGGCTTTTCAGCCTCTCAGCTATGAAGGTGACCCTGAGATGAGACTTGTCATTTCTGTAGCAAATGAAGAACCTTTCTTCTGGTGTAGAAATGGCATCGTGATGATTTCTAACCTGGAATCCACAAACACAGGTGTGAACATCAAGGTCTTACAACGTGCTCTGAGGTTTCATCCTCCTATGCTTATTGTCCAAAAGGAAGATTCAATGAAGCCTGGAAAGGTATTTAGAAAGTATCCTGCCAGATATCCAGATGATGTGCCAAACAAGATCAAGTAAGTGGAGATGTTCCAGCTCTCAGAATAAGAAATATCTTAGGAATGCAAAGAAGTTTGCAAGTTTAGTTTGTTACCCAGAATCCATTTAAAATCATAACTCGTAGTTTATCCCTCTTTTGTTCAGATATGAACTCGCCCATGACCCAGATGGTTGGCTGAGTGTGGATGAGAACTCAGGTGTTCTTACTGTGGCAAAAGAATTTGATCAAGAATCCCCCTTTCTGAACAACAGCCTGTACACCATTATTGTCCATGCTACTGACCATGGTAAGCAGCAGTCAGAAAACACTCAAGCAGTGTTTGGACTGCGAGATGAGGTGCATGTTGAACATAAAAAGATAGCAAGACTGAGGATCTAAGCGGTTAAAGGATAATAAAACACCCTGATATTCATAAAATGTGCTATGTGTGACTGGTAGGATAAACCAGGCAGATGCTGCCACTGGACTGGCATTTGTCAATGCCCAGCTCTGAGTGCTTTTGTGTTTCTTTTGCTCCTATCCAGGCAAGCCACCTCAGACTGGGACTGGCACCATCCTGCTTTACTTGTCTGACATTAATGACCACATGCCATCACTGGTGGCTCCTTCTGTAGATGTGTGTGACAAAAAAGAAGGGACACCTCTCCTTATAGAAGCCAGGTCTGCTCTGGCCCATTCACATTCAGGGCCATTTACGTTCGAGCTGGCTGAGGACTCTGAGGATGTGAAGCGGAACTGGACTTTAGGAAGGAATTTTGGTGAGTTCTTCCTTTTGTGTCCTTCCTGAGTTTATTGTCAGCTGTGGGCCCTCTGGTTATTTCACTGTCTCTTACCTTTATGGTTTCTTATTGATGAGTCTCAGTGAGACTGAAATGATGGGAAAGAAGACCCTTCAAAATATGAAGTTATGGCAATTTGTGAAAACTGATATTGCTCTTCATCTCTGCTGAGGGCAGGACCAGCAGCAATGAGCTCAAACTGCAGAAAGGGGGATAAGACATCTAAGGAACCATTCTTCACTTGATTAACCAAGAAATTTCCAGAGGTTCTCAGGGAGCTGTGCCAAAATGCAGCCAGGCTGGGACAAATCTCTGCTCAGAAGTCTCAGCGAGGTGATAAAGTGGGATGTCATTTAGTCCTATTTACTATGGTGCATTAAGGCTGGAAAAGTGTTTGGAATTGGGGTGCAAATGAGCTTCCTTTATCAACACAGGGGACTGTAGAATATTAGACTTCTTTCTGTGAGTTTTGAAATGATTCCCTTGTCTTTTTAGGGCAGTCAGTTGAACTTCTGATGTTGAGGAGCCTCCCCCAAGGCAGCTACTTGGTGCCCATCATTATTCAGGATAAGCAAGGATTCTCCACAAGGCAGAACCAGCACGTCAGGCTCTGCTTTTGCCCAGATGGACACACATGTAAATATTCACCAGCTCTACAAGCAGCAGTGGGACTTGGAAGTGGTGCCATTGTGATGATAGTGATGGCTTTCTTATTGCTACTGGGTAAGCAACCTCCTAAATTAGACATGCAGGTTCTCTGTCATCTGGTCTCATTGCAATTGCAGCTTTTGAGCTCAAATCTACTAAAATAATGATTATATTGCACCTAGATGATGACTGGCAAATGTAAATTGTCATTAAGCTAAACTGTAGTACAACATAGAAAGTATTTTTACTTGCATTGAATACAATTGAATACTTGACTTTTTTTTGGACATTTTCTGTGTCCTGGCAAACTGAAAGTATTGAAATTCTGCCATGAAGGTTAAACTTGTTCTAGAGCTGCTTCTTCTGTAACAGCTCGTGTTGGCTAATGCTGGAGAGAACTGCTGATTCCTTATCTGAATAATAATCCATAGATGATCTGGTTACCTGTCCATGATCTATTCTGGCTGCCTGCTTGGTCTCACCACTCCAACCAAGAATTCCATCTGCACCGCTGCATTGCTGGGCTTTCCCAGGGGAGCTCCTGTGGAAGTGGGCTGGGAACCTCTCCCCACACTGTGTTGGGCCATCTATTCCCAGTGCCTATTTCACCTTTCCCTTTCTCCTTTCCAGTATCCAGCATTGTGCTTTGCCAGTG
Source organism: Petroica traversi (assembly GCA_025920805.1). Lineage (NCBI taxonomy): Eukaryota > Metazoa > Chordata > Aves > Passeriformes > Petroicidae > Petroica > Petroica traversi. The sequence goes on along the minus strand of JAHLSL010000072.1, from coordinate 4,177,870 downwards.
TTCCAGGGCAGGGGCTAAAAGCAAAGCCATTGTTCCACCCCAGGAAGGTGAACAGACTTTAATCAACTACAACGAAGAGAGCAGAAGTTCTTTTTCTGAGGTGAGTGTGACAGCATAAATCCACATTACCCCTCCAGAGCTGTGGGGCTGAATGTGCTACTGATCATCCCTTTAATTATGTTCCCTCTGGTTTTGTTTTTGAGCAAAATAAAACTTTTTTTTTGCCACTAAGCCTGTCTGGGGAGCTGTGTTCTGCATGGGCTGGGTAAGGCCATTCTGGTGACAGACTGATACCATTCCTACCCTTTTTCAGTATCAGCAGGTGCCTCATCCTTCCCAGGGGCCTCATCCTGCTGGTGAATCCCACAGGTGAGGGAGCATCTCCTGTCACTCTGCTACAGCCACACATCCTGGTGTGCGCAGCAAGGGAGGAAATGAAGGTGGCAAATGGAATAGTCTGCAGAGGTGTGATCCTTCACACTTAGTTCAGTTCCTTATTAACAACATCCCTCTCCCTGTGTGCAGGCTGTGCTGGAGATCACACACAGTGCTACTACACCATCTGTGTCTGTGAAGGCTGGAAAAGAAGTGATTTCTGAGGTAACTGCCTGGCTCTTGGTGAAAATGTCCTTTTTTATACCAAGGGAAGTGGTAGCCCAAGGTCTGGTATTAATAACAGTGGGAAGAATAATGCAATATCATTAAATTAGAAAATGACTGCCACTTGCTGGGGTAACTGGAGAAGGCAGCACAAAAGAAATGGATGTAACAGAGAGAAAGACAACTGGAGTTATTTGTAAGTGAAGGAAATGTCAAAAGGGGACTTTATGCTGGTCACACCTGAGGTAGTGTGTTTGTATTCCAGACTGACTGTTTCACTGGGTACAAGACATCCCAGGCAAGACACCTGGAGTGCTTCATGCAGACAGTGGACAAGACACTGGCTCAGGTAAGAAATGAGCATTGGGCTCCTCCTGTGCCAAGTTTTGTAAGCACAGGAGAAAATCTTGCAGGACTGGGCAGCTGCTCTGGCTCCAGCTGCTCTGGCCCCACATCTCAGGATCAATGCAATTGAAAGCAAGGGATATATCTGATGGCAAAACTTTCAAGACTTTGTTGAAATTCCTTTTTTTTCCTCAACTGAATTGTCCTTCAGGTTGGAGAAGTGGGGCTAAAATGCTTTCTGTGCCTGAGCGAGGTTAAAGCTTTGTCACCTGCTCTTGCACTTCTGTGCTTACAGGGATATTTGAATTTCTCTTGCATGTTTACAGTTCTGTGTGACCCTTGCACGTTTACAGCCCTGTCCTTTGCCCTCCTGGCCAGACTGCAGGCCCTGCTAGCCAAGGTCACTTGCCAGCCCTCTGGTCCAGGACAGATCAATTGCCCTTTCCTGCCTCCTTTGTACCCTGGGGGGGAGTTCAGGCCCTGGAGCTTTTGCAGCTGAGACTTTCTGTAGAACTTTTCCTTGTCAAAGACTCATATTCTTCCCTGTAAATTCCTAATTTGCATGCTGTGATATCCTTTAACTTTCAAAAGGGCAGTGGGAGCTTTTGTGCTGACTTGCCTTGTTTCTTGCCTTCTTTAGAAAGTGTTTTACCAAAGCTCCCTGGAAGATTCTGGGGACATCTGTGAGCCTTGCAGATACACTGAGGAAGGAGAAATAGAGCCCAGCAACTCCCCCTGCTCCATCTCCATTGGCAGTGAGGACTTGCCTGCTGATTTTTTGGACACTCTGGGACCAATGTTTTCCGCCCTGGAAGAGATCTGCCAGAAGGGATCTCCATCACTCAGTTAATGTCAGGAGGCTGTGACTGTGGTGCTGCAAACGCTTCTGGCAGGAGCAGTGACAATTTCAGAACAAAAGGACCATCTGTACTTGGCACTGCAGTGTTTGCAGCATGAGCACCTGGCCTTTCCTTCTCCCTGCCTGCACTGTTTCACTGGGCAGCCAAGAACCTGCCACATCTGGAGGGTCCACTCTGCTGTGCAGAGGTGATGGGGGGATTGTGGCATATTTGTGCCCACTGGCACAAATAGAAGATCTGACATTAAGGATCCTCAATTCCTTGTGAAAAGGAAAAAAAAAAAAACAACAACCCGGTCTACCAGGCATGAAATTCCAGGCAGAGTTCCTTATGGAAATAAGTCAGTTTTGAAGAGAGAAGGCAGTTAGCTGCTAGACCAGTGTGCAGTCCTTTCTCCAGCAAGTGGTCTCTTGAAATCCACAATTAAATTTAGTACAGTGCCATATTTTATATCCTTTATATATGACACTGAAACATCGAAGAGAAAGCTCCCCTCTGGGTGCACACACTTGGGACAGATTTGCAGCATCCTTCCTTTAGCATGAATGAGGCACTTCTGGTGCTTGTGTGCTGTGCTGGCATCTGCTGGCTGTTGGTATCATGGCACTGCTGTAAATAATAGCCCAAATGCTAAGAAATTGTTTTCAGACACGGTTATTCCATTCCATGAAATGACTTCCTGCTCAAAATTAGCCACAAGGGCCTCTGAGGGGGAAACTCGTGGGTTTCCTCAAGCACTGTTGATAAAACAGATTAAATGATAACGAAGGGACGGTATCAAATTTTCCTATCAGGAAACCACAGATGTGTTGCTTTTAAATTTTGTGGTTTGGCCATGTCTGGCTGTGTAGGATTGACCTCTGTGCAGTTATGGCATGAAGGCTGTTGGTCTGACAATACAGAAACGAGGGAAGAACAGCTCAGGAGATTGTGCTTTGCCAATAGGTAAGTTACACATGCAGGAAGTGTTGGAATTAGTTACACATCCTGCTCCTGCTCTATTGCAAACCTGTGCTGAAAGAAAAATGCTTTGCCTGAGGCAAGCACAAAGTCTGGGAGCTAAGACACTGTTTTTGTGTTTCAAAGTTTACTTAAACAATAAATTATGCTTTCGCTCGGATATTATTAACTAATAATTCAAGGCTGGGGACTTCAGTCAAGTGTGATAAAAGAATTTGGCTGAGTGGCAGGCAGCCACGATTTCCTAAGTGCCAGCAGCAAGATCTGTTTACACAATAAATCACTCCTGTGATAAACTGTCCTTAACTTATAACTCCAGATGGAAGACTTCAAGTCAGGCCAGTGATTTAGCAGCACTGCTGATACCCGAGGTGACATTTTTATTGCAGATGATAACCTTATTGGTAAGATTAGAGTTATGCTGTGTTTTGCTGGTTTTTTTCTGGAAATTATGCAAGGCTGAAAAGAATCCTGGAAGTGTTCTGTGAGTTTATTGCTGGTGTAAACTCATTTTGGGTTTGGAGCACACCGTGCCTGCAGCCACTCAAACGTGATGTGGTCAGACCTGTGGCTTCTAATGCTGGCAAAGTTCTCTCTCTCTTGCATGGGATGAAAAGAACTGTTTAAATAAAACCCTGTTCCTTGGGAAATGAGAATGTTCCCTGGAGGATCTCACAATTGCACAGCCTGTGCCCACACAGGTTGTAACATTCAGTATTTCAGCTTATCAAGAGTTTAGGAGACTTGCACACACTAAGCTATCACATCCTCCCAGCACCACTGTGAGATAAAGATGCAGTGTTTACACTTTAAAAAGCAGAAATTTAGGCTGAAGGAGCTGCTTGGTTGGCCACAGTCACACAGAGAGCTGTGGCAAACTGAGGAGTGGCACTTATCAATTGTGCTGCACGTGTATCTTGCCTTCCACCAACAAGATTGACCTTTGCAGCAGCTCTTACCCCATTTCTTTTGAGCAGACCTGAGGGAAATGTGCTCTGCTGTGGTCCTATAAAACCTGTACAAAATCTCAGCAGTCTGGGAGCAAACAGTGATGGAAGGAGCAAATAACTAAGGCCTTCATTTTACAGACCAGGGGCAGATGCGCAGAAATTCTAAGTCAGCTCCTGTAATCAAAAAGAGACTTGAATGGATCTAGATTTTCAGAATCCCTGTTTGCCACTGTTACAATTTAAGTATCCTTATATTCATAATTCTCACCGAGCCCTTTCATTTATGCAGCTACCTGGCCAAAAATATTCCTCTTTTTTCTCTCTAAGCATTTGCAGTCACTAATTTCATAATTTGACCCTTGAACTCCTGTTAATGATCACTGAATACTTTTATGTAGGAATGACAAAACATGGTAAAGACACCCAAATTCCCACTCAAACTGTTGAGAGTTAGGAATCCTGCTGCCAACACAGGACAGGAGATCTGTCACACGTTAACTGGGGGGAACTGGAACTCAGCAAATCTGCAGCAACAAGGCTGGGTTGTAGGTACGTGTGTCAGCTCCATATGACAATTGCTTCTTTCTCCATCTGTGCATTAGGTTTGGGTTGACATTTTTCCTCAAAGGGGAGTGAAAGCAACCTAAATTAGATTATTAATCTCCTATTGTTTTAAAAATTAGAGACTTCTGCTTGAGACACCAGTAAGTTTTTAGAGGAGTTTGACAGAAGGGAGGCCCAGGCTGATGAGAAACAGCTTCACTAAAAAATGACTACAATAAAAAGATTTACTTAGAGGCTTTCATGAGGAACTGTGATTATTAAGAAGTGAAAATGAACACATTTCTCCTCTGCATCACACATTTGCATCAATCCCACTTTTAAAGACACTAAATTGCAGGAAGCTGCTCAGTGAATGGCTCTCAACGCTGTGAGGCAACACCAGGAGAGAAACCAGGAGGGGAGAGCTGGAGGAGCAGATTTAATTGTGCCACAGCTCACACTGAAAATTGCCATGGGAGCCCAGGCAGGTCAGGGCTTCTCAGCTGCTGCTGCTCTGTCTCCATGGGCTGAGAGAGATCCCAACCACTGAGGGAGCTTCCTGAGGTTCATCTGGAGGCTGGAGCTCCGTTCCTGCAGGACACAAAATGTCCTTGTTGGACACACAATGTCCCTGCTGGACACACAATGTCCCTGCTGGACAC
>JAHLSL010000072.1:4098389-4172940 GCA_025920805.1 Petroica traversi | reverse complement strand
TGGACACACAATGTCCCTGCTGGACACACAATGTCCCTGCTGGACACAAAATGTCCCTGCTGGTCACACACAGCATCCCTGCTGGACACACACTGTCCACACTGGACATACACCAACCCTGCCAGTGCCTCACAGCCAGCCTGGGCTGTGGGTGTGACCTTCAGAGCAGGCAGGTGCCGCATTTCTTCCCAAGGCCACTCTGTTGCACCTCCTGTCCCCAACCAGGCAGAGACCCCGGCAGTGCCCACAGGAGCAGCCAGGAGCAGCCCCAGTGCTCTCAGTGCACAGCCAGCTGTGTTATCCATGGCCTCAGCCCAGGCTGGGCTCATTCCCACTGGCACAGGCAGTTTGGGAAGCCTCTGGCTCGTTCGGGGTGTGCTTTAAACCAAGCACTTCCCTGGTTTGCTGTTTTCCCAGTGCTGTGGTGTTTCAATTACCTGCTCACAGTGAGAGGCCTAATCAGGGCTCCTGTGAGCCCCCATTACTCGTGGCCCTGCTGTGCCCAAGCCAGTGGGAGTCCCAGCAGCACAAATGTTTATCTCTGCACAATCTCCATCTCTGTCTTTGTTTTGCCTCGTTTATAAAGATCTTAAAAGCAAATGACACACAATCAGTAAAGGGGAAATTAATCACGCTGGAACCCAAGTTCTGAAGCTGGGTTTTAAAGGAAACAAGAGACACTGATCACAGGCTGGTCCTGCGGAGAGGGGATGTCAGCACATCAGTGATAAAGCCTTTTTGTCTCAGACAGAAAGCTTTTCCCTGTCTGCTATTTCCTCCACTCTGCTGAGCAACGGGGTCCCCTGGGATCTTTGGGCAGCCACAGAAGGAGTATAAGTTTTAATCAAATCTTTCTGTGCCAGTTTGGGGTCGTTTTCTTCCCTCTGAAGGATCCATTTGTCCTGATTAAGGCATTACAAGAAGTCATTTAAAGGACAGATAAATGACAAGAGATTTTATAAGTGAAGGGGAAACCACATGCTGAGAGGGTTATAATTAGTTCCTCCTATTAATGCCTTCGGTGTTGTTGTATTTCACAATCCTAATAATTAAACACTTAGTAGCAGAGTGTTGGATTAGTGTTTAAAAAAGCCCCATGGACCAGGGTGGAGGCTTTTCTCAAAGTTTTCTGAGAGCCAGCAGGAGCAGACACCACAGCACGTGTGGCAGTGGCAAAGTTTCCCAACTGAGTTCAAAGGCCATGAGCACCTTCAAAGAAACTGGAAATAGGCTTTTCCTTTTTTAACATGTGCTGATGCTGATGGCTGAGAAAAATGGGAGATTTATGCCACTACAATGGCTTTCCATTTCAGCCTGTAACAGCACTTGGACAGAAAAGTGGTGATTGGGGAGAATTGAGGGAAGGCACATGCAAAGCACAGCCGAGCAGGTGCTGAGCATCCCTTCCTTGTGCTGCTCCTGCTCTTTGCACTCCCATTATTTCCTGCTTTTCAGAAGTGGTGAGAAGCCCTCACAATGGAAACATCTGCTCCTGGTAGAGAAACACAGCCCTGGGCCTGCCCAGGATCCCTCCGTGATGCCTGGAATAACATAACTCACTGTGTCTACTGTAATTACTGAATTCTATCCTGAATGCACAATTCTTAGGGACTGGACATTTCTCAAAAAAACAGGAGGCACTGGAAAAACCTGAATATTTGGTATTTCAGATGCCCACCTCATATTCCCTAACACTTGTGGTGGGAATCAAGTATTCCCAGTTACTCTATAAAGTGTGAGCTAAAACTTCAATTCACAAAACATTTTTTTACCCTGAAGGATAAATCCCAACATTTTCTCTGCTCTGCCTGTGCCACCTCTGCCACTGAGGATGCTGCAGTAAAACCCAGTTTGCAAGAAAACCATTCTATACTATGGGAAATAAAGGAAAATCAGGTTCCAGGAGAACTGAAGGCCCTACAGCCTTTTGCTCACCCAATGTGAGATTTGACAGGAGTGATTAAATGAATGAATAGAACAGCAAAGCTAAAATTTCCAGAAGCTCCTGCAACATCATCTGTTTTTTGTAGGTTCTTTTACTACTTGCACCAGAAATGGAGTGTCCCACAGCAGTTATCTCCAGATAACTCCCCCACAGCAGAATATCTCCATATTTTGCAGCCATCTGCTCCTTCTTTCTGATCACCCCCAAGGGATTAAACCCCAGTCTTTTGAGAAAATGAACCTTCCATGAGCAAAATATCAGTATGAAAAAGTATTTTCTTTAAAACATAACTTCACTAAATATATCAGTATTGTAGGGACTGCAACTGCAAAGATGTTTTTGGTACAATCCACAGATTATTTATAATAGTTGAATATAGTGTGTTATTAATAATTCAGTAGTTTTTGAATTGTTCTAAATTCTATAAAATAAGAAAGAAAATTCCTTCAGGGATTCAATTAGCAAATTATTTCAAGGGCTTGATAATTATTAATGCTGCTTGGTAGAGACAGTTCTGTAATTACCCAGGAGATGGCATAAGTAGGCCAGTTATCGACCTCAGTTCCAAAGAGTAAAAGCGAGGAAGGATTATTAACATCCTATTTGGAAACAAATCTACTTACAAAATGTAGATTTTGATGTGGTCAGTGGAGAGGGGGTTTTTTCCTCAAGACAAAGCCCTTTCCTCATCAGCATCACACAAGGAAAGGGTCATTTTATAGCTTTACAGCAGCACTGAGGAAAAGGGATGTGAGGGAGCCAATATGAAAATCTTAAGCAGATATTCTGATTTTATTCCTTAAGCTATGTCCTTTATATAGAAATCTTTCTTTTTGTCCACTGTGTTTTAATGAAGAAGAGACAGCAACAATGAGTGATAAGAAATTTATCTCTGCATCTGCATTGTCCTCTGTCTACCTCATTCCATCCTGTTTGCTTTTCCAAAGGGTTTCATTCAAAGAATTTCTAAAAGTATAAAGGACATGGTAGAATCCATTTAAACCAATAAATGGACACATCCAAGCACAGGGAAGGAATTAATGTTTGCAACTGGCCTTCAGTATGTAACTTTCTATATAAACATTTTACATATTCTGATATATTTTGTCACTACGCAAACCTATCGATCTCATAAACAGAACATGCTCTGCACACTCTGGTAATGAATACTTCAAAAAAGAAACAAAAATTCGAGCTCAGTTTCCCTCTCTCCGTTCAGTGTTTCAAAAATGCCTAACTCTTGTCTCAGAGAGACATCTGATAGCGTCAAACTGCAGTTCCTGATGGTGTAGATGTACTTGGGGTGGAATTTCCTAACCTGAAACCTGCTGCCTGTCACCCTGGGGTTGTTGTCCACAAGTGAAACCACGGAGAAATGCAATTAAACAAGAAACCCATTCTTGGAGCTGGGGTCAAATCCTGACTATGCAGATGCTGAAAGTGATCTCCACAGACTCTGCATTCAGTTCCTTTTTTTTTTCCCCTAGGCATTTGCAAGGTGCCGCAGAATGTGGCAGAAACCTCCCCTCATGAAAGGGCAAGAACTGAGTTAGAAGAGTTATTGCAAATCAGCTCAGAGTTGCAGCAGCTCAGGCATGCAGGGGGATTTGCAAACAGCTGGCAAGGCAAGCACCCAGCTCTAAGTTCTGAGTTAATTACAAGGAAGTGATAAAGGTACCATGTCTAGGATTAGGGGAGATGAGCACATTCATATAACAGAGAAGAAATAATATTGAACCTGCCTATTTCTTTCAGAACTGTAGATCATCAGTTCATCATCCTTCCTGATCTCCATCAAACAGCAGTGAATCTTACCCGTGTATTGTGTGGGCAGGTGGCATCTCTTAGTCCTTGACAGAGCCTGAAAGAAGAGATTTTAGTCCTTAATTAGGGCTTCAAGATGCTTCTGCAACAAAAGCAGCCACAGATAGACACAGAACTGCTGTTTGTGGTTTTGATTTTTTATGACAGATTTTGCAGGATATCTGTGAATGGGTGGTTTTTTATCCTCCAATATTTGCTTCCTGCCCAGAATAGCTACTACATAGCCAGAGATAGGAATCTCAAGTTTAAAAGCATCCGTGTTTTTGTTTTCAAGCATTTTAAAAACCATCAGCTATAGCCAGGACTATCAGAAACCCACAAAATCTCAGTCCAGTTCAGCTTGTCACCTTGCCAAGAAAGCTGCTTAGATTAATACAAACACCATCAAACGACTTAATTGAATTGCATTTGGAAGAGATAAGGAAAAGAAAACAAGATGATTGTGGAAGCTGCACCAACAAATCTTGTAAAGAACATGTTTCAGAATTTTATGTGGAAAAAATAATAGCAAACATATTACAAGGCACTGGCACTCACAGTTGCTCCTAGCAGAGAGGCAACAGAAAGAAATGGCTTTTAGTGTAGAAACTGGAGTGTATCCTGGATCCTGCAAAGCTGCTGACACAGGCTGTAACTGATGGGAAACCAGCAGAACTGTCATCCCCATGTTTCAGTTCTGACAGTGTAAAATGGCTCTTTCATTTAGAAATTCATTTGAAAGCAGTGGTGACAAGTGCATTCCTATTCCCATCTACAGTGGAATTCCCACTCCAATGGCCGATTCTTCTCTTTGTTATTTTAGGGTGAATTGGGATAGTCCTGGCAAAGACAGAGTGATGGAATAAAGCAAATGGAGAGGATGGGGCCCCACACATTTCTTGGTCAGAGCATCCCTGACTGTGACCATTTCTACTCACTGATGCCAGCAGGACACAACAGGAACCATGTCTTGTTGAAAAGAGGATGTTTTGAAAAATTTATGTTTAAAAGGAGACACGTGGAATTGGGAAAAGAACTAAGATCAACTTTCCCAATGGTCTCGGAGGATGAGAAAGTTTGAACTGAAAGTTTGAAAGACTCCTTACTCTGAGATGCTCAGAAATCACAGTAGGAAGGAGTACCCCTTCAAATCCAAATTGGAATAAACAAGGAAAAAAGGTCTGGAGTGACTCAACAGTAAAGCTGAAGAGGTTTAATACTGGTTGTTAGCAGAGTCCTGTCCTGGGCAGGCTGTGGTTGCAAACACAGACATCACTGCCCCGTGCATGGAAGAGCAAAACTGCAGAATCTCTCTCCAGCCACAGCAGTGGCTCCTCCCGAGAAAAGCAGGGCCTCAGGTGCAGGAGGCAGTTTGTGTTTGCATCTCTGCTGTTCCAAGAGAACAGGAAACTGCAGCATGCATCCATCACAGGAGCTGGGAAGCACTGCCAAGGCCAGTAATTAAGAAATGAGCTCAGTTTTCTTGCTTGAAGACGCAGGTGCCTCCAGAGCAGAGGGAGAGAGCAAACACCTCTGTGGTGGGATGGGTGATGGAGAAGGTTTGGCTCCAGACTGAACTGAAAACCTGAACTGATGCTGCTGTACCAGTCATGGTATTGAAAATAAAGTGCCCTCAGTGTGAGGGGAAAATCAGGAAGGTTTGTGTTCCAGCAGGCTCAGTGCTGATCCACAGCTCTGAACATCCCACTCTGTGAGACTCCTCTGTGACCCTGGGCAAATGACGTGCAGCAGGACTTTAATAAACTATGCAGCATCCACCTCCACTGGAATTAGTGGAAATTAAATGTCATAAATCTGTCTATTGCATCTCTCCAGCACTGAAATGGGAACTGCCCTTCCTGCCTCCAAGAAATACTCCCAGAGACTCTGAAGTGTTTTGACAGGGCAGTAATAGGAAGTGTGCACATACCCTAAACAGAAATATGAAGTTTCCTCAGCCAATTCTGTGCTGATGTACTGGATAAATATTGTCTTTAGGTTTTTCTCAATATTCAGGTTTATGAGCCAAATGAAAGCCAGGCATGGATGGTATTTTTAATGTGCTGAATAAATATTCATCAGGATATTCATCAGGATATGCATTTTTTAAGCTAAAGAGCCAATATTATTTATAGCCTGTGCTTTCATGTAGAGGAGCCAGTTAAATGAGAAATGAGGAGGAAAAGTGACACCCTGCTATGAGGTTGCTGGATATTTGCTAACAAGACCATGATGAGGGTGAAACAATCCTGTGCTTGACTTGAATGGAGGGTGTGGGAGTTGAAAAATTGAGATTTATTTCAGTATCTCGTTGGACTCGGGTGGGTAACTTTAGGCATTCAAACAGTTCATGCAAGATACTTGGCAAACATCAGAGTGAGACATTCACAGAAACAGGTGGAAAATCCAAACACACACATCTACTGATTTAAAATCCCGAGATCTTTCGGTGTGGGTGGTTTTAACACGGCAGAGGAACATCATTATTGGGGTTTTTTTTTTTCTTTTTTAATGCTCAGGAAAGGCTTATACAAAGCCAGGAGCAACAGTGTCTCTCCTTCCCCCGGGACAGCTCAGGGACTGTTTTCAGTTTGTGCTGCTGTATACATTCCATCATTATGTGCCTCTAAAAATGAAAAATAGGTCAAGAAATTGCAAGGTGAATGAGTTAATACATAAACCATTATCATATTCAAGTGCCATGCGACTGAATACCTTCTATTTAATTATGAGGCAGTGGAGTCAGTGCAGTGTGGTAACATTAATCATTACAATACTGAAATTTTGTTACCATGGTGTGTTTTTTAAGAGGAAACTATTTTAAGATGTAAATTAACTTTGCCTTAGAATTTCCCTCCTCACACCCTCAGACAAGCAGCAATCACTGTTTGTGGGCATTGTGCTGCAGGAGCAGCTCAGAGTCGTTATTAAATGCTCTCATCAGAGTGACATCCATCCTCATTTTGGCCCCTTTGCAAAGCCTTCCCATTTCCCTGCTGTCTCTTTGCACTTTCTAACAGATATTTTAGCAGTCAGGGGATGTTATGCAATGACAGCTGTGAACTTTAATATCCTTTATCTAACAGGAAGAGCCATAAACCAGGCATCAGCTCCCTCCCCGTGGCCAGCCCGGCTCCCAGGGCAGCAGGATGTGCCTCTGGTCCCCAGAGCTCACACCCAGGAGCTCTGGGACAGACCTTTTCTGCATCCTCAGATATTTGCAGGGATTTAGTCCTGCAACACCTTCCTGTAAAGCCCCCAAATCAAACTGAATCGTCCCCCAGCACTGCAGATCCTTCCCCATCACACCCAGCTCTTGTCCCAAGGTGTATTTTAGGCTCTCATGGCTGGACAGCAGCACTGAGAGGATGGACTGGGGAGGTCTCTGGAACCAGATCAACTCCTGGGGAGAGAACTGGGAATAAAGCCTTGGATCAGGCCCAGATGATTCCTAGAGATGCTGAGGAAGCATTTCTGGCCTGGACTGAAGCTCTGCTGAAGAGATATGAGAGCACACAAGAGGTTTTTGGGTGGGAGAAGCTGGAGCAGGTGATGTTATCTTTTAGGCAGGAACCTGTGATTAAATCCATGGCAAAGTCACCAATCCCACACCCACAGAGCTGGATTTTCCATTGAGATACATCTTGTCAGCCATCCTGATTGTGACCACTAAACAGTCCCTGGAAGTCAGACGAGATTTTTGTTATGGGTAGGAAGCAAATAACAGAATTGTTATTGTAAAGGGCAACCATTTTGTGCTTCCTGAGCTGAAAAACAATTGTCAATAAGTTATGAATTCAGACCTGAGCCTGAGGGAGTCAGACACTCAAATGCCATTGAACTTCATAAACAGCTGAGTGCTACAGCTACATCCTTTAGGCTCCTAAATCCTTCCCTTAAATTACAAACCTGGTCTATAAACACAAAAATCTAATAGTTTGAAAGAAAGGTTTGCAATAAAGTATAGATCCAGCCTAAATCCTTTGTTCATGAGATGCTGATCAATATACATAACTCCAGTGTCAGCTCATCACTTGAAAAATCTTTTGACCTTGAACTGGTTTTACTTCTTAATTTCACTTGTTTAATTTTTTGTTGTCAACTGTGTGAATCGAAGCTCTCTGAAGTAAGAAAAGTCATATTATTAATTCTCTGTTCACTGCCTCTAAGCAAGGTGGGCAAATCTGTATCTTTTTTTTGCTTACAGGCAAGTCCCTCTGTAGAACACTTGCAAAGTTTTCCGTGTAGTCATTTGAAGCACATTTTCAGCTTCTAATCTCCCGCTGGAGTGAAATTCAAAGCACAATGGACTGAGTAGGATTCCTTTCCTGCATTTGTTTTGCTTTTAGTGGAGCTCCAGCTTTTCTGCCTTTTGATTGGAATCCCTTTGTCCTGTCCCACCCATCAGAGAGGTCGCGCCCGGCTCCTTTTGGCACGGAGATGCCGTTTTGCTGGGAAAAAAGGAGCCGCATGCAGCACACTGTGCATTTGCATAACCTCTCTGGTAGCAGTTTGTCAAGAATCCCTCTCGCTGTTATTTCTGTATTGTTCTCTGTCTCGCTGAGAGAGCAGCGCAGTTTCTAAGGATGCAAAATGATAGCTCTGTCTGGCGTGTGAGAGAATATTAAATACATTATAAAATCCAGCTGCTTCTGACAGAGCTCTTCTAGTTTGCCACTTGAGGGTTTGCTGAACACCCACAAAGCACATTTTCTGAGAACTGAGCACGAAGTTTCAGTAAGAAAATTTTGAGGTGCCTCTCTTTTTCTTGAGATAATGATCAGAAGTGTAAACAGGTTTTATTTTGCTAAATATCAATTCATTCAACTGCTCCACTACTTTTCGCTTCTGATCTTAATCAAGGCTTGACCAGAGCTTATCTCTGGAACCTTTAGCAAAATACCAAGTGCCTTTTAGATTCCCTCTGTTTATTAAAACACTTCCACGACCATGCAGGACAGCTGAGAGAAGAACTAAACATCCATAAACTCTTATAGAAACTTCAGTCTATTTTCTGTCTATTCTCAGAGGCGTTTTGCATATTTTAGGTCAGGATTGAGACGCTGGCTCTGCATTGCTGCAGAGTTTGTGTCTGTGGAGTGCACCCGTGTAAAATCAGGAATTGCTCAGGGCTGTGGGTGCTCAGCAGGTGGCACTCGGTGCCTGGAGGAGACAGAGGGTGCCAGAGCCTCTCTGAGCAGAGACAGAAAGCAGCCGAGCTGGCCACGTGCGGGATTAACCGCTCAGAATGTGTAATCACTAACTGCGGATCAATTTAATTAGTGTCCTGTCACCGTGGGCAGCCACCCTTGTGATCCACAGCCCCACACACATCTCTGAGGTGTCTGTCTCGGGCTTCACAACCTGGGTGGTAAAAAAGGGGAGTCAGGGTCTGTGCTGGGAGCAGGGCTCACCATGGCCGTGACACCCATCAAACACGGGGTTATCAATGAGTTACTGCCCCAAAACTGGGCTCACCCATGGCTGTGACACCCATCAAACATGGGGTAATCACTGCCCCAAAACTAAGTCAGGGTCTGTGCTGGGAGCAGGGCTCACCATGGCTGTGACACCCATTAAACACAGAGTAATCACTACCCCAAAACTGGGCTCACCATGGCTGTGACACCCATCAAACACTGGTGTTATTATCCTTTTACTGTCCCAAAACTGGGCTCACCACCATCAAACACTGGTGTAATCACTGTCCCAAAACTGGGCTCACCATGGCTGTGACACCCACCAAACACGGGGATTATCAATGAGTTACTGCCCCAAAACTGAGCTCACCATGGCTGTGACACTCACCAAACACGGGTCTTATCACTGCCCCAAAACTGGGTTCACTATGGCTGTGACACCCATCAAACACAGAGTAATCACTACCCCAAAACTGGGCTAACCATGGCTGTGGCACCCATCAAACACTGATGTTATTATCCTTTTACTGCCCCAAAACTGAGCTCACCATGGCTGTGACACCTGTCAAACACGGGGATTATCACTGCCCCAAAACTGGGGGTCATCCTCTGGTATTTCCCCCCGTCAGAGATATTTGCAATAAATTCATACAACACCAGAATATAAAAGAATAAAATCCCTTTGTTCCATCTAAAGTGGGTGCTGATAAGCAATCACCATTAGGAACATGCTGTTGGAAACCCGTGGTACAGACATTTAGCAGAGTGTAAGACACTTCCCGGTTTCATCCACTTCAGATTTAAGATACAAATGTATCTTAGCAATCGTTGCCTGACAACTCCTGGATTGTTGGAAAAACATATCGGAGTCCAGCGACAAACTCCAGTTGCTCTCACTTAGCTTGGCTTTCCAGGAACCTAATGGAAAAAAATAAATTGTATTTTGTTTGATAGATTAGCTGATAAGTCTGGCATGAAAGGGGGTGCACACGGTTCTTTTGTTCAAAGGCATGAGATAAACTGATTTTATAAGTGTTACATACAAGGTTGGCCACAATGAGGATGCTGATATTGAAAAGGTAATAGCAACAGAAATAAAGATTAAATCACTGGGCATGGTTTGACCTAAGAGCAGTGCACATTAAGATACTGAGATTTTTCCCAGAATGTCTCAACGAAAATGTGGATTTCAAAAGGATTCAATTGTTCTATGTATTGAAATTAGCAGGACCTGAATTTCCTGAGCTGGAGCTGTGTTTCACAATTCCACCAGAGCAGCTGGACCTGCAGCATCCTTGCGTTGCCAGTGCTGAGAATGTTTCTGATGCACTGGAAACATCAAGGTCAACCAACATCCTTTAAATTCCACGCTAAACTGGGGAGAAATTACTTGCAATATTATTTGTCCACAGAAATTATTTTAACTTTCATTTTATACGGAGAAGCAAAAAAGGGTACAAGCAAATGAGTTTTCAGGGAAATCTGCAGCAATTTGCCTGCTGGTCTGTGGGGAAGCCCTTGTGCAACCTGTGACAGCTGAGAAGGGACACGGATTGCTGGAGCTGCCTCCTCTCCCTGCTCCTCTCATTATTTATGACATGGATTTTGAAACTGAAATGTGGACCAAGGGTACAGGATGGAGAATGGGTGAGATGGAGGAGCTGGAACTTGGCTGTCTCACAGCCCTTGTGCTCTCCACGGGCATTTGGGAACATCATTCTCTGACATAAAAACCAACCACAAAAAAAGCCCCAAACCAAAACAGCTGCACTGTTAGATGGGGAAACAAATCCCATTTGGAAAATATACAAGTTCTGATGTTTTATACAAACCTGATTATACTGGCTGACATTATTGATGTTGACAGCAGTTGTAAAGTGAATTTGGAGAGATTAAGTGTATAGGGGTATTGTCTGTAATTTTTAATAATCCTCTACTCTTAGATCCTGAAGAAAAGGAACATTATTGTTGTGGATGTATTAATGGAATCTGCCTGTCAAAATAATGAAATTGAAAAAGCTTTTATTGGGTATGTATATCATAGAAATGTTAGCATTATATATGTCCCTTGTGCCAAATGTATTACCACAGCAATAAGTGGAGAAGCATCAACAGGAATACAGTATATAATGATGCTTAAAAATCCCTCACATATTGACATTGCTATAAATCCAACCAGGTCTAGGAGCCACATTCCCCCACATAATTTGCAACATTTTCTATTAGCATTTAACATTCATTGTTTCTTTAATTTCAGGTTTTATTCTAATAGGAAACTACTAAGAGGTCTGGAGTGCAAATCCAATGCCAGGTGCAGCATTACAGAAGCCATTTCCTCTCACTGGCAAACCTGATCATGTGGAATGTTGAATATCCTCCCCTTTCCATCAGGAGGCTGAGGTTTTCCATGAATGATTGGCCGGCCAGGTCCAAGACAAATTCAAGATGAAATCCAATTGAATAATTGCTAAATATTGTGGTCAGAAAAGTAATGTGCATGGTAATGCAGAAGTTTTGTGGGAGCTGTAATGGACTCTCTGCATATTGGCCACCACCATAAACTCTGTGGCTGTCAATAAGGCCATGTTATTGCAGAAAAATGTAAAATAAATACAGTCTGGGTAAAATACAGGCAGTAATGACTTGTTTGCTTCAGCTGAAGTAAATTATCTCTGGATGTGAAATTCATGCTTTGGGAAAGCTGCTAAGAAAACAAAGTCAGAGAAGAGGGATGAAAATGGCAGCAGATGTGAAAAAAAAACACCTGGACTGCTCTGCTGAAGCAAAGACGACACTGAGAGAGAAATGAGGACTACCAGATATTTCAAATATAGCACCATCAAATTTTTCTCCCTGTGTATAAACACCAGGACAAGAAATGTAACATTTCACCTTCTTATGACGGGAAAATGAAAAGAGTCAGTTTCCTAATGTTGGTAAGGGAAGAGATTGTCTAAAGATACAGTGAAATCAACATTGAATAATTTAAAAAATGGTAAAAATATCCCTGATAATCAGAAGAGGAGAATGGACTAGATAAACGTGCCCATGCTGTCACCCACCTGTGATCTGCAAGGCCACTGCAAGTGGATTAAAGGAAATGAGGAATCCCAGAGTGAAGAGGATTTTTTGATATCCTTTAATGCAAATTTTTTTTCATAGGTAGTAGACTTCATACTGGTATACCTATAACATTATATCCTAGAACATAACTTCACATATGTGCTTAAAACACTGTACTATAACACAGATTTAAATAAATAGTAGGACTCAGAAATGTTTGTTAGGATAGAAAACTGGCAATGGGGATGACATTTTTTAAACTTTTGGAATGGATTTTTGAAGCAATGACTCGACTATTTGGTGTGGTTTCAGTATGCACACACATCAACTGGATCATATATCAGCAGGAAATTTGCATTCCTGAAGATGAAGGATTTTGTGTCAGTGTTAAAGAGCGTGTGATGTACAACAGCACCACCCCATCTCCAGGATTTATGTCCTGGTTAGGGAGTCTGTGATCAGAAAATCCTAAACAATGTAGGGAGAAATGAAGGCGTCAGGTTAATATCAGGTTAGAGAGTCAAAGCCAGTCTTGGTAAGGTAGGAGACACACTTTTCTCATCCAGCCCTTCTGAGGAAATGAAATCAGAGGTTGGTGCTGCAGCTGTAAATTGACAAGTTACGAGTGCTGTGGAGCTGCAGGAATGGGGAGGGAACATTTCCTTAGTGCAGAGGCTGCTTGGAAGGAGAACCTGTGAGGAGCACTCAGCAGTGCTTCAGGTGGGGTTCTTCAGGACGCTTTTGTGTTCCTTCCCTTCCAAGAATGATTCATTCCTGCATCTTTGCGTTTCCCCGCCGCAGGGACGGGCCCTGCAGGCTCCGTGGGCTGCCCTGGCAGTGACAGCTCCTCCCGGTCTGGGCTGGGGAGCTGGGCTGGGCTGGGCTGGCTCTGCTTCCCAGGACAGGATGCACAGGGAGGTCCCAAAGTCTCCCGCTCAATCAGCAAACATCCCTGCCCCTGTGATGCCAGAATGATTTTTGTCTTTTCTTTATATCCCTTTTACACGATTCTCTGTATCCACAAGTATCAGCAGCATGCACACTTGCAACCTTTTACTGAGTTTAGTGCTCAGTGTTCTGTAAGTGCCCTGCAGGCCCTGAGGCTGAAGAGCCCAGAGCTGCAGAGCCAGGGACACCAAACATTCTGCTGGCTCAGGAAGCCAAGGGCCCCTGGCAGGACAGATTCTGGAAAGTCGAGCTGAGCCCAGCCCAGCCCCAGCATTGGGCTCCCTTGTTGCATCTGGGCTGTGGAAAGTCTAGAACTGGTGTGTGTGACTGACGGGGGTGCATTTGCCACGCTGGCACCTGGGGGAAGTGGATGCATCAAACGGGATCCTGATTCAAATCCTGAGGGAAAGACTCCAACCCCTTTAACCGTGTCTGGCTGCATTTCATAACACCAGGAAAAGGCATCACCTGGCAGCGGGGACGAGCAGCAGCTGGCACTAAAGAGGGGAGCTCAGATGTCGCTTTGCCGCCCGTACGCCTGTGCTGATTTGTACGGGAATATCTCAGAAATGCCTAAAACACTTGAAAGGGTTTCTCCGCCTCAGCCTCGCTCCAGCTGCTGGCAAGCATTAGGCTGCTTGTCGCCTCTTGTCGGACTGGCATTGCTGGGAGCAGCCCCAGTGGCAGGCAGGGAGTGACAGGAGTGCTGCGGAAGAGGCGCTAATTGCGGGAAGCAGGAGCAGCAGCCCGGGCTCACCGGGCAGCTCGGGCAGGGAAGGGACCTGGGAAGGGACCTGGGAAGGGACCTGGACTCGGGAAGTGACCCGGACTCCTGCAGGTGGGGACAGGGCAGGGCAGGAGGGCGGAACAGGAGAGGAAGGACACCCTGGGGGAGTGTGTGACCCTGAGCAGCAGCGCAAGGTCGTGCTATCGAGTCGGCTTTTTGGCACGGAAGGAAATGATGTGACTATTCTTTTTGGATTAAAAAATGAGAACTGCTGTGGTGCCTACGAGCATGAGAAACTTATTTGCATGCCCTGCCATCTGGAACGTTACCTCCCTCTCCATCCTGGGTGCTGTCACACTTTTCATACCACGGCTCAGCTCTTGCTAGAAAACCTTCTGCTGGACCTTCTTCATCCCATCATGGACCACATTCTGCCTTCCCTTGGGAAGATATTCCCTAGACCTCTCTGGTAGATCTCTCTGCTGAAAAGCAGCCCAGAAGGTCCCACGTCAAATCCAGTTGTGACAGTTAAAAAAGTAAACTCTTCATTACCATGACAAATGCAAAAGCATAGCAACAAATAAAATAAAACCATCATCAAGAACAAGGCTTTAAGGACCTCTATAACAACTGATTTTTAACACAAACCTCAATGCTGGACATTAAACCCCAGTTCTTCTCTCTGTGTTCATTATGGAAACGGGCAGGAAGGTTCCCCTCGCTGTGGGAAGAGAGAGATGCAAGACCCAGGAGAAACTCTGTCATTCCTTGTGCTCACAACTTGATTTTCCTTCCATGTGGACAAACCTCTCTTCCACAATATCTCCATAATTTCTTTATTCACTTCAGATGGTAAATGTTTTTCAGCAGATATTGCATCTTTGTATTTGCTAACAAGGTAGCAGGACAGATGGCACACCTAAAGTGTACCACGAGACATATGTTTTTGTGTAAGTACTTGAGGGTTTTTAGTATGCAGGAATGTGTATTTATTTTTGTTAGTAGAACCTATATATCTATATTGGTCAGCTGATGACCCGGTGTGGCTTCCATGTAAATTCATGAGGCAAAGTTTCTAAATTCCCAAAGTCTACCTGATTTTTAAAGGCTTAAATTAAAGTTAGCTCTGCAACTCAGCTGCAGGAGGTTGATGAGGTGTTTGAGATCTTGTGTTAAAATTCAGAGCCATGTGATAAGGCTTGAAGAATGGAAGATTCCTGTAAATAATTGGTGTTTAGACAAGAGTGGAAGATATTTAGCCTTGCCAGTCAGGTTTCAAATGCTTCATAGCAGCTGAAAATCGTGCCGGGCAGAAATTTTGTAAAAGGCATTTGTGGCTGTGGAATGGATTGGAAGAGAAAGGGAAAAAAAAAGACAAAACAAACCCACAACATTCTTTTGGTTGGGGAAAAGATCAAAGGTATGGAAGTGCAATTGCTTTTGGAAATCTCTCCAGCAGCAGGATTTCAGGCAGACACCTGCTGGTGCCTTCTGCTGCTCCCTGTGTTTGTGTGCTCTGTGCCAAGGAGAGTTTCAGGGAGCGGCTGCAAAAATGTGCAAGTTGCTGATAGAATGTTGCAGAAAGTTTTGTTATTTAATTTACACCAACACTTTTATTTTTTTTTGGTAGGGATCACATTTCCCTGTGTACTCACAGCACGTGGGAAGCACTGGCAGACCCCTGGAGCTCTGCAGGACAAGGAAGGACTGACTGCAGGGGTTTCTTCACAGTTTATTAAAACTAAACCAATGCCTCCAAAATGGCCTCGATGAAGCCCTTGATGCTGGAGTCACTGGGTTTCTCAAAACACAAATCCAGACTGGTTTTAGGTATCTGTCTTCCAAGCTGAAAACAGAAGCATCTGTGGAAAATGTTCCTACCTTCTGACACCATGTGAAATATTTGACCAAGAGGACTTGCAGTCAAAGTGGCAAAACTAATTTGTCTTCTGTTCTCCACATGCTTGGTTTGTCCTACCACTGAAATAGTTAAAACTACAAATGGTCAATAAGAAATAGATTTTTAATTATTCTTCATTCATTCATGTCCTGATTGTGATTATTACATAGTATTTTAAGGAAAATATGGGATCCGGGAGCTATAAATGTTTCCAGCTTCTGGATAAAATAGAGACACTCTGAAACAGGAATGCTCTGCATGAATACAAAAACTCTTTTAAATTATAAAACAAAAGCTGGCCAAGCAACCAAGCCTCCTTTTCATCTTCTTGTCAGTCCAGCTGAAGATGCAAATACCCTGAGTGAGTAATACATCCTTGGAGTGACAGCACAGGCCATCACTCACTTGGAAAAGCCACACAAGCTGCAGCTCTGACAGGAGGAGATGGGAGCTCTGCAGTTCTGCTGAAGGCAAAGCAGTGAGAAGTCACCTGAAGTGCAGAGGGATGGACACTGAGCAGTGGGAGGGGTTTCATGTGGAGTGCTGGGAAGGTGTGGGAGGTGTTGAAATCCCCCAAAAGGACACGAGGTGCCCATGGTCGCTCTGGCCTAAGCACAGGAGGACTCTGCTACTCAAAGGCAACACAGAGGAGAAAAAGGATCTTAGTTAAATGAGCAATGCATTAACGTTAAAATTGTATTTTTAAAATACTATTTATTGCAAAAATTCACTGGAAGACCTAATGAACCTGTCCATAGCCATGGGCTGCCAGTAGGACCTGCCTGGTCACAGAACAGAGCTCTGAGCACTCAGTCTGCTGCTGGAGGAACCACCTGCAGGAGTGATGGAAGATTTTTCAAGCTGGTCCATTAGAAAAATGTGACACAACATTTCCCTGTAACAGAAATAGCCTTGTGGTTTATGCCAGGCCTTTTGAAATGTCCAGGGAGATTCATTCTTTAGTGACTGACACTCACAAAAGTTGTCAGGTCCTAAAAGAAACCCCTCCAAAGAGACAAAAACTGAGATTTTTCTGCAGGATCAGGCTCTGGTTGCTCCAGTACCATTAGCAAACTCCTCTCCAGTCCCAGATAAAGGAGTTGATGCAGAGGCTGAAAGGCATTTGCAGCCACACAGATTTCTTGTCCACAACTTTGGCACCTCAGATATTCCTCTATTTTTTCCTCTCTAAAAAGAATGTTACAGCTCTTCCAGCAATTTTAGAAGAATTATTTAAACAGCCATCCACAAACCTGAGAGGCCTCTGATAACTTCCATTCCTTTTGCACAGGGCCAACTCAGCTCCTCTGTCTCTCACACTTTGGGGGTTTAAAACCCCTTCCTTCCTGATTCTGTGCTCCAGCCTCGTGCCCCCATTTTGCCCATCCTGAGCTCCTTTCCAGAGCTCCCCAAGCAGAGCAGCTGCCTCCACCCCGCTCACACTGATGCTCCTGATTACATGGACTGTTAACTCAGCTTTAAAAAAAGTTATTTACCTGCCAGCACTCACAGACACCTTCACAAAGCACGGCCCGGCGTTCACCTTGGGAAGGACAGGGAAGAGCAGGGTGTGACATCCTGAATGGATTGCCTGGAATTTGCTGCAGTGCTCACACAGCCTGGCTCATGTCAGGGCTGAGAAATACAGCTCCTGCAAGGGACCCTGAAGATTTACCGAGGAAATAATGTCTGTGTGTCTGTGTTATTGAGGACATTACGTGTCTCAGTTTTATAGCGCTTCTCTCCATTCCATGTTCAAAATGCATTTTAAGAAGGTAGCAAAATATCTGCTCTGTAGTACAAATCCACTTACGACTCCATTTTTCCAGGCTTTGTACGCTAGTTTAAAAAGGGAGATTTTGGCAATAATGGGAAAATTATGTTATTATTTTATTCTGATGTCTGTGCACACTTGCATAAGTGGACAAAAATTCTCAGAAAACTCAGCAAAGAGCGTAGCTGAACACAGAAACTTTTCATTTCACTAGAGAAAATGTTCAGAAGTCTCCAAAATAGTTTGTCTCAACCAAGACAAAATCCACTGCCTGGAACTGATGGTGTTTCCTGACTGGGAGCCCTTTTCTGATTCCTTCCATCCTGCTGAATCTTAGGGGATTTCTGTGGACTCCATAATTATTGCTTACCCCAAATATTACATATTCCATCAGGAAGTAAAAATGAGGTTTAAATAAGGAACTTCAGCTTTTCCTTTTTTTTTTTTTTTTTACCTTATGGACCAGATTCTGAAACTGTGAAGACCAGAATTTCCTGGTGAAAACTGATGAAATCCCCATTCACTTGACTCATATTGATTTGATTGCTTGACACTATAAAAACCTGCAGAAACAAAATGATGAATCTCAGTCTTTGTGAGAGCTGGGTTCCCTGGCTGTTCTCTTGAGGTGGAAGTGAAATTACTCACATGGCACTTATTTTGCATAATAAATACATAAATAAAGACATGTAAATGAATAGATGCTCTGAAAGAAGGGCAGCAATGATGACCTCACAAACTTTGTTCTAATAATTAACAAAAACTCAAAGATATCACAGCCTAAAATGGGAGCTTCTGCAGAGAGCAGTTTCTACAAAGCTGGAGCCAAACATTCTGGGAAGGTGGAATTGATGCTTTTCAAACGGACTCCATTTTTATCACTGTTTTATTTTGATCTTTTAAGATACAGCTCTATTTATGGAAACTTACTGATATTCTAAAAATGGGATGTGTTCCTGTGCTATCTCAGATAAAATGTGCCATGTTGGAAGATGAATGTCTGGGATCTCTCTAAGAGAAAACAAACAAACAATTGTTTTGCCTTTTGAGAACAACATTTCTTTGTCACAAAGAGATTGAACTCTGTGGATCTTTTTAATCCCCATGAAGAATATTTGTGAATATTTGCAAGATGTCAAAAATAATTAGACAAAAGCAGTTTCCCCATCTCTGGTATAAATAGTACATACATTGTAGAGATCAAAGGACTTCACTTTCTCTCTTGTAAATCTAAAAAAGAAAGTTCCTTTGAAGAAAAAATAGGAAACAATGGAAAAGAAAAAAAAGACTGCAACACATTCATCTATTAGAGTAACTGCTGCTATTAAAACTGTGTCAGAAATAGGTCTGGATTAAAGGCAGGTGTTCTCCAACAGAATGAAGAGCTGAGCTCCTGCAGTGCTACTGTGTGCACTGATTCTTAGCAAATATTTAGAATCACTCAAGATTTGTCCCCTGATTCATTTGTTCAGGGTTAATGTCACACAGTATTTTTTTAAGTTATACTTGCCACTGTGAAGTATTTCAACAGAAACAGAAATTACTAAAATGGCAATTATTTAAAAAAAAAATCTGATGAGGTAACAAAGAGTATCTACCCTAAAAGAAATGGAAAAAGGGGAAATTCTCTGTTGAGCCTTTCTGCTGGTGGTGTGTCCTGCCACATCCCCTGAGCTGGCACAGGCCCAGCAGCACAGACAAACCTCACTGCAAACCAGCAGCATCTCATTGCTTGGTGCTTGGTAAAAGGACAGGGAAAGTCCAAGGGGAGATAAAGAATCTGAAATCCCTTTTACACTCCCACTTTTGCTGCTTTCTCTCCTGATCTCTTGTGTGTCAGTTTGCATTCGGATTTGCCATTTAAATTTACAAAAATGTTGTTTCTCCTCAGCAAGGCATGGCTGCTGCAAAAGCTGACAGAACACTGGGAGTCCTCTTCTCCTGGATCACGAAACTGGGTGGGACCACAGGGAGAACTGATTGAGAAATACACATTTTCCAAAGAAAAACCCCTAACCAAACAAGCTCAAACAATATCAACAAAGCATACAAAAAAACCCAAGATGAGGTAAAAAATTAACACTCTCTGTTAGGGCTACTTTAGTCACATTTTGTGCACTTATCAAGGGAAAAGAAACCCACATTTCTCTCTGCCTCTGATCCGTGTTCATATCTATGGGATTCAAGTGCAAGTAGTCCTCTGCTTAAAGTTAAGCCTGGTACAACCCTAAATATTTGCAGGAACTTGTCCTTGGACTTGACAGAATGAGCATCTCTTCCCACAGTACATTCAGGTTCTCAGCCAGGCAAGCCTTAGGTAACAATATTCATTATAAAAATAAAATTATGATAAAATATTGAACTGCAATGTCTTTCTGGCAGCTCTGCCACTGACACTTTGAGGCTCATGGTCACGCTGGGCATTTTCTCTGTCTCCCATGTAAAGAAAACCTCTGCCTGCTTTTAATGGAACATAATCTCTCATGTTCTGAGCACTTTGACGATGTAAAGTGCAATTTAATTGCTAAGTATTGCTACAAAATATAGAAGCTTCCAGCGCCTACAGCACAAAATGCTAATTCAGACACCACCCATTTTAGCAATGTTAATCACACACACATCTCTCATCTCATCTTCAGTACAGGGGTGGAGATTTGTCAAATCTGTCAAGGTAGTAATTTATTACTACATGTGCTCTACTTATTTTCTATTAACTCACCCATCACAGCCACCTTATCAAGGTAGAACAGAATCAAAATATCCACTGCTTCTCTTTTTGTTATCAATAGCAAGGGAAGGACCCTTCACAAGCTGTAGTTCTTTGGGTAGCACAGGTCTGATGTTTCTGCTCTAAAAAACAACAAAGGATCACAGAAGTGAAGGGCAGAACAGCAACTCCAAATAAAAACTGCACAGGTCTCTAAAGCCTTGATAAAGGACAAGTCCGAAGCTGCATTTTACAGGAGAGGTGATGGAGGATGAGTTGGTGTTGGTGGAGCTACTGCCAAACCACCAGGACCTCGGGGTTCTAACTCATCTTCTCTCAAATGTTCCCTTCCCCAAAACCTTCAAATCCTCTGAGTTTGGTCATCCTGCTTGCCTGCACCACTGGGAGAGCTGGCTGCATTTTTACTCTGCCTAGAAAATACCCAATTCACGAGGAGGAGTATAACCATTGTGTTCTACCAGCAAGTCGAAGAAATGTCAATTTAATGACATAACAACATCTTCAGATCACAACAGGATCAGACAGAAGGGCCACACTTGGCAACAGCAACGACTCAGCAACATTTACAAACAGTTATGGAAAATTCTCACCAGTGCACGTGTGCTCATTTCAAGTCTGTTTGATTTTCTTCTCCACACCAGGTTACTTCTCCTGTTGCTCCACTGGATGTGGCTTCGGCTCAGGCACGGCTGAGAAGGAGGACAATAACAGCAATAATCAGGACTCTCACTGCTGCCTTCAGCTCTGGCATCTCAATTTATCTCTGCTTGGTGACTTTTTAAATAGTCATGGAGACATTGATTTCCTATCCTGGCACAATATTAAAGCTGTAATAATGGTGTTTCCTAACCTCCACTTTCCTCTGGTTTTTACCTCCTTCTCCACATTTCCTGCTTCCATTTCAGTGAAATGCCCTTTCCAGTTATGAATGACATTTAAATTTGGATTGAGGATGTGACCCTGCCCTGGGAAGGCTTTGCTGACTCCTGCAGCAAAAATACAAACAAGGCTGAAGTCAAGGCCAGCCAGTAGATGGTTCTGCCCAGGAGAAAAGGAGAATGCATTGGATTATTGCCATAATTTGTTCCACTTTTCTTTCTCCTGGGGAAAAATAAACTCTTATTTCTCCCGGAAGTAGAGACTGCTAGGGTTTTCTACCCTTTGGATATAAAGCAGGATCAGACAAGGTTTATTTTAGAGGCAGCCTGGCACTAATGCAGAGAAAAACTTCTGGAATATCTTTTCTCTGTAACTATCTTTTAAACAATCATGATTTTGTTTCATTTGAAACTTTACATTATTTTTACAGATGATGTGAAAATTGTTGATTCCATTTGTTGATTCCATTGTTGATTTATGCATTTTCTCAGTAGCAGGTAGGCAAACATAGGAAGTAATCAGGGGGTTTCCCAAGCTTTATTTTGCTAATTTTGACACCTGGCAAAAAAAAATCTACAATATAAGTTTTTGTTAGGAGCAACGTTTTTTTTTTCCCTGAAAGAAATGGACCAACTCTAATTACAAATTTTATATTAATGAGACACTTTTCTAGGTGTTCCTCCTGCTGGCACTGTTTTGCATATCAGGCAGATACAGCCCCTCACCTGTCTCACAGAGCAACAGCAAGATCCATTATTCTTTTTGCTTTCTCACAGCACCCCAGGTCTGTAATGATGAATCAATTAATGAAAAATATCCAGCTGAAAACTGTGAACATTTGCCTGTTACCATTTCTGTGCAGTTGGGCATCACTGTACAGCAACATCTGGCAGGACACTTGTCATGGTTTAACCCACAGACACCACACAGCTCCCTCCTGCCTCAGGGGGATGGGGAGAGAATTTGGGGAAAAAAAGTTAAATTAATGGGTTGAGATGGAGATAATTTAGTAGGATGGGAAAGAAAGCAGTAATAATAATAATAATAATAATAATAATAATAATAATAATAATAATAATAATAACATTAACTATAACTATAACTATAGATATAACTATAACTATAGATATAAATATAAATATAAAAATAAATATAAATATAAGTATAAATATAAATATAAGTATAAATATAAATGCAATCACTCACCACCCACTGAGTGATGCCCATCCAGTCTCCAAGCAGCCTCCCCAGGCAAATTTCCCTCCTGCTCCCACATGGTCTGGAATATCCCTCTGGCCTCTGGGATCTGCTGTCCTGGCCCTGTCCCCTCCCAGCTTCTGTGTCCCCCTCCAGCCTCCTCAGGATGAAAAGTCCTCGGCCACTGCTAAGCAACAACTCAACCATCAGGGTGTTATCAACACTTCTTTCACCCCAAATCCAAATCACAGCTACTGGGAGGAACAGTGACTCCATCCCATTGAAACCAGGACAACATTTTAACAAAGTAAGTTGCTATTTTTAAATTCTTGCAGTAATTTACTTTTTAATGAAAATCATGAGAAACTGCGTTGATGAGCAGGTGCTTTATTAAGTACTTACCAACCACCTGTAGCCTGGACAGGTATCAAAAAAATCACTAGAGATTTAGCAACTGCTTTTTGAACTCACTTTAAATTAATAACAGCTTGATTTTTTCCCCCTTTCCTTTGCTTCACTGATTTTAATCACTTGTCACCAAGTTGTAGATGTGTCGCTGTTTTTTCTGAACAGCTGAACTCCCCATTTCGAGCAAACCATTTGCAGGTACTTGTTTGAGAATTTGGGGCAGCAGCATAACCTGGTGTGCTCTGAGTGCTGCTGGTGCTCAGTTTCCTGCCCCAGGAGCACGCGAGATAAGAAACAACAACTGCTTGGAAGAGATGCAGCTGCACCACGAAGAAAATTGCTTGTTATTCATATGGATCAGTCTCAAGTGATTTCCCTGTCTGAAGGAGTTTGCTGTTGCTGGGTTTTTTTTTTACAGGAGCTCTGGAGTTTGTCTGCAGTGCTGAGTTATCTGATTATCTGATGTGCTACCAGCTCCAGCTCCTGCTTTGGCTCCCAGCTAAAACCTGCCTGAGCCTCAGTGCTTTTGGCTCCATTGATTGACCCAAGGGGGGTTTATGCAGCAGAGCCTCGTTAAACACAACTTCCCATCCTCTCCCAGAGCAGGGCAGACCTGGCCTGGCTCATCCCAGAGCTGAGATCCTTCCCAGGAGCTCTGCACAAAGTCAGAGGCAGAAGGAACAGCCTCTCCTGTCCCTAACACCAGCAAACTGAAGTCGAATCTCCAAGCTTTGTACTCCAGGTCACGTAATATTTTATCCTGCATTACACAGAGGGCATTGTTTTATTAACTCAAAGGCAATGCTTTAAAAAAGCGACTACAAAATTCTCATCTCTTTCCACAGTGACACAGAACACCGAGGGGGTTTATTTGTAGTAATTAAAAACACACATAGTCCAGAAAGTGCTTCTCAAGAGCTACAAGAACTTTCCAAATACAGCATTTCTTGAGAAGGGTGACAAGATAAATAACATGATAAATAGCATTACTAGAACAAACATGGGACACCACAAACACGCTGTGGAAGTGGATATTGGATTCTTGGCCCCTGGCAGCAAGAGAATGATACCTGTGGAGCGAAGGGCATAAATCTTTCAGGCAGCAACTGCCAGAGGCTCTTTGTCCTCAGAGCTGACCATCTGCCTGAGGGAGTGCAATCCCCTTTCTCAGCATCAGTTTTCAAGATATTTTTCCTGCACCATCCATTAGCTTGTATTTTTTTTGCTCTCTTTTTCCTTTTGAACTGGTTGTTCTGTATCAGCTCCCCCCATATCATTAGTAAAAATGATATTTTTATTTAAAATAATATTTAAAAAATAATATTATTATTACTTTAACCAATCTGGTGATTCAGCAAGAAACAACATTCTTAAGTACTCTTTTTCACCAATGTCCTGTTTCTGGAGCTTGTCCTGCTCTGTAAGGTTATGACAGTCCTGAATTCTATACTTTTCACTGGCACTACAGGAAATTTCCAGCCTAGACCCATAAATCCTGGCTGTGTGAGGGAAGATGGTGCTTTGATGAATTAACAGTCTCTAAAACTTTGTGTTTTTATAGGGACATTGCTGACGTTCTCTATTAAACCCTTTAAAGGTGTCCTTTGGCTCCTTGGGTAAGCAAAGAGAGAGCTGCAAGTGTGTCATGGTCACAATCTGTTCAGACTGGGGACATTCAGCTCTGCTGAATACATCAATGATTTAATTGGGGAGCTTTAATCAGAACTCCTGAAGAGGTGGCTGTGTAAATGTTATGCAACGTCAAACTAATCACGGAGTCAGATATGAACTCACACCAGGGTGGCTGATCCTCCAGGGCACACTGCCCTTCCAGCATGATTTCATCTCCTAGGAAGGATCTCTGGTGTGAAAACAAGCTCCTGGATCCCTTCCAGTCCTCCCCTGCATGTCACACTTGCTGTAGAACAACTGTAATTTAGCCAAGTCTTTATAGACTTCAAATGTCTTCAGAAACCGTCTTGGTTTTTGGCAATGAAGGAAAAATGCTGAAATTACTCAACCATCCACTGATTGCAGCCTTTGGAGCTGACTTTAATATTTTTGATTCAGTTGATATCTTGGCTGTGGCAAACACAAAATGCAATTGTTTGAGCTTGGTTGGAATTGCCAGCACAGGACTTGTCTGGGAGCAGCTCCTGAGCTCACCTGTCACCGTGGCACACTCAAACTGCACTCCAGGAAAAAAACTGCACTCTGTGAGGCTGCAGAAATTGCCAGCAGGAGAGCAGGATGGAATAAAGTTTCTGCTGTAATTAATATGGATCGTTTAATTGTTTGGGCTTATCACTGAAATTTCTAAACATAGGGACAGTGATGGCACAAATAATTAAACTGTGCTATCTGCAGTATCTTCTACCAGCAAGTATCACTCACTGTGGAATTAATTATTTAAATAAACCTCACATGAACCTCAGTGAAAGCAGAGAAATGTGCTCAAGACCTGCAGCTTTTCTTTGTCTGTTTCCATCCCAGAGCATGGGGAAATATTCAAAATAACCAAGTCCCTTCACAGGCATAATCAGATTCCTACCACAGTTTTATAGAACCAATGTCCTCTGAATACTTCTAATGTTTAGGTAAACTCTCACTAGTTAGTAACACATTTGAAGTTACTATTTAAAAAAAACAACCCAACAGCTTCCTAATTTGACCATTTTAGAGTAACATTTAGGGATATCTCTATTTGCTGTCCTCCCATGAGTAGTTGCCATATGTTGGAGTTAATAGAAACATTGCATCATCTTTTATGAGTGCATCAGCTCATCTGCAATTAAGTTTAGATTGTCGAATAAAGATCTCTGACATTTTAGCCTACATTTTATTTCCCAGTAAAAGACTCCTCTGAATGTTATTGCCATAAGAATTCTTCTGATGAGGAAAGAGAAACCATTTCATTTGGGGCTGGACAGCTGAATGTGTCAGCACAAACCCCAGCAGGTGACAGATGAGCACACAGGGAGTGAGGCAGCTGAGATGGGGAACTCTCTGAGTGAGGCTCAGCCAGACCTGCACATCCCAAAAAGCTCCAGCATTGTTTAACAGTAAAGGAGAGGGTTCCAGGGAGTTGGCACTTTTAGCTTTGTGCTGCTCCTAATCTCTGAGAAGTGCTTAAACATCAGAGAAAGACAATGAAGGACAGAGAATTTGCTGAAGAAAGTCCCAGATTGAATAACTGTTCATTCCACCCCTTTATTTGCAGGAAATGAGTGGCTGAGGCACTTAGAGCTTGAGCTGAATTCCTGAAAACTTGGAAGTTTGTTCTTGCCCAATATTTATTTCTTGGAGAGTCCCCCCACAACCTTCCAAATCCAACCCACCTTGAACTGAAGGTCCTCTGAAGATTTTAATTTTTTTGGGTTCCTTTCCAGTTCAGGAAAGAGTGTGTATATTGTGTTTTCTCTCCTCAAAAAGAGCACTTCATGGGAAGGGATAAATTCAGTGTTCCAGTCAATCCTTGGCCTTGTTGAAAGCATTCCCCAAATTGCTAATTAATGCTTGTGCAAACAAAATTGTATTTCTGGATATGGATATCTTACATGGCAGGGCTCCAAATTTCCCTGAGGATATTTAGACTCTGAAAGCACAGAGTGCTCTAACAGACCATTCCTCAGCACTCTTCACTTTCTAATTAAAAAATTCTCCCTCTTTGCTTTAAAATTTACATTACTTTACCTTTTCCTGAATGTCATGCATTATTTATTTAATTTAAAACCCTTGTCTTCAAAAAGAAAAGGATAAGAGATGAAGCAACTGGAGCTCTGGAAAGGTTGATAGACAAGGATGGATTGCAGCCAAAACCTAATTGAAGAAAAAGTGTCAATTCTCCATTTAAAACTGAAAGCAACTCTCCAGCTGAGGATTCATCTTCAAACACAAGCCTGGTTCTTTAATGAAAAACAGAGCAAAACTCACTTTAAAGAACTGTCCTGAGAGACTTTCAAACACTTTAAATTTGTCACACCAGCCTAGGTTAACAAAAGTTATGGATGAGCTTTTTGTTATAAGACAGAACACATGCAAAATCCTCCGTAATTCGGGCTTTTTGAAAATCTCTGAGACTGTTTATGAAGCAATTTCATGTATAAAACATCCTCCTGAACCCCACCCAGTGGCATTTTTATTTTTACCCTAGATAGCAATGTGTAACTTGGAGGGAAGGAAAGAAAAGGACAACTCATTACAAACATTGTAGGATCAGTTTTGCTGTGGCACATTCACCTGGATCTCAATTAAAGTGAAATAAATCATGCTGGAATTCTGCATAAAAAAAAAAAAAAAAAAGAAAATAAAAAAAAAGAAAAGAAAAAGCAGAAATCTCACCTTTGTTCTCCAAATACATAGAAAAACTACTCCATGGAGAAGAGTAGGACAACTCCAAACTTATTAGAATAAGAGTAAGTAGAGGAAACAAGACAACAGCACAATGAATTTGAATCACCTTTAGTGTTTTGTAAGAAAGTTTTTCTACCATATTATTTCTGAACATTTTGTGACTCCTCTTGAGATATTTCTCCACTTGACGTAAACTTCAGAATGATAGGAAAAAGTTGCTGTAATTAATTAAATTTCCCCAGTCCTCTCTCATTGTTTTTCCATAGTATGGCAAAAGAAAACTTCCCTGGGCACTACCCATGGATGCCTTCATGTGCCTTCAAAAATGAAATCACACCCAAGAATTTGGAGGAAAGCAACGCTTCCAAGTAGTCTTTAAATGGGAATGGAATCTAATTTTAAAATATCTATTACTTGTCTGAAATGATGTGTTATTATGTACCCTTACAGGTAATTTAGTATATTTACTTTAATAAAGCATAATAGGTGTTTGAATCAGATATGCAATTTAATAACATTTGTTAACAAAAATGTTTACAAGGTGTAGCCATTTAGAGGGAAGATCTGTTAGCCCTGAAATTAATAGACTGCCCCTTCCCTTTGCTTTATTCAATACAAGATGACAAAGAGAGTCTTCCTTTGGTTCTTAATCTGAAATACTCTGTTATTCAACTTGGAATAATGTATCCAAATGATTTTCGCACAACAAAGAGCTGCAGAAGCCCAACACTAATATTTAAAAGTGATGGATATAAACAGCCCGTCCATATTTCATCCTCTTGCAATATTTATTCAGCAGAAAAGAGATGCGGGGAGGGAAATGAACTTTACAGAGTAATTACTTTGGATCTTGACAAAATCTATTCTCAGGCCTTCAGGTAAACATCAGCTTGATGGGTGCACTGTGCTTTGCACAGCTCCATGTCCTGCTCACTGCAAATGGGATGGAACTCAACCCCAGCAGCTGGGCCAGGGAGCAACAGGAAATATTTAGGAAAAATGCAGCTAATAATAGAGGAGAAATGTAGGAATGAAAAAGGCAGCTGATGGTAGGGCTGGATTGCACACCACAGCAGTTGCCACAGCTGGCACACGCCTCTATTTAGCCCTGTTTTTAAAAGGATTGTTTATAGGCTTGTCTATACCCAATATTTTGTATATTAACATATTTTGAAAGACAGCTTAGAGAAATCCTCTAGAGTTATGGATATAATATTTTATAAACACTGAGGAAACAATATCACTATTAATATCTCCCAAGCCCCTTCCCAAAACAAACAAAACAAACTGCAGTTGATATTCAGAATATGATCAGGTCTCTACTTTTCTTGGCAGTGGCTTTTGGGACTTCAGACCTTGCTGGGAAGTCCCACCCTCAGTGCCAGCACCACTAAAGATTTATTAATGACTCTGTTAGAAAGGAATTCTCTTGGAGATGATGAGACACCAAATCCACCTCCCAGGACACAGCACTGGACATTCATTTCCATTTGAAGCTCCACGTGTGACACTGCTGGATTTTACCAAACAGTCCCTGAATTCTGCATTTCTTGGTATATAAAAGTCTGGAAAGCACTTTTGGAACACCCAGAATGAAAGTCATTCTGCAAATGTGATTATAAATGGATGCTGCCTAATTTGAATAAAATTTACAGTGAACAACAACAGACTTTACATCTCTTTCACACACGCAAAGAAAACTGAGCATAATGGAACATTCTGAGGGGAATAATCAGTGTCAAACAGCACCAGAAAAAATTGAAAGCTCCATATTATGGTAAGCAACACTGGAGAAGATGATAGGAAATGTTTTATATTCGTATTTTCCTTATGATACTTTGAGCACACAAAAAAAGTAAATTTTTTTACGGCAATACACTTAGTGTGGAAGTTGTTTTACTACTCTACTGATTTTATCTTCTCATTTCTTCACAGATAAGCAGCAATAAAGAAAAAATAGTCAATAAAACATTACTTTTAAATTTTTTTGTATATTGCTCCTACTCTAAGTTACGTTCTCAGTGTTCCTAAATAAAAATCTTATTTAATGATCTCTGTTATTGGTTGTTATGTGAGGAAACAGAGCTGAGAATTTGAGAATGAAGAGTCTTCCAGATGGAGCTCACACATTAACATTTAATATTTATGACATGGAAAGGCCACCATGCAAAACTTTACACCAGCTGAATGAAAAGTGAATTTAGAAATTAAGACTGGGTGATGCTCAGCTCCTGCTGTGGATGCTCCAGTCTGGAAAGTGATGAGAAAAATTTGGGTTTCAAGGAAACTGCAAGAGATTCCCAAATGGGGTAAAAATTTTAGTGAAATGTTTTTTAACAATCTGTGCTGTGCTGGGTTAGGACTTTTTAGGGAGCTCCAACATGAGCCCATGAGCTGCTGTGTGAGTGTAGGAAACCCAGCCATGTCCAAGGAGTCTGAACCTCAACAGGCTGGGTTTGCCTTTGTCTCTCCTTCCCTCCACTGTCTCTCGATATTTGCTTTTCTTTGGCAGCCACACCAATGCTGTAACATTCACTTTGAGCTGGTTGGGGAAAAAAAAAAAAAGAATGAGAGCTTACAAACTTAGACTGGTCTAAATCTCCAGCTCCAATTTCCATTCTAAAATGCATCCTTCCCTCCAATTTTTTTGTTTTTCCGTGTTACATTTAGTTCTAGTTTTGCTCAAGTGATGTCTCGTAAGAGAAGAAAAAGTGATTGTTTTATAGATAACTTCCAAAAAGTCCTTTCCTTTGAGTAAGAGATCTGGAATAAGCCAACAAAGATTTGTGCCGTGGTTTCCTTCATTTTTTGTTTCTCTGTACAGAAGAGGAAGATGGAAGTGAGGGAGAGCAGGATGTTGGGAAACAGCAGCATTTGGCTGAGGAGAATCTTTAAGTCTTGCATGTTGTTAATTAAAAGCAACAAGATGCAAAATTCATGGGAGTGATCACTGTGAGTGCTTGGCCACAGGAAGAGTCCCCCCTAACTCAGCCCTTGGGAAAGGCTTATCCACTGTATAAAACACCAACGTGCAGATGGCCCTGGAAGGAATTTTAGTGCAGACATTGAAGTTTCTGGGATGAGGCAAGTGCTGACCTATTGGTCTGTTTGGCTCTTACAGCTTGAGAATTCTTCCCTGCCTGCCAAAATCAGTATCAGCAAGATTTTGTCAGCTTCTCTGCATCAAACCCACAGAAACTCAGCTCTGCACAAGGAACTTCCCAATTCTGTAAGTGGAACTTGCCAGTTCTGTGAGTGGAACTTCCCAGCTCTGCATGTGGAACTTCCCAGCTCTGCACTGGGAATTTCCCAGCTCTGATAGGGACCTTCCAAATCTGCACAGGGAAATTCCCAGCTCTGTGCTGGCTCCCCCAGGAGCAGGAGAGGGGCAGAGCCCAGGGTGAGGTGGTGAGAGCCCCCAGGACAGGCAGAGCAGGAAGGTGTGAGGGTCAATGTCACAGCATGGAATGAGCCTGCTGGTGCTGGGGAGAGCCCTCTAGCCCCGCGTGTTCCTGAGGCACTGTGGAGAGGTGACAAACACTGAGGCAGTGCTCCCCAGCAAGCAGAAAATTGTGAGTTTTCAGGTGCAGAGGAGCACACAGATAATGGAAACAAACTCCTGATAGGAATCATCCATGGGGTGACCCCGAGGAGGTTTGGGAAGAAGAGTGGGGATCCTGTCTGGATCTGGAGGGAGGAGTGCTTGAAGTGATCAGGTGAGAGTCAGGACTGGGAATTCAGGAGAGGGCAAGGGGGGGGAGCGAGACAGAAAGAAAGGATTGTACTGTAAAATCCTATAATAGGCTTGGCATTCATTTGTAACTCAAATATGATTATATTATCAGGTAAATACTATTAGGTAAGCACTGCAAGGCAGTGAACAGCACGTCATTCCCAACTGCCAGTTTGATAGCTCGGATCAAACCAGGCCAGCCTGATAATCTGCCTTTCTCTGTTTGCTGGCTCAGAAATGTGCCTTTTCCCATGTAATGTTCTCTCAAAGCTGCTATTAAAAAGGAAGGACGGAGATGTTTTGCCTTTCAGCCACTTTCAGAACTCTTCAAACAAGAAGGCAGAGTTTTCCCTGTAGAGTCACTTTTTCAGAAGGGCAACACTTTGAAGGATAAAGAGGTTTTCTCTCTGCTGGGGACAGAAGAGCCTTGCAGGTAGGAGCTGCCACGTGTCTCTGATCAATCAAAGCCCCAAACCAGTGCACTTTCACTTCCCTCTGGTCACTCCCTGTCTCTGCTTTGTTCCAGTACCATCAAAATGAGGATATGGCCCTGTGGACATGCAGTCCTCTGCTAGAGGTGATTATGGTTGTTGCCATTTTCATGATCTACACCAAAGGGCACGAATTTCTGATCACCTGGTTAAAAGAAACTGTCTGGGAGCAAATTTTATATCACAAAGGAATTGCAGTAAATGGAGATATCCTGTTAATGCCATCATTTCTGCTATTTAGACACCCCTAGAAAGCAGCTTGTCATTGCAATGGGCTACCTGGAGTGCTCAATAGAGGCGTTTTCAGAAATCAATCACATCTAGACCTATTTTGCACTCTTGTCATAGTTTGTACCTGAAATAATGAACTGAGCAAATCTATTCAGAACTGGCTTCAAAATTACACAGCAAATTAATCAATAACGTGATTGCAGTCCTCTTTTCCGCAGCGAAGTTGCATTGACATTTTTCAGGTTATAAGAAGTGCTCGTAGCTCTGAGTTCACAAAAAGCATCACTTTTGGCAGTGACAATTCTTCAGTGGCTGCAGTGTTAGAGCCCGGGATCAGCTCAGGGCCAGGATCAATACAGCAGCAAACATCAGCCAGCTCATACTGAGAGCAAACTGCCACCACACCCAAATGTGAGCCAGCCTCTTTTGGAGGTAAGTCATGCTTTTCAAAAGATAAAAATAATAACAAAGTTCAGAAGATAATAGTGAAATATTAAGCTGCTCCTCTGTGCAGCTCAGTCTGAGCCTGTCTGAGGTCTCACAGGTCACCTGCTCCCATTTTCCTGCCTACACTCACATTTCTCATCCTTCCAAAATCCTCTTGACATGGTGGTTATCCTCTTCTTGTCCAATTTTCAGTGTCCTGCCCCATGCTCAGCTCTGGAGGCAGAGATTAAAGCACTGAAAATTTGGAGCCAAGTAGTCTTGAAGAAACATTCATGAATGGAAATTAAACTTTTTTCTTTCAGTATTCCATGTTAACAACAACAAAAACATTTATTTAGGCTCAATTCAAGCAGAATTTATTTTCCTCTCAGTTTGACAGCTGAACCAAAAAAAAAAAACTCAATCAATTATTCAGGGAGCCCTAAGAGCCTTACTGAAGCCACCAGGGACCAGTGCTTCACTAATGATTTTTTTGTGAGTTATTTTGGTTTAAGAGTAAAAAGGCTGCATCTGAGTTGAGCCAAGAGCCTTTTGTAATGTTTGTGTGTCAGCATTACACGGCCTTTATTTTCCCTTCTCTAAAGCCAGCTCGTTTGAAGCCTAATACTGTGATCATTTATTTACACAGAGCCCAGGAGGAAGCACTTGGCTTGGTTAATATTCAGCACAGATTCCTGCACTGATTGTCCATGGCTTGCAGCTCCCACACCCCACACGTGCTCCCAGCTCTTGGTGCAACAAAAGGATGTTGTTCCCACTGTGGCACTGTGATTTTGTGATGGATTTCATTTTCAGCTTAATCTGCTCAAGGAGGGGAACACAACTGTCAGCCCTTCTGGGCTTTTCCAGGCACTCCACAAGTGCCAGGCCACTGAAATCCACAGGAGCAGGAGAATGAATTCTGGAGGAGGGATAATGTACATGTTCCTTCCAATGGGGAAAAAAATGGTCTTTCTAAGAAAAAGAATAATTTGTGGATAAGAAGCTGTAATGAAACACTCACAAAAGATATACAGTCGATATTTTATCCAGTATCTGCTGGAATCTATGTAAGGTTAACAAATAGTTTTTACTTTTTTCTCTTCAACTTTCCCCAACACAACTTCAGCAGTTCTCTTACAAAGCTCTGCCTTCTGAATTTCTCCCTCCATGAGTACAGGCATGTTTGGAGAGGCCAGTGATTTTGAGAGAGATCTCAGTCAAAAATTACAAAATATCTTCCTCTGCAGCAGGGACTCCATGAAAGCAGCTGTGATAATTAAATTAATAATGACTGTAAAGTAAATTTACACCAGTTTCCTGCACTGATCTGTTCCTTTACATTACCTGTATAAAGTCCAGAAAACAAGGATTTGACCAGAAAGTTAAACATCTGTCCTGAGAGTACCTGATAAAAAAGCTTTAAATGCTTAAGCTGTCGGTTAGTGCCACAATGCAGATTTTATTGCAGTGCCATTGGTCAGAGGTGCTGCCTTAGCTTGGATCTTTTTTCCAGTGTACTTGTGGTGTTTCCAAATCCAAAACCTGTCCTAGCTGATCCTTGCTAAATGCAAATTCCAGGCTGTAGGAGCAGAGCCTGGAGGCTCTGTCAGGGTGCTGAGGGCTGGGCACGTTCCCTTTGTTTGAAAGAAGGGAGCAATTATGGAAGGGATTTATTCAATTTAGATACTACAGCTCATGCAGCATTAACTGATCTCTTATCAGCTATTCCAAGAGTGCACCTCACTGGTGGAAACAATGGGAATTTAATCCCAAATCTGGAGTACTGAGTAAATCCTCTGAAGGAGATTTTGAACTCCCTTTTCTCCTGGTGCACTTCAGCAGCCTCTGCAAACCAGGACTCAGAGAATTTGTCTGAATAACCTCCTACCTCTGAGACCATAGAGACAATGGAGTATTTTACATTAAAAAAAAAAATTTCAGGAAGAAAGAGCAATTAATTAACTATTCCTGTGAAAAAGAACTCTGCGGTTTTTTGTTACCTTTGTCTTGTGTCTATGAGCACACAGGTCATGGCACGGCCCATACAAGCTGCATGCGTTTACTTTACACAATTGTGTCATTTCTTGGGAAATGATAACCTTCACAAACCATGGGATTTGTGGTTTGACTCAAGGATGAGTCAACTCCTCGCTAGACATTACCAAATCATGTGTTTCCTAGAATTCTGGATAAATCCAACACACCCTATCTTAAGGTCTGTGAGGGCTTTTGTAAAATGCACTGGTTCTGAGCTGGAGATCTGGGTTGTTATGGATGGGCCTCTCTTGAGGAATCTTTTGCTTCTTCTGCTGCAAACTCATTGCTTAGTTTGTTTAACCTTTTTAATTCCATTTTAATTTCACTAAAAATCCTGTTTTCCTCAGTTTAACAACCGAGCCATGTCACCCCATCTCTCTCTTCTGCTCATCCCAAACTATTATTTTGACATATATCTGTTGAGGATTTGCTTCATTATCTCCTGAAGAACATCTTTTCTCTCAAATGTCAAAACAAAAGTATGCTCAGCTGTTCTGCAGAAATTTGCAAACTAATGGACCTTTCACTCTGGAAATAAAGGACTTTAATTGAGTATTTTAATGAGTTTGGGAGGATGTGGAAGATGGATGAATGAAAGTGATATGTCTTTTACCAACAAAGACTAATGTTGCAGGAATGTAGGGGGAAGTGCATAATTAGTTTCCATTTTCATCAGAGCAGATCCTCAGCTTCCAGAAGGTCTGAACTAAACCAATTTGGATATTTAACCTTCTCAAAAAAAAATTTTAATGCTCACCTACTGCAAAAATATGGTGAAAGTTGGTTTCCACTACTAATATTACGAACACAAGAAGTTGGATGTTTTTTGCAAGACTTTTATCTGAAATATTTCTATTTTCTTCTAAAGGTAAATTATTTTAAATGACATTTAAGTGCATCTCATGCTAATGGCTTTCAGGAGCAGCATCTCTCTAATTTCCTGCTCTGATAAGTCTTTGCCCAGGATCTCCTGCCCATGAAATGAATCCTGTTGCTACCAGTGGGTTTGATGTATCATAGCAACAACCAATAATGTGGAAAATCCAAACAGAAGAAAGTCACTTGACAAGCACTCAAGTGATATTCCAAAGACCTTGTAGGAAGTTCCTCTACTGCTTAGGTTTAAAAAAAATAAAAAAAAATTTCAAAAACCAATTTCTGCTCCTACTTCCATGGAAATCTTAAGGCTAAATTCTAAGGCAAACATCACTCTGTGTACAAAAATCTGAACACCAGGAGTTTTTCCTCAGGGCAGAATAGGGGTGTGAGAAAAGAGGTTTCCCACTGCTGGAGTGCAGCTTCATGTGGGATCTCATAAAACAAATATCTCAGTGATCAAATTAATATGGGGAATAAGGAGTAGATAGCTCATTAAATTTTCCTCTGTCCTTTTCATTGTTCTAAAAACTGTGCCCAAACTCCAAAATGCAAACAGTTCTTGAGTGTTAAAACCTTAATCTGTGTTTTCCCCTTATTTTTTGCCTACATTTATACTTCATTCTGAACTGAACTGCAGCACAGGTGTGCTGATGTACAGCCTAAAGGAAGCTTTTCAATGTTGCTTCTCATCTCAGAGTTTCTAAGTCATTTCTTTAAAAATGAAATGTGTTTTCTGCTTATTTCTTAAAAATACTCCGAATTATTTGAGCCCACCAGCACCCCAGTGACTTATCTTAACTAGAGACAGAAAGGGGAAACTCGTCTGCTGTAGTGTAAAATTATAACCATTAAACCCTATGCCAAACTATTTGGGTTTTTGATTTGTTTTGTTTGCTTTCTATTCCTGACAATTCTGAACCCATCCAGCCACGGGATGGGAGAAAAGGAGGGGATTTGTGACTGATGCTTGCAAGTGAGGCAGCAAACACAGAGAAACACAGGCATTTCCCAAAAATCTCCCAGCCCTGTCCCAGGCCATAAATGTTTCTGTGGGTGACTCCCAGCAATAACCAGGCAGGGCCAGGGAAATGTGATGAGAGACCCTTCTCACCAGTGCACCATCTGTTCTTTCCCTGCAAGGGGATCAAATTGTTTTGTTATTTACATTAAAAAAATAAAATAAAATCAGCCAAGACCCAAATAATGGTGATTTGAGTTTATTAAGAGCTGCTGTATCATCAGGGGGATTTTGAGCATAACTACAATGCAGATGCTCCAATTGTAGTTTAGAAAAGACAGCCCTATGTGGGTCAGGGCTGCTCTGCATGGAGTGGAAAGAGTCATTAATAGATTTGGCTGGTTTATCACTGCAGTGTGCTGCTT
The DNA here is from genome assembly GCA_025920805.1 of Petroica traversi. NCBI lineage: Eukaryota > Metazoa > Chordata > Aves > Passeriformes > Petroicidae > Petroica > Petroica traversi. The sequence continues at coordinate 4,136,612 of JAHLSL010000072.1, read as the reverse complement.
AAATAAACCTGTTTATGCTCCATCCCCTTTTGGCTTAGCAGCATTTCTTTTCAAATCATATAAATGCTTCCAGCTGATCCACCACAGGTCCATACTGTCAAGTGGCCAGAAGTAGAACGTGAGCATACTGGGGTTCCTGTATTCCTTGGGCTGTTTTATCTCATTTTTACTGCCTGTAAGAGCCCAAGTCCTGGAAATGCCCTGAATACCAATGGAAAGAGCTACAGTTATCCCTCAGTTTGGGAATGCTGCATTTTTTCCCTCATTCCACAGCAAAGTTTAATTTCTTAGGTTACTGTAACTTCGAAAAAGTAAAATTTTGGTGTTTAAATCATGTCTCAGGAAAGTGGTGGCAAATTGAAAGTGAATACTATTTGTTCGTTAACACCTCGTGTTTCGGAATAATTCATCATACAAACATTTCCTGGAAAACAAAAGCCACTTATGTGCAGGCAACTTATAAAATGTTACTTGTATATCTAATAAACTACCCTGGGGCCAACAACTACATTAGCATTGCACAAACTTTCTAACTTATTCATCATCACTATTTATTATTAAAACTTTATCTGTTTCAAGTTAGTGAATAGCTGCCTTGGGATACACAGCTCAGAGCAGAGGCAACCGAATAAAGTTTACACAATTTGCATAATATTGTACAACGGATATTAGCTTAGAACAATACCAATCCCCTGGATCATTTGCACAGCCCCTTTGGTGTTTAATGTTGGTAAATATTTAAATAACAGCAGGCCTATATAATTATGAAGATTCCTCTTCCTAATCCTCACAGATTGTGCAAAAAGCTGTAAATCATGCCTGCTGCACAGTCACAGCCAGCCTGAGAATAAAGAGATGATTTAGAGGTGCTTAATGCCTTCCCTGGGAGCTGTGTGGCCCATCCTTCACCAGAGCTGGCTGCCAGGCAGGGGGACACGAGTGGCACTGCCCAGGGTGGGCACTGCCCATGACAGAGGATGGATGCTCTGAAAGCTGACAGAGATTTCATTGCTCTGCCATGGGTTTGTTTTTGTTACAAATCAGATGTAAATCAGGTGCCTCAGAGGTTGACACTCCCTCTGTGTTATTTTGTGCTGGATAAAACAGAGTAGGATGATTTTTTTTTCCACGGAGCTGGTAATTCTCCTGAAGGAGATGTCACCCCACAGTGTAGATTAAATTGTTTAATGCTGGTAAACTATTCCTAGATTGTGGATGTAAAGTTAAGGGCCTGATTCCCAAAACTGCAGAATACCTTGGAATTCATGATGCACTGTGGAACAGCAAAACTCCTTAAGATCTTTTCCTGACACTCTGATTACAAAACTCGTGGCCTTCATAGATCACTTGTTTGCACATTCAATTTTTTTTAAACATTTGTTTCTATCTTGTTTTTTTCCCCTCAGTTAAAGATCAATTCCACTATTGAGAAAAGGCAACTTCCACTAATGTCAAAGCTCTTCTACATTATGTAAAATTCTTAATATCTGCAAGGATCAAGTTCAGTTTTAAAGTCTAAAAGTATAGCCTGGTGGGTGATGTCCTGGATGAAGATGCATGAGACCTGGGATCTATTTCTGCTCTGACAGCAATCCACCACCCATCAATCAAATGTTCTTTGCATTCCCTGTCTGTAGAATGACATTTAAAATTATCCTTTAAGCTCTTTAGCACAGTGAGGTCATGGATCTTTTTAGGTCTACAGATAGCAGAATGCCCCCCTATTATTGTAACAAATAAAATTACAATCAAGCCAAGATAAAACCAAATCATTTTTAAATTTATCAGCGCTTCTAAATTTATCTAGAGCAACATAGCTAATTTCTAATCCATTTCAAAAGTAGTCCAATATCTCCCTTATATTTTCATGACTTGTACAAGGCACAGATAACTCTTTTAAAAACACAACTCCACTTTCCCTTGTCACTCAGTGGCCCATCCCAGTCCAGTAGAGAAGCACAGTTAATCCACTCTTTCCATCATGGTGTTCAGGAAAGCAAAAATTAAATAAATGACCAAGAGATATTTTGATGACTCTAACGTATTTTTTCACCTTTTCCCCTTAGGATTTAAAAAGATATTATTTCTGATATTTTTTAAGGAGATTAAAATGGATATCTGTGGAGTTAATAAAATATTTCATCCCTGAAGAGTGATTACATTTCTTTCACTCCTGAGAAAGTCCTTCATAATTCATTTATACCCGAGGGTCTTTTGAGTTATGGGTCCTCCACACCTTTGAAAGACACGTAATACCCTTCATGGGTGACGTCTCTTATGTGTATTGAAATTGTAAAATTAAAGCCTAAAGGTTTTGAAGGCATATTCTACATGTAAAATATAAATGCAGGTACAGAACATTTCCCTCTGCTTTTTGAAGGGCCTGCAAGACCTTAGGACAACCTGACAACATGAAATATTATAGGAGAATCCAACTCAGGATGTGCTGCATGCAAGACAAGGAGTAAGAAATTGAGTTTTGCATTCATCTGTGTCAGCAGAATGCACTGCTATAGCTTTATTTGCAATGCTTTAGAGGTATTTCTTTTACACTTTCAAATTACTAACAGAATATTTGTATTTCACCTGAAAGCATCAGCATTATGTCAGCAGAACCTCCTGATAGTGAAGAAATATTTTATACACTAAAAACCTATAAATTCCTGTGTAGAGGAGGCTGAGTGGACACAGCAGGGTGATAAGCACTACATAGATTTGCAAATATAATACTGTAAATATCACACAGGTGCCTCAAAGAGATTTGAACACAGCTCACCGAGTTCCTCTGTGTTCTACTTACCATTTATAGCTGATTTTTAATTAACTGTCACACGACACTATTTAGGTGCTTAAACTGGTACAGTGTCCTTCAAACAAATTCCTGGGAGCCCCAGAGAAGAGGGACATAACAAAAATTCAGATTTTTAAAGGATCATCCCACAGATGCTACACAAACATGCCACAGTCACTGCCTGCTTTTCCTGAGGTTCGGGATTGTGTGGATGAGCAAAGCATTTAAAAATCATGGTTCCAGTCACTGTAAGAGTGGCAGGCAGGACCTGCACCCCCTGTCCCCCAAATCCTGCACAAGCTGTGTCCCCAGGGAAGGCAGGGAGCTCCTTCTGCTGTGGTGTCACACGGAGCCCCACGAGGGCAGAGCTCAGGTGTGTGCAAAGCTCACCTGAACCCCTCAGGAGCCCCTGCATTTCCTCGGCTCCCACCTGTAATCTCAGGTGACTTCAGCAGCTCCTCTGGTACCACCTGACAGCAGAAAGAGAATTCCCAAGGCAATTAAGCACAAAAAATATTTGGAGAGCTGTCCAAGCAGCGTTTTCCTGTCAGTAACGTGGACAAATGTTTCCTTCAGCTCCTGCCTCTGCATGCACCACTAATCACTGAGATGTTCATGGAATCACTGCACGCAACCAGGTGACAAACGAGCTCTTGGTGTGGAGTAAGAGATGGAGGAAAACAAACGGGGACAGATGTTGTGCAGAGACATTTTAAATAAATGGACAGAGTGTCACAGCAGAGACAGAAATGTCAGCTCGGAGAGATGGGAGATTACAGAGCAACCGCGGGGCTGCCAAAGACACACATCGGTCACCACCAGGGTGCAAACAAAGTCCTGGAAGAGTGGGGAAGCCTGGAAGGAACTCCAGTTCAGGAACAAAACAATTAGAAGGACAATTAACTCATCCATTTTGTGGACAAGTCTTGTCAGCACATAGCCTGAGTAACGCTAAAATGGTAGTTAGGAGTGATTCTAATGTATTAATGCAGCGTAGAATAATTCTGCTTTATTGAGCTCATTACAGCACATCTGTATTCCCAACACTTTAATCTGTTACTGGCAGAAGATTTTAACGTGATCCTTCAGGCAGAGGAGATCAGCATTGTCCTTTTCTAATGCTTGAAGTCCTCCAAGGTCTCCAAACCCACAATGAACTCCTGGGCCTGAGTCAAGGTCTGGCTGAAGGCACAGGCAGGATTTGTCTGGGTAGTTCAGCTCTGTCACACAGAGCTGTGTCACCCTAATTCACCATACCAGAAATCAGGATCCCCTACAACAAAATAACACTGAATTATCATTCCCTACCTTCTTAAGGTCAGGTGAAAGATCCAAGATTAAAGGCTGCACTTTTCCTGCCTTTGCTTTCATTTTTGGTGATTTTAAATAAGAGATGAGCTAATGGGAGTGTCAGCTCTCTGATCCAACCTGAACTCAGAACAAGGGGTAAAGCCCCCAGTCACCTGAGCCTTTTTGAGTTGCAATCATTCCAGTTTTCTGTAACATCCAAGGGTGAATCCCATCCATCCTCCATCTCCTGCTCCTGAACTTCCTGGACAGATCCCACAAGGAAGGGGAGTGAGTCTGTCCTAGAGATGGCACTGTTGCATTTCTGTCATTACTGGGAGATTGGCAGTGGAAATCTTCTAACTGGGGAAAAAGGAAATCAATCTATGCATGGGCTGTCATGTTACAGCATTTTTAATGTTAACTTGCTCCCAAATATCAAAATCCCCTCACCTTTCTTTGCTGTCAAACTCAGACAACTCTGTTGGTCTGCTTAGAACCAGAAAAGCAAAAGATTCTATTTGTCTGAGTAACAAACTATGGCATTTCGCTCTTTGAAAACTGAATTTCTTCAAACAACTATCTTAATTTTTATATGGATTAAAAAAAAAAAACAACTTAGAAAGATGAATTTAAATACCAAGGCTCCAGTTACATTTGTTCTACTGCTTTAGACATTCCATTTTATTTTTGTGCATGTGTGGGAGTGGACATGTAAGTGTTACATTCTGGGAGCAAAACCAACTGAGCACACCGAGGATGAGACACCCAGGAGCACCAGGAGCTGGAGCTTCCCACCTTGGGGGTGTCACTCAGAGCCTGACAGAAGAAGAAAAGCGATGCAGAAATAAAACTTGTACCTTCAGCTCTTAAAACCCCTCAGTCCTGAATGGAACAGAGTGGGTTCTTGTTCTGTGAGCTGCCCAAAAGTGGGAAAAGTCTCTCTGGGGAAAGAGGTTAAAAAGCAAAGTCCTTGCTCTGAGTGAGGTGGGACCAAGGTGTTCTCAGGGAATGGGACTCATTCCCAGTGGGGCTCATTCCCAGATTTCTTTCACGGGCTCTTTGCTGGCCAAGGCAAGGAAAGGGGTCAAAATTAGGAAATAACAGTGGTGGGGAAAGTCCCTGAACCTGCTCAGAAAGAGGAAGGCTCAGACCCAGCCCTCTGCCCAGGAATAAAAGTGGCACAGCAAACAAAGAGAGCAGATCCTGGGAAATCTTGCCTTTGCCTATCAGGAAGACAACATCTCACCTTGTCCCTTGCCTGGAAGTTACCTTGATAAAGCTGAGTTTGTTTGCCAAGAAGAAAAGATGAATTGTGGGCATGAATTGATCAGCACAACTGCCTCAGCTCAGCCAAGCTGCCTGAACAGGTACAGCCACTGCAACATCTTTCTTCAGCCAAAAGGTACCATTGGAGGCCAATATTTAAAAAGGAATTCAGTGACGAGGTGACCTTGTACAGCCAAGTCAAGCACATAAATCCCTTAGAGGATTGAAATCCTTGGAGGACACACTTGTTCCTCCTCACATATTCTCACTTTTTTCCTAAATATGATTTAATGGGGCATTTACAGTGTGAGAGCAGCTCTTTGCTACAGCTCAGTGTTCAAAAATTAAATACCTGATTAACTGCTCTGCAGGACCAGATCCTCATTTCATACTATTTTAAAGAAGCTGCTCCTGTGGAATAAAAAGATTAATTCAAAGTTTTATAAAATTAAATTTATTAAGAATTTGGCTATGCTAGAATCATACATGATTGGTTTGGATAATTTTGACATTTACCCAAGACATTAAATAGAATGTTGTAAAAGTGATGCCTTTGCCAATTAACAATATTTTTATGCCTAAGAACTTAGAAGAATGAGTGTATAAAAAAGTGATTTTTTAAATTTGAGAGTGAGCTAGTGTCATTAAAGCTGAAATGCATCTTGGAGTAGGCAAGTGTAGGAAACAATCTGTATTTTCTGGCAGACAGAAGTAACAGGTGATCCTCTGTGCCCTTTATGCCGTGTTCATGTTGGAAAACTGCATCTGGCAACAGATTATTGGGCCTTAAAGCACAACTCCAACGTTTTTGAATGTACTTGAAGTAGCATTGCAAGAAAACTTGGAGTATTTTGTTCACAAGATCTGTCTGAGCAGCGTGTCCTGTCAGGAGTCCGTGGAAGAACAAGTCTGTGGGAGCAGCAATTCCGTGTGCCAGGAATTGGGGTGAAAACATTGCCTTCCCTCCCTCCTTAGGGGTGGAACAGGGAGCACAGCAAATCACATCTCTTTTAGAAGGGTTTCTGCTCTTCCCTTCACACCTGCACATCAATGAGTGCAACACTTGCATTTCTGCAGGGCTCCCAGCTGAAGTTTCCCAAGGAATTGTCTGAGGCTGCAGCTGGCAGCATTCGCTTTAAAGACAGAGGCAGAGGAATGGCTTGGGGCACTCTGCCCCTCTAACCCCTCACTGCTGAGGGCTGTTTTGACCAGAACAAATAAACACGAGTCACTTGTTAGTCCCGGTAAGGGAGCACAATTCAATATTGCACCTGTAAACAGTCACACATTTCTATAGCAACTAATGTTTGCCAGCGTGGCCAAAGAATTCCCTTTATTATAAAAACCCAAGGAGAGCAGTGGGGGGGAAAATCCATTACTGAAGAAATACCCAATTCCAGGCAGAAAGGTCAGAGTTGCTCCTGGGCTCTCAGCACTGGATGCACACACCTATGGGCACTTCAGCAATTCACTCGAGTGCTCAAACTGCATTTTTTTTGTACCACCCACATGCTGCTGCTTGAAGAACAGAAGTTTTAAGTCTTATAAAGAATGAAGTTAAGAGTGAAATCCAATGGATTGTAGTGATTGTGTAATTTTTTCTCTCTTCTTAATATTGAAGAGATTCTTGAAAGTGGTAAAACTAGAGCTGTCCCAGGGTAGAGTGGGATGTAAAATTGGGGAAAGTAATTCTCTGAGAACACCTAAGGCAAATCTCTGTGCCTGTTTGGACACAGGATAAACCATTCCAATTTGGTAGCACAAGTTATTAATTATTAGCCCCAGGAATTCAGGTGTTTTCCATATGCTTTCCATGGAGTTTACCACAGTCCATATCGAATCCACAGAGGATACCAGGGGTGTTTTGATTAGAAGTTATGCAAAACAAAAAAAAAGAATAGGGGTTGTCCTCAAGTTGGGTTCAGAATTGGTACAAGTCCAGTAAGAAAATCATGATGCCATAATAATTACTGACTGTCCCTTGCTGCATTTGCATCGAGGAAAAATAAAATTAATTATATAAAACACAATGCACAGGTCCTGCCAGGTTATGTAAATGATCTGTATTGGCACCCCTTGTAGGGCAGGAAACAGCAATTCTTGTTTAATGCCTTATCTATTTCCCACTCCTCTTTTACTTAGAGATTGTTTATCCACTCTGATTTCCTGCTTGCACCATACCCGTTAGTAAAATTGCTGGGCAGAGTTAAAATCACGTTACAAGTGTCTCTCTAGGGACTATTATTTAGCAGGTATTGCATGTAATGGAGGTGAAACATTTTCAGCACTGTTTTGTATTCATGACTTGGGTTAAAATGGTTTTTGTTAGGGGAAAAAAATAGGACAAAAGTGTCTGCATTGTCATAATGTGGCAGAGAAGTGTTGATAAATTGGCTGGGCAGCACTGGTCAGGACTGAGTGACCCCTGGAGATCTGGGCACTGCTTGTGCCACTCAGCCCCAGCAATCCTGGAGTGGGGCAGAGGTCAGGACAGGTGCTGGGAGTTTGGACTGAGATGGATTCACTGCTGAATTAATGATGGGTTGTTATAACAGGCTTTGTGCTGGCAAAATCACCATCTTGTGCAAGAGCCCCTGAAGCCTCAGCTGATTTTGTTGGGATTGTGAGCAAACCTTGCCCTGCAGAATATTGTGGTGCAGCTACAAAAGCAGTGCAGTTCAGTCAGATGGAGACAGGAGCAGCATAATTTGTCTTATCAAAGCCTCCATCAAGTACTAAGCTCCTGGTGCTTGAGTAAATTTGGAGGACTGTGAGACAGAAAGGCTTTGCACGGTATTGACAAATCCTACACTTCAGAGCTCCAGTTTTGGAGCGAGGAATCCAGGGAACACAAGTGACATGAATTTGTTCAGTATTCCCAACAGTGCACAGGCAAATATTCCAGAGACACAATGCCCAGCTCTCAGGGAATGCATGCTCAGTGCAGGCTTGGAAAGGCAAATTTTGGAATTTCTGAGGCAAATAAATGTAAAGTGCGAATAAAACTTCTATGGACTTCACTTACTCCAATTTCTTCTTGTCTAAGAAGTGGTGATAAAGATAAAATTTTGCATGTGGACAAAGGTGTATAAAGTATTCTTGATTAACTAAGGTGAAGAATGAAGTGCTGGCTATTGCATTGGAAATAGTTTATAAATGGGCTTTTTCCAATGCAGTCTACAAGTGTTTCAGTAGGAAACACTTTGCCCCAGATTTTCAGCAGTGCTCATCACTAAAAATCCAGTGTTAAGTATGCTTTGCTAAAACTGACATTTTTATCAGCTTTAGCATATGAAATCTAGAAATAATTCCTATTGAACACAAAATAAGTTCAGCATTCCCTAACTTCATGACGAGAAGCCACAATACAAACAGCCAAATAGAAAACCCAGAATCCTGCAGTGAAAAAGCTCACAAGTGGTGCTGTTAAAAGGTGCTGCTGTGAAGAACTGCTTTGTCCCTGGAGCTGAGCAAATCCCCAGCAGCTGGATCCACATAAATCGCCGTGGAGATTCATCATCCCCTGTAAGGAACTGCAGTTGTGTGAGGTGTCTGCCGTGAGGAACTGCCACAAATAAACCTGACAAGCAAAGAGCCCCTGCAGGATGGAGTGCAGCTGATGGAGTGGCAGCTGGCTCAGGGAGCTGGGCTCTTTTATGGCTGTGAGACAAATTTCTGTGGGGAAATTGGGGGCCGATGGAGCCAGAGTTCGGCACAGCTTGTCCAGAGCACCCCCAGAATTCAGGATATTCCCAACTGCCTGGTCACACGAACAGGGAATCCTCTCTGCACTGAGGTGGGAGAGCAAATCTGGAGAGACCCATTTCTGCGGGGATGTTGGGGGCTGACGGAGTCAGCATTCGGCACAGCTGCTCCAGAGCACCCAGAATTCAGGATATTCCCAACTGCCTGGTCACACAGCATGAGCAGGGAACCCTCTCTGCACTGAGGTGGGAGAGCAAATCTGGCAGGCCCAGGTGGCAGGCTGTGTGTCCTGGACACTGCTCTGGAGATGCAAAGTCCACCGTGCAAGGATGGTGTCGGGTGTTCAATGTGTGATCACTTCCCAGGAATGAAAACTTAAAAATATTTGTTAAAGTGCTAAATGATCTTTGAGCCCTGGATATTTTGGAAAGTTTAACCAATGTCATATAGATAGTTAATTGTATGTGTAAAATTGTCTTTTCTCCCTTTTCTCTCATTTTCCCTAAATAAAACTTAAATATTTGCTCTAATGAATGAATTTAAATTATTTCCATGGAGCTTGAAAGCCCATTCCCACATCAGATATTTAAATTAGTAATTTTTAAAGTTATCTTATTTTATGCTTTCAGAAAACCAGTGCATAATAAAATTTCTTATATATATTATAAAATAAATGTTATGAAATGAAATATTATTCCAATAGTAGGAGTATTAAATAGCCATGGCACTGGAATATGCCGGATATTTATGCAATTATTTTTACATCATGACTGTACATTTGTTCCCATTATTTAAATGATTTAAATGATTTAAATACATGTTAGATCAATACAAAATGTTTAAAGAAAAATAATGGAAATTCAAAAATCAGAACCACTCTTAAAAAAGCCTGGAAATATATGTATCCTTACAGAAGATTAAGCATTTAAAAATACAGTCCACAAACCCAAGATAAATTCATAGCACAAGATTAAAAGCTTTGAGTATATATAATTCTAACTAGATCATACACTAAATATTTCCTCATTGTGTTCCAGCAGCCAAGTATTATTTCAATGTATGCACATCTGCAAGATTATTTAACAAGAGGAGGCAGAAAAATAATTCAAATGACAGCGTGTGTTTTCCTGGCTATTTGTGTGTATAGTGTAACTGTGTGGGAAAGAACAACTATTTCTGCTTTTTGGGAAAACAGAGGTCCCAATTTTCAGTCACTGAAATTAATTCTACACACAATAATCTGGTCTTTTTTTGGTTTGCTTCACGAACAGTCTCTTGCACACAGTATTCTTTTAAAGGCAAAATGTACTGTTCTTAAGCATTAGAAAATAACATTATTTCAGGGGCAGAACATCACTCACAAATATTGGCTATTTAACAAGGAGCCTTAACCATCAACCCGCTGAGCTGCTGTGTGCCATTTTTCCAGAGAAAATGCACACTTGCCAGTAAACTGCATAAATCAGATGAAAGGAAATGTATGAAGGAAGAAAAAATACAGCCCAATTTTATACCATTACATAGCTTTTTATGTGACAACATATATGTCAAAAGGCTCTGCAGAGAGGAGCATTTGCATCTCAGAAAAACTCCCCTGCCCCCTGTGTGCTGCCCTGGAATCAGAGGGACCCTGAGGTTTTGGAGGGGGTGATATTTTTTCTGTTGGAAGCCTGAGCAGATGAGGCTGTTTATCCAAATTTCCTGCAGCAATTCCCCTTCCCCTCCCCTGCACCAGCACTAAAAGTTATTTGCTTACAAGGGTGTAAAAAAAATGCTGTTTGCAGAAGGAAATGAGCAGCAGAACGAAGCCAGCAGTGCTGAGGTTGATTTGTGGAAATTTTATGTATTTTGGGGTTTTCCTTCGAACTGGATTTAGTCTGGCTTTAGGATCCTGCCCATCGCACACAGACAAGGCTGGTGTGGGGCAAGGGCTGGTTTGGACTCACTGCTGGGTGGCCTGAGGACACTTCAGGGGCAGAGATTCTGATTTTTCTCAAGAATGAATCTGAATTTACCAGAACCCTTCTGCAACTGAACCAACATGTGGCAGGTGGGGACAGCAGAATTCATTTACGAACCGCAGCTCTGAACAGGCCCAGGGATGTGGCCCATTAGTGTGAAACACAACATTTTTGGGAGGCTGGGAAAATTCCAAACCTATCTCAAATTCCACGTTCTGTTGTCAACAGCAGCCAGTTCAGTGAAGCAACTCCTATGGTGCAAGAACTGAAACCACTGGGTAATTCCAGTTTGGGGAAGGGACAACAAAGAAGATGCTGAAAGCAAAGCCCTCAAGTGGAAAAGCTCATTCTTCTGGCAAGAAATAGGAGACACTTGGTGATGGAACAGGGCTTTGCTGTGAGCTTGAGACAAGCATTTGGAAGCAGGTGAGGGAGAAGTCTTTAAAATGGAATAAAAAAATCAGCGGGGAAAGCATTTCTGAAAGATGTTACACATAAATACTACAGTATTATACTAATCTGAAGCACTCCCTGTTTTTTATGTAATAAATGAAATTTGTGAATGTGTTTTTCCTTTTTTTTTTTTTAAAAAAAATTCATTCCTGTTTGTTGGATTCCATATGCATACCAGACATCCACCAGGATTAACGTTATCTTTGATTCTCTGGTGCTGATGCAACAGGTTTTCCATTTCCAAGGTTAAATTTCCCTCTGTACAATAGAGCAGGAATATAAAATCTCAGAAACGTTGGGATTGCACTGAACTATGACAGCTGTTCTTGCTAACTTTGCTGCTTACCAGTGCTGAGGCTTCTACTGAGCAGAGAATTAACATCTGCTGTCACAGGCTGATTCCAGAAGTGACAGTAAGTTGCAAGCTGAAAAACGTTGGCACAATTTCTCTGTATCCTTTACAATGCAAGCAACTTATGGAATTCACTGGCTGCGTGCAGGGGAGGCAGCAAGCAGTAATTAATGGACTGTTCAAAATCTCTGGCTCTCATTTGCATTTGTCTCTGGAGGAAGAGTAAGATGACAGCATCTAGGTAAATACTCAGCAGAATTTCACACTCAGGATTCTTCTGTCCCAGAAATCTGTAAGCTTGCTGTAACCAACTAAAGATTATATTTACCCCACTGGGAGCAAATAATTATTATTAAAAAGTTTTCTGACTGTTTGCGCAATCCCCCCACCTTTAAACTAATTAATTTTAAATTCAGAAAAAGAAAGTAAAAGAAGATTAGAACATCAGCTTCCAGGGGATGGCACGAGGGGGAGAATTGGCTGGTTCATCTCTGTCACTTCTTGTTTTGGAATCAGCTGGTGGTGAGTGAAAACTCCTGGCTCCCTGTGAACCTGTCAGGTTTGCAGTGGGCAGTGAAGCCCTCACGTCCTTCCAGGTGAAAAACTGTTGGGGAATGAGAAGTGACTCCAGTGCTCAGTGCCCAGGAGAGAGAGCCCGGTGTGAGGAGTGACAGGTTTGTCTCACTGCTTTTGGCTCCCTGTGCCCGTGATGGTTCTGAGCTAACATTAACATTGGAGTGCATAGAGCCATCTGCTCAGCTGTCTGTCCGTGCACAGCCCAGCTCCAACTGCTCCAAACACCTACAGAAAACTTCTGGGAAAGAAAACGAGGCAGTTGTAACCCCAAAAGGCTTCACAGCTGCCAGGAATCCACAGGTACCTCACACCATTACTCAGCCGACTTGGACACGCTGCAGCAACAGCAGAGAAAAAACCCAGCTAAGACTGAATCCCATCTCCTCTGCCAGGGTGGATTTTCTCTTTGCTGCAGCTGTTTAAAAAAAATAAAAGTGGAGAAACATCCCAGCCAGTCTCTTGGAAAGAAGAGGGAAGTTCATCTGTTTGCTCTCGGAAGACTGTCATTGCAAATCATATTTTAAATAAGTGTGTGGGAGTACGTGTGAGACGGAGGGAAGATGAGAGAGCTGACACTTAGATAAGACAAAGACAAGTTCCTCATACACAAAAGCTATTCTTTTGTTGCTCCTACCAGTCCCACCTCCTCCTCCCCGAAGTTTGCACTTCCTTTCACTTGATAGCATTTCCTACAGCCTCAGGTAAAACACTCTGGCAAAATGCTGCACTAACTCTAAATTTTAAGACACGCAGAACACATCAGGATTTTACACAGGAAAAACGTCGTCTGCAGGCAGCCTTCAACAATGAGGAGCATTAAGTAACAGCTTCTGAAACATTCCTGGTAGAATAAAAAAACCCCCCTGACTGACAATTCATTCCTCATGATATGGGAAGATTGATTGCCTTAGAAAGCCTATGAAATCACATTCCCAGAGATGTTGTTTGAAGGCTCTGTATAATTCATCGACCACTCTGTCATGCATTGTGCATGTGATGTTATATTTTGGACACACTGGGAAGTATTAGATATAAAATTACTTTGTATGATGCAGCCCAGACGTAAAAAAGTGCCTTGCTTGGGACTACATGATTCAGTGAGAAAATATAAATGGGAAATTACTGGAGCTGAAATTTTATTGCGAAGTTATTTATCTTAGTTATTACTTTCTGAATCCTTTTGTGCTTATGGGTTGCTACAACAGATAGAAAAACTCTTACTTACACTTTACACTGAGGATTGTGAAGGTGGAAATAGTCACTGCATACAAAAAAAAAAGAGATTAATGTGTGGCCCAATTTTGTGTTTATTCTCCTAATGTCTAAGACAGAATTTTATGTATATTTATATGTATGCTTATACATACACAGACACACACACATTCAGTCTGAACAAACAGTTCTAGAATTGGACTGAACATGAATAGTGAGGCATTATTTTAAAAGAGAAAGATGTAAAGATGATTTTAAAGAAAAGGGAGGGTCTTTTCATTTTAAGGAGAAGGAATAATACACAAATAAAAATGCCTTGGCTGCATATTGATTTCCCAGATAGAAAAGCAAGTGTTTCCAAGGAAAAACTTATCTAGTCATAAAGGTGAATATATCCATCTGTAGCTTCTAGCTCTATAAAGCTTCAATTCCTCTCCCTGCAAAGGCAGCCTGGCTCAGGACTTTAGTGCCATTTAGTTTGGAAAATGAATTTCCTGTTCTTGTTATGCAGTTAGAGCACTGATATCCCAAAAATGGTCTTTCCTTGGCACTCTGGCTGCAGCCTCTGATGGCCGTGGCTGTGCTGGTGAATCTGTCCTGTCCTGCACTAAGCACCAGGGGTGCACTGCATGTGGGAGGATTTCACTTTGGCCTCTGCCAGCTTCAGTTTCTGACCATTCTGGACTTTCCTTTCAGAGGACTCTGGAATATGGCACAGAAAAAGCAGGAAGAGGACACATAGTGAGAGAAGCACACACAGTTTGCAGGTGACTGCTTTGGGCTACCAACCCCCAGCCTGGCTTCACTAATTCCATCCTTATTTTATAAAACTTCCCACCTTTACCCACCCCTCTGGAAGAGGATGGAAAGAGAAAGGACATCTGCATTCCATCATCATGATCTCCAAGTGGATTTCTGTTCTGCTGAGAGCAAAGGGAATCAGGGATTTCCAGAGGAGGCTTCAGCCCCACACACATCCCCAGATCCTCGCCCTTTGCCCCAGCTCCTTCCCCTGGGCAGGCTGAGCTGTAAAAGCAGCTCCAGCAAATATGGGAAAAGGAATCAGGAATCCCACGTGCTGCAGCCAGCCTCAGCTGAGCTCCTTGCATTATTTCCTATTCTCTGCACTCTGAAATGATTACAATAATGCTAATTTTTGTGAGGGCTCACCGTGGCAAGTTGAGGGGGAAGCATATCCTGCATTGGTTTATGGGGCTGTAATAGAAATGTCTGTAACTCATAAAAAAGAATCTAAAGATTCCATGGCCTGCACAACTGTTCGTACACAGGATATCAGCAGAAATCCTAAAGTACCCAAAAAATCAGGTTCACAGGAAAGTGATAAATGTTCTGGTCAAGACAGGATCTGACAAACATGTAAAACACAAATAAAATTAAAGAAGAAATCTTATGTTTTAAGCAAGGCGTTTGCAGAGCTGCTCATGCCCACAATTTCATGAGTTGGAAACTTCCAGCTGAAAGTTTTGTTGTGTATGAAAATCTTTGCTCTTAATTGTGGCTATGTGATAATAATGCTAATTAAATTGCCTTGTAATTATCTCACATGGGTATCTCTAAGGATCTGCACACTACACATGAAAGTGCAATTGCATTCCTGATACTCCTGTCTTGGAAATAAATCTAAAAATTAAATGAAATCCTTACAGAGGCACCTCTCAGCTTCAAAGAGAAGAATTTTGTGATGTTCAGAAACAGAAACAATTTTTTTTTTCCAGTTGGAAAAGTCCAACATGCTGATTCACAGTAGTTAATGAACAATTGAACCAGTTCTGCTTGCAATTAGGAAACACATATTTAGTGTGAGAGGGTAAAGAGCAGAGGAGGAGAGAATTTTTCATTTGAAGAAAGTAATATCATTTAGTGCTCAGTAGCAAAAAAAAATTATTTCTAGCCTGTCATTTCCCTGTGCACATCAGGTGGTGTGCAAGCATCCATAAATCAGCTATAATAAAATCCAACTCATGGAAATGATATCAAGTTATTTAACATACCCAGAAAGAAGACACAGGAATGACAAATAATGCTTTTACAATGTAGCACCTTCACATTGGCTATTAATTGGTACATTTAATTTGTATTTCTATTTAAAAGGCAGATTCATAAGTGCATTTGCATTGTACCCAAATCAAGTGATAGATTAAAAGAGAGAAATATCTATGTTTGGTTAAAACATATAATTTGCTCTGCTTCTTAATCAAGTACTAAAGTAAAGGGTTATTTCTTACAATTCAGTGAGTATTAATTTTTGCTTAAAATCTCATCTCCTAAGATTTAGTCCTGCATATGTCTGCTGGAAAAATACATGAGCACACTGCATAATAAAAGGGAACTATTTTAACCTTTTGCAAAGATAAACCCACTTTCCAAAGGTTAATATTTACCATGGAATGAGCACTGAACAATGGGAGATTTTACCCCAGGCGCCATTGGCCATGCGTTCAAAAATCACCTTTTCTGCATGAAAGGATGAATCCAAGTGACTGAACCCCAGACATTCAGCTGCTTCAGGAAATCCTTCCATCCATCTTTGCTGAGCCAAAGCTGAAACCTGCTCAGCCCAGAGCTCCTGGAACAGCAGGATGCTCTCCGGGCTGGGGCTTTCCTCGCCCATCCCAAATTACCCCTTCATGCTCTCACTGATAACATTTGTCTTGGAACTGAGAGGAAACACATCCCCAGAACAACTGAACTGTTTATTTTGTTACAGCAAGCTTTGCTTCAGTCTCCACAGGAAACCAAAGCTGAGCCCTGCATGGAATTCCCAATACTGTAAATATTCATTGCAGGTAAGATTAATTTCTTGCTCTGCACACAGAGCCCTTCAAAGCACATTCAAGTACCATGCAGCTAAAAGAATTAATTTCTCTTTTTTCTTCCTCTTTTGCCTTGGATTTATGATTTTTTCCCTCTTCACTAAATGTAAGACTATTTTTAATTGAATGATCTCAGCATGGTGGGGTTTTTTTTTCTGTACCACTGCAGCCCTGCAAGTGGTTGCCTTGTGAAAAATTGTCCTACATTGATCTAACCTGAGTTTTGCTGCCTCCCTCTGTATCAGGAGCCAGACTGGCACTGTAACCTGGAGTGACACGTCCTCTAAATGTGTTCTTACTGTGGATTTTCAAAGATTTTATCCTGTGCAGAGAACTTGCTAACATGCCCTCAAATCCCACCCAGCTCTGACAGACAGCCTCAGAAACTTTGGCAGTTTAAGGAAAGAGCCCCAACTTTTCATTTTCTATCCACCTCTCCATTAAAAAAAATTCTTCAGCTTATCTCCTATATTTTATAAATGTTTTTGGATTCATAGCAAATCCTATTAGTATTATTAAGTAAACAACATTTGGAAAATGCAACTATTTATGTTATAAAAGTGCTGCTTTGCAAAATTATAAACTTAATTTTGTGATTGCTCCAAAGTGAAGGGCCAAGAAATTGGGCTGTAGGCTGAATTCCTTGAGTTCCCAGCCCTGTTTGTGGTTCTGTCCTGATGTAGCAGCTGACCAGGAAAAACAATTTCTTCTGTCCCCAGCTCTGCTTTCCCAATTCTGAAACCCTGAGCCAGCAAAAAGCTCTAATTAAACTTCAGGAAAAGTACCAGTACCCACAGGCCACACCTGCACATCTCCCTCTGCAGACAGCCTGTGACTCACGCTCGACACGTGAGTCACAGGCTTTTCATTTTATGCATGAAAAGTAGTAGTTGCTCTAATTATGCTCTAATTAGTTCTCTATTGACTGCAAAGGGAAATGCATGTGCTCCTCTGACAGGTGTGTGAAACACAAAAGGGAAGAGTGAAAGTACAACACTGTCAGATGTTCCCAGACATGCTAACCAATACATCACTCCAATAAAATGGAGTTTTGAGGTGAACATAAAAGCTGAACACATTCTATAGAACAGCTCCAGACAAACTGCCAGGACGAAGAAGATCTTGAATTCACAGTGTTTAATGTATGATCACATCTCCAAGTACAGTAACTCAGAAGTGGGAGGGTACTGAGGGAATGTTAAATGTAGGGCATTATATATTAATATAATTTCTTTCTTTCTCCAAGATAAAGAATATTTTTGCTCACACAGCCTTAATTTAGATGGCCTGTCAAGTCCTCCTTTCTGCAGTGTCGTGATGAAAGGCACTGATGTGGGCCAGCAGAGGCAGTGCTGGGGCTTTTCAACTATCACTGCAAAAATACCAATGATTCTCCTCCAATGAAAGGCCCCAGCTCAGCTTCCTCAGCCAGACCCTCCCTCACAGCACCCAGAAATTATCCAGTTGTTTGCTTGTGCTGAGTCCCAGAACATTCTGGGGTCTGCTGAAGTTGGCACGAGGTCTCAGCCTGGTTTCAGAGGGGCTGTAGCAGTTCTGGATCTCCCTGCTGTGAGTCCTGTCTGCTCCTGCAGTGGGGCTGAGTGAGCTCAGGGCTTGTGCAGAGCCTGAGCAATGACCCAGGAGCTCAGGTGGAATGGAGATGGGAGCTCAGCTGGGACTGTGCACACCCAGCCCAGCAGAGCTGCAGGGCCACCCCAGGCTCAGGGCAAGAGCCGGGTGCTGGGAGCCAGCAGAATTCCTGGGATGCTGCTGCCTGTTTCACCTGTTAGAGCCCCACACAGCAAGGCAACCCCAAATGGCTTTGGGCACAGTCTGTATGGACTGTGGGGACACCCCTTGTTCTGGGAATCAGTTCACCAGAAATCTTTCCATTTCCATATGAGCAAACAAAACAGCTTTCCATGGGGCTCTCCTCTCCCTGCCAGCTGAGAGCCCATGTTCCACTCTCCCATGGGACACTCATGTGGGGTCCTGCCTCCTCTGGGCAGTCAAATCCAATTTTGCCAACAGTTTTGAGAAAACCTGAGCCTGTGCTGATACACTGAAAACTCTGCCTTCATCTTCACTTGTTGTTACACATCTATATTATCAGAATACAAACATACTTTTATTTTTCAAGGAGGGCACATCTTGCTGTTTTTCCTGTCAAATTACAGGAGGCATTTGCTGGTCTGACCATCCTCATTAACAGCTCCTTTACAGCCGTGCATTGCCACGGTACAAAGCAGTTTTAAGCTCTTACAAATAAAACAGTTTATCATAATTAACTGCAAGATGGGATAGAGCTCCCTAAAGACAACTATAAATATTGCCTCCTTGCTCCTGACAGCCTGGCAATGAGCATTTGCCACCAGGTGAAAGAAGCATCTATGTTTTACTGCCTCGAGAAGCAGAGTGGGCCAACCAGAGCAGGAATTGCAATGATCACAGTCTTTACCACTCTTGGCTGTGCAGAGGAATTTGCAGTGACAGCACCTGAGCGTGGTCTTTGCTGGGCAGGATCAGTGGGTGCAGAGGAATTTGCAGTGACACCAGCTGAGCGTGGTCTTTGCTGAGCAGGATCAGTGGGGTGCAGCCAGGACTGGAATGTTGATGCCTTGCAGGAAAATCAGCCGATTTATGTTCTCACCCATCACCATCTCCACAGACAGCAGCAAGGCACTGAAAGAATGCCCATTGAAAGAGAGGATTTAATTAACTCCCACCCTCACTGAGCACAGGAAGATTCAGTCAAGATTCAGATTAGAGAAGCCTGATTCAGGCTGCTCTAACCCTGCTCTGCCACCTGCTTGGATCGAGAGCATCTCAGGCAGCTCCTGCAGGCCAGCGCTGCCCAGCTGGGAGAGCCACTGGAAGGAATCAGAAGGGTCAGGAGGCTTTGAAATTTTTACTGTCATCTAAATCAAAGGAAAATCGTGTTCATCCACTCCCTTTACATCTTGCTATCTCAAGGTCAAGTGTTTTCTGTAAACTTTCCCAGATGCACGCAGAGAAAGCGGCTCAAGTTCAGCCCCGTCATGGAGGCACTTGAGCTCTCCTGGGGTAAACAAAAAGAGAGCAATGAGAAATGCGAGGAGGGAAATGGACAGTCAGGGGGGCCTGGGCTGCTCAGCCAATTTGAAGCACAATAACCACTTTCAGTGTGGAAAAATTTAAACTGGATGTGTCTGGCTGTCAGCACCTTCCTTTGCCAACGAAGCTCTGATGCCTCGCTGCTGCAGGACCTGGGAGCAATGAAAATGTCACCCAGTGTGCTCAGGCTGAGAAACAGTTCCCCAAATGGTGACTCTGAAAGAATAAGGAATCTCATGATCCAGAATTATGAGCTCAGCCCCAGACAATCAGGGAAATGGACTGACAGACAGCAGGCTGAGCCTGGCCACAAACCACAGTTGTGTTGTGCCTCCAAGACAGAAGGTACTAAAAACCAAATAAAATCTTAAGAACAGAATCAGCTCAAGATACATCACGTGCTCACTGATTCAGATCCTTTCCTTATTTTTATGCCACAACCCTTAATCCCTGGTGTCAAGAATCTCATCTAATTCTTTCAGCTCCTTGACTATATTCTCTCACATTGTTACGCAGGGGTGCAGGCTCATTACTTGCTACATGAACCTGCTCTGCAGAGTTTGTATTTCACTCCTGATTTTGTAAGCCTTCAGATTAAGTCCTCTTATTGTTAGGCTCTTTTGGATCAACTTTATCAAAATTTTTATTTCTTCCTTGAGTTATTACTTTATTAAATTTAAATCTTTAATAAAGTCTCCTTTCCCCCATGACAATAAACTTAGAATGAATAAACTTTTCTCACAACTTTTGCAATTTTCCAAGCCTTTATTTTCTCACTCAAATCTGAAAGATTTCTACATAAGGTGCATTATTTCTTTAGTGTTCAAAAGAAATCAAAATTAAAAAGAACCCCACCAGAAGTATGAGCAGTGGGTGAAATTCCTACCTGCGGCACAAATTGTCCCAGGATTTCCACATGATGCCAGTGGAATGCCTGTGCTAGGTTAGAGGTAACCACGTCTGTATCAATGTCATTCCAGTTCTTATTTATTCTATACCTTTGTTTAAGCTAAACCCAGCTCCTCAGTTGTTTTGCTTGGGAGTCCCACCCCCAATTCTAAATCTGTGTTAATTGGTGATGGCTTCACTTTGGTTGTGCAAGAACAGAGCCGTCTAACACCCAGAGATCTTCTCAGCCTTCCCTACTAGAACAGGAACTAGAACTAGAACTAGAACTAGAACTAGAACTAGAACTAGAACTAGAACTAGAACTAGAACTAGAACTAGAACTAGAACAGGGCTTTGTTCTGTTTTTTCCTCTTTAACAGCATCACCTTGCACAACACCCCAGCAGCAGCTCCTGCTCCATCCAGGGGAGCAGGCAAAGCCATCCTTCTGTACCTGGCAGGCTGCACTTCTTCAGGAACATAAAATCCATGGAAGGTCAGGCAAGCAACCCTGGTGGTGCTGCAGACTCCATTATTCTTTGGCAGGTTTCCCGCCAGCCTGGCGAGGTAACCTCTCAGGGATGAGCTAATTAGACAAAAGCCCATGAAATTATCGAGGCTTGCACCTCACACCTCTGGATTGCCCCTCCAAACTCTCTCCAGAGGGTGTTGAGGGGATGCTTTGTCACTCAGAACTCGGTGCCTTTAATTAGGGATGTGCCAGGGCAGCTGGGTTTGGGGGAGATGCCAGGAGAACTCTCTCCATCCCTGATGGAGCCACTGCAGGGTGCACACACTTTGGGGGGCTGATCCCCTGAAGGGCTGCGGTTCCATCCCTGCCCCTGCCCTGCTGTACCTCTTCCCAGCACCTCAGATTCCCCGTTTGGCTGGGCCACAGAGAGCTGCCCCAATGGGATGTGACACGACACTGAATAATCAAATTAATAACCTAATAACGTGACACCTGGTGACCACAATTACAGTGGCCCCTGCTCGAGGGTTTGGCTCCTGGAAAAGGGAGGGATAATGAATTATTCATCAGCTGCTCTGATCATCAGGAAATTCATACCTCTTCTGTCTTCAGTAAACCTTTTCACTCTTATTTACAATCAGCCTTTTGCAGTGATAGATGCTAAGTACCTGTTAAATATCTCTGTGATTTCCTCAATAAATGATAGATACTGAAAAAGAGCTTAATATCCAGCATAAGCATAAGCAGGAGGGATGATTGAGGATACCAAGACCATATGGTCAACCCAGGACATACTAACAGATTTGTACTATAATAATTTTTTAAAGTTGGAATTAAAGTACAAGAAAAAAAAAAAAGCAGAGTCTATAATCAAGGTCAACCGAGAGGCCCTGATCAGTGTAAAATGAATGCCTTGATAAATAAGAATAATGATTTGTTGACATCAATATTTCTTACAAGTCAGTAATGGTATTATTTCATTCTAAATAAGAATGAAAAATGCAGTGGCTCTTAGCCACAGATTAGATGAAATGTTTAAAGCCATCTGCTTTAAACTTCTGTAACTATTATTTGGTTATTTTAACGAATGCATCAGACTGAGACAAAATCAGTAACTGTTGCATATACAGCTCCCACAATGAATTCTCAGGGACAGTTTTGCTTTGTGTATTAACCCAAAATATACTAATGAAAAGGCTGAGTAAGGGAATATTGTATGGACAGTCTCATAAAAGTTGGAGAAAATTTTATTCCAGCTCACTGTAGCTGTTTCTATGCTAATCTTTGATGCTATTGTGCCTCTTGCTGCATTCTGTAAGCACATGAACATTGCAGGGGAGATCTTGGGTAACAACAGGGACTGAACTGTTCCCTGCTGTGCTGGAAATCTGTCCTGGCCTTTTGAAAATCCTGTTCCTGCTGCCCTGAGTCTGCAGAGATCACAGACAAGCCTGTTACAATGCATTAAAAAATGCACTTTTCCAGCTTGTTTAAATTCCACATTTAAGCAGCTACTTAAGCCTCACTGTTTTCAAAGTCACAGCCTGTTCTGAGCCTCCTCTGTCTTGCTGTGAATATTT
The DNA here is from genome assembly GCA_025920805.1 of Petroica traversi. Classification (NCBI taxonomy): domain Eukaryota; kingdom Metazoa; phylum Chordata; class Aves; order Passeriformes; family Petroicidae; genus Petroica; species Petroica traversi. Next base: position 4,114,140 of record JAHLSL010000072.1, on the reverse strand, counting down.
CATTCTTTGGTTTTTTTTTTTCCTCAATACTCTAATTTTTAGCACCATGTTTCTAAGTATTTGTCCAATTCTACTGGTCATGACTTTTCTGTGTCTAACCTGCTAAAAAAACCCTTCAATCCAAGTTATAGAAGCATAAGATAATATTTTTATGGAGTTCACTAAGCTTTGGATCAGGGTTATGTGCAAAATAATTTAAGGTTAAAATAATTTAAGTGACCTAACGAGTCAAAACTTTCAACCCATATGAACTTTGATCAATTCAAGCCTGGCTGTAAGAAGTTCTGAGCAATTCTTGCTTACTTCAAAATCAATAAGTGGCACAGAAGCTCTCAATCTCTCTTTATTTGATCCACAAGTAAGAGCTTAAGAATTTGACCCCATAAGGCAAAATTTTTCTACATAATCAATATGTGAGAACAGAGCCATATCCAAGGCAGCTCTGCTGCCCTAAACCCTGCCCGAAATCTGTATCAGTGTCTGTGTTAGAGATAACCCAGGGTTCTGTGGGATTTCAGGAGAATAGCTGAGATTTTCCAGCCTGTAGAAATGTTTTTCAGAAATACTACAATGGAGTCTTTCATAAGCAGAAACTTTTCTGCAGTACTGAGCTGTAAATTCCTGTATGATAACATCTTCCCAAAGACAAAACCTCGCAGTGCTCTGTGTTTGGGGCTTCTTTATTCTGGTACCTGAATCAATAATGTCCTCTCCAGCCTAGGAGAAAATGAAGGGAATTTCCAGGACCCACAGCTGCACTCTTTTCAGGATGACTTGGTCCTCCATACAACAAAGTAATAAGGCTCTCTGCATTGATGCAAATGCATTCCTGAAGGTCACCTTAAGTTTAAAGAAAGCCTTGTGAGGAAAATCTGATTTCTCAGTGCTGATTCAATAGCACAATGTGTTAGCACTTTCACAATGTGCTAGCACTTTTCAGGAGACTTTGCCACTGGCATTTGCTATTTTTATCTGCCCACCAGGCAGCTCAGCAAAACCCAAGAAACAATTTAACTTTGTTCATTCTTCCCCCTTGCGTATATAGTAATACAGGAAGAAGGAATAAGGGGAAAACATAAAATGATCATTAAAAATGAATGGGAAGAGTGTGGATAGAAGACTTTTGGGTAAATGGACTGTATCCTCATTGGCACGTGGCTTTTTTTTTTTCTTTGCTGTGGGTTAAAGAGAATATTAACTATTTGCTCTGATTAAAGTGCATCGTGTTGATGCACTGAAGAAACAATGGGAGAATAAATTCTCAAGAGGAGATCAATACTGTCACTGCTTCTCCCATGCTCCAGAGGAGGGGAATTTTGAACATTTTGTTCTGCCAGCCAGTCCTACTCGATGCTCAGCTGTTACCTGGCACTTTAGGTGGAGCTGTGACTCTGCTCCTTCAGTGCCTGCTCCTCTCCCTCTGTGCAAACTGGACAGGAGAACAGTGTGGGCTTTGCAATATTTTCACACATATGCAAGAGTTCAATAATTTATCAATCTGATCTGAAACCAGGGCATGGAAAGGTCCCTGTTTTTCCACTGACTTCCATATTACATGTTCCAGGGCTAATTTTGGTAGTATTGGAAAGGTAATCCTCTGTAATGTAACTTCACCTGCAGAGTCGTTCTGCTGCCATCTTTGGTTTGTTGCACTGCACACCAAGGTTATAAAAACTAATCTAGAAAGGAGCAGAGGTCTGAGATAGCCATCCCCCACGACACTAATTAACAGCCTAAAGGCTCTCCTCCTTGAAGGAGGAATAAGGACATCCACTGCAAGCCTTAGTGTGCAATATTTCGTTCAAGTTCACACCTGAACTCTGTTCACAACTTTCTCACACGGGTAAGCGGAATTAATTCTGATAAATGTAACTAAGCAGACTTTACAGACCTTTGTCATAAAGCGGGAATTAAAACTGCCTCTGTCTGCTGAAGATTCAAGTAGTTAAACTTAACATATGAGATTCTTGGTAAAGTGTTGGATCAGTCTGCACCCCAAGTACCCTGAGACTGCCACCAAACAAGGGCTGCTTGGATCTCCTGTTGTTTTTTGTGACACCCTTGACCACGACTGCTACAGCTTTCCCAAGCTGATGTACAGAGCAGTGCAGGCACAAGCTGCAAGCCAGGGAGCATTTCCAGTTCAATCTGTTCTACAACTGCATGACCATATTTAACACTCAGCCAGCACTCAGTTCTACAAAGTGACCTTGCTGCAGCAGTTTCTGCACCGTTCAGACAACACTGATATTACAAAGTGAAATTATAATTCATGGAATACACCAGTAGCTTTGAAGGCACTCACAAGAGCACTGAGACAATAGAGCAGCACCAGAGAAAACAAACAGAAATCCACATTTAAGGCTGTTGAACTATAGAATTTTAAAGCTGCTTTAAGTCCAGGATGATACTGAAACAACAGATGGTTTGACAAACATTTTCCAGAAGTGCAGTTAGCTGACAGAGCACGATTCTGCCCCTGCACAACGTTTCTGTCTGCTGATGAACAGGAAAACAGCAGAGCTCACAGTGACACTCCCCAAGGAGAGCCCTCAACAATGCACAAGATTACAGCAAAGCACTAAAAACCTGCCAAAAACCTCTCTCCTGCCACTGCAGGGGTGTCCCTGCCTGTCCTGCACATCCTGTGCCATTAGGTCACCTCAAAGCACCCCATTCTGCTCACGGCCAGCAGCAGAGAAGCTCCCAAAATGTTCTGTGTGTCAGAATTTCTGCCGAGCAGGGATCTCAGCAGGAATTTGCAGGAATGCAGCAGCAGGATGCAGACCATTCCTGCCCCAGTCAGTAAGCAGATGGCAGCAAGGGTTTGTCTCAGAAATGAGTGACCAGAGCTGCTCAGAGCCTCTCGCTGCATTATTCCACAGGGAGGAAAGCACCCTGCTTTTTACACATTTGTTATCCTTATTTTCCACAGAGCAGCAAGAAGGTACGTGGGAGGGAAGAATACATTGTTGCTTAGCAATGAGATGCTCATAGCATGGTTGGTTTTTTTAAAGCTTTTGCTAAATATACACCTACAAAACTAAGATAAAACCACCCTGAGTACAATGGAGAAGTAAAACTGCATTCCTGAGAATGGAATTACTGAGGCCAAAGATTCCATTTCTCTCTGTATCAGGTACCCAACCAAATGAGTGTTCAGGAAAAGATTATAAGAAACGTGGCAAGTATGAAAAGTGGCAATTTCTCTGGTATTCTCTCAATTGTGTCAGCGAGCTCAGATTGCATCCATGTCATTCCTGAATCCTCGTGGAAGTGTCTCCCACTGATCCCCAGTGCAGGCATGGAAAGGGTTGAAAATCCTTCCACAGTTTCTGTTGCAGCTGCATCCTGGTGATCTCACTGTCCATTTCATTGTTCCTATTCCCCCTCTCCCAGTTTTGGTTTCTTTCCAGAGAAACCAAAGGGTCCTCTGAACCTCCCTGTGACAAGGATATGGAATTAACCCCCAGCAGGGTGTGGGAAGCACAGGAGCATCTCTGCTGCAGATCACAGATCAGAAAGGCTGGAAAAGACCTCCGAGGTCATCAAGCTCAACATTTACTGAGGACAACAATGGCCACCAAACCACAGCATGGAAAACTGCATCTATTAATTTTTGAAACACTTCCAGGGATGGTGAATCCACCTCTTCCCTACGGAGATGGGGAATCCTTGCCTGGGACCTCCAGCAGGCAGCACCACTGGGAAACGGGAGCTCCAAATCTCCCCAGACTCCCCAAAAAATGTCAGGTGCAAAGTTCTTTACTGCCCAGCTCTTCACTTGAAGGCAAATATTCAAATACTTAGGAAATAAAGGGCTGCAACACCTATAAGTTGCTGAAAGACCAAAAGATCCTGAAAAAGATCCTGTCTGCTGTAAGGTATGGAATGTTAGATTTGGCAACTGAATCGGAAAGAAATATTAATACAGATACTCTTAATTGTACACCCCCCCCAGTAATTCAGATTGAAGCTCCAATGAAGTTTTGTTTCCAGTTTTTATTTCTTTTTGCAAAAGTTTTTTCAAACCTTAAAGTCCACAGAATTCAAAAAACTCCAAGTTTATGACTTGTAATATGTTTCATAAGTTTCTTTTCTGCTATGATTCACTAATATTCATGCTGATGAAAGAAAATCTTATCTACTTTTTCTGCCTAATTAAAATGTGAAGAATGCACAAAAAAGCGAAGAAATAATCAAGCATATTTTTCTAGTTCTTTTTTGCTAGAATAACATTTTGAGAAGAGGTCCTTCTTGTTTTTATGCTATTAATAATCCTCCATTTGCAAAATCATCAATGTCTGCACAATTATAAAACTGTAATTTCAATTACTGGAGTATGAACAAGTGGGATGAAAGCATGAGTTATGAGGGAGAAACACTGCTTTTTCTTCAACATCTCACTATTAAATCAGGAAACTAACAATCTGTGAGTGGTAAATGGACTTATTTCTAAACAGAACATTGGGTAAAATTAGATTACACAGGCAAGTAATTTCTGAAGCTAAGCAGATTTGAAGTGCTATCAGCTGGGTGGACAAGTTGCACAGCTGGTGTTCTTGTGGGAGATTCTGAGCCCTGGCAAGGTGGAGACACTTGAGTGAATTCACAGCACTCCAAGCATTTTGGCAGCTCCTGGGCTGTGATTTTTCACCAATGTCTTCTGGTCTCACTGAGGGGAGAATGGGATGAACTTTCCCACTCAGGTGAGCAAAAGGCTTCGGGATGAGAGCTGTCCCTTCAATATCCCTTCTGCAAACAGCAATGGTGTCCTGGTTCATCTGAAACCGTCTAAAACACAATCAGTGGTTTTGCAGCCTTTGGAGCCTTTGGAGCTGCCTTGCTGTGGAATTTGAGGGTTTTCTAAAAAAGTGACACAAGTCTGTCTTTTGGGAGAAATAGGAGAAAATCTCCAGAAACTGTTAAAACCAAGCACACCGCCCAGATCCCCCTTGCTTTCTCAGAGCTGTCTGGGGACTGGAAAGAGCAGAACCATGAGAAACTGCATTTAAATACTACTGAAGTGTTAAGGAAAACATGGATTTTATCACATTTGGAAAGCACAAACCACGGCATCTGTGAGGCTCCTGTTGCACCTCTCTGCCGACAGAAAATGTTTTGTCTGAGGTCTGTCAAGGAAGGGAATTACAAATTCCCAGCACTGCAGAAGCTCAGGGTAAAATAAGAAGTGATTAAAATTTCAATTGTCTTATGTCACTGAATTTTATTTTGTGAATATATCAAATATAGTCAAGCTCCTGTGTGTTGCTACTGCTTTTCTTGCATTTGTTGCAGCAACTTCTGAAAAAGAGAGGACAAATTTTACTTTGGGGTGTGAGGAGCTGTGTACTCTTATAGTCAACCTCTCTTCAATGGGAGCCTTGATTTGAAGTTATATATTTATTCCTGGCATGGTTAAAAAAATTACAGTTTTAAATAGCCTGACTGATTTTTGTACCAACTCCCATTTCTAAAATATCAAGAACTTGATAAAGTTATGAGAGGGAAACTACTGTGAAGTTGTTTTAAAAAGAAGCGCCACTATTTTTAATCCTTCGTCCTAACCACAAAACTTTGCATCCTTGAAAACGAAAACTGCAGCTTTGCAAAACTGAGCTTACAACTTCCAGCCCTCTAAATTCTGCTGCTTCTCCTTGCAGCGTTAATAACCAGAGAGAAGACAGATAATTAAACCATAGAAATCACTGCGTTTCCACCTCCCATCCCTTCTTGGTTAAAAATGTAAGAAAAACATAGCAAATGAGATTTTGTCTCAAGTGTTTTTCCCCTGCTATTAAAGATGCCTCTCTGAAAGGAGCACTTGCTGTTTTTCTGCTATTAATAATCCTTGATTTGTGACATCAGCCCATCCCCACAGCAACATGCTGTGCTCAGCTCCTGCCTCACATCCTCTGGCTGCTTCCAGCCAGAGATGGACTGAAATCATGGAAAGCTGGGTGGCTTTTCTGTGCCAGGCTGGGAATTCGGCTGGTGGTTGTTTTTCCTCAGTAGGTGACTCTTTCATTAACAAGAGGAACGTTCACCTAATTAATGCAGCAAATCTGCACCAAAACTGGGTAATTTGGGCCCATTGGCTCTCAGATAAGTAGAGGTGAGTTGGAGCATCCCTGTAATTAAGGGGGTAATGCTATAAATAGATTGGGAATAGCAAGGGAGGAGATTGATGCACCTGAGTGGAAATTTGGAGAGATTCTCACTGCAAACCCACTGAGTTCTGCACAAAGCAAAAAGGAAAGGAGGAATGAAAAACAACAACCCCCTATGTGATATTTAGACTATTTTAGTGCTGCCACTGTTTAAATCTGTGAAATACTGTGTTCAGGAGTTCTCATTAACATGGATTTTAATGGGAGATATTTGTCTGAGCAACTAAGTCGTTTATGCTTACATAAGGCTGCCATTTACAACAAGAAGTATAATAGCATCTTTGAGCTTTTTAATTAAAAATTAATTAGGAGATTTAAGAACAAACTCATTGGGGGTTACTGTACAATAACATGTTTACAAAATTAGGTCTGGGCTTTTTGTTTTTGTTAAGTGTTTCAATCAATTCTGTGTCTATTAAATATAATTACGTATGATGCTTCCTCAAAATTATAATGTAGCATTTAAAGAGCAGCTGGGAAAAGTCTGTAATTTTAACTTCAGAACTAGGGTAACCATTAAAATGCAAATAGGTGCAAACAGCAGTTTGTTGATGAAGAGACCCCTCAGCATAAACATTTTATCCATTAATCTTGAGATTACAAAGATTCCTTCGGTTTTATTGCTACTTATTACTTTTGCCAGTCAGGTTTCCTAGAAGATGTCAGGTTCCCTCAAGAATAATTCACTGTTAGGAATAAAAGCCTGTTCTTAGCGAGCAGGATAACACAGATATAAACATTCACTTTTGTACATACACCTATGCTAAAAATACATTATGTGGAAATGTCTGCAGTGAATTAAGGAGGAAAAAGCAAGAAGAAAAAGCTTTTGTTCCCTTTTCTAATAGAGTTATCAGTTTGAAAAAGAAGCTGTGTTCCACTCCTACCCCAGCTTAAGGAAGTAGCTTAAGTGGATCAGACTTCAATCTTCTCCCCTGATTTAGAAAGGCATTCAACCATTTGCTTAATTTTACTTTGAACAAGGGAAAGAAAGAATGAGCTCAGCTTTCAGAGATGTATTTCTGGCCTAGGGATTTATTTATGTTAAATTTATTTATTCCTCAGCTTTAAATGGAGATATTCTAATTTGCTACTGCTTCTCTAAGAAGAGAATTTGATCCTCTGTTCTTCGATGAAACTATATGGATGAGGAAGTAAGTAATGTTTCTTTGATAATATTACATTTTGACATTTTTACCAATTTTGCTCTCTACGCAGAAAAGATCTGTCAATGATTTCAGAATGCCTGTAAAGAAAACAGACGAAAATGTGGTGGTGTCCACACGTGAAATTATATTTCTGTTCTAACCAACAGTAGTTTTTGTGTGGCTGCCACCTTCTCAGTGCACTAACCTTTGGAATTAGAACTCGTGGTTGTGCCTTTAAAATAGCTGTAAGACATCAGTGTGAAAGGTTGACAAAACTCCATCAAGATGCAGAGCAGGGAAGGTGAGAAGGGAGGAGGCAGAGGTGATGTGCAGGCCCTGTGCTCTGGGAAACTCTGATTTTTATTCACAGTTTAAGCAGGGGATGGAGCTTGTTGTTAAACATTCAATTTTCAGAGCAATATCTTGAAATCAAGGCTGGGCTTCTCAAGGGTACTGAATGCCTTTGCCATATAGTCAACTTAATTTGTCACACTTTAATAGCCACTATAATTAATAGTTCAACTATAATTTGTTTAACCACAGAACAACAAGGAAAAAGCAAAGTTTATTAGTTTTGCTACCAAAAGGTACTGAGCCATGCAGCCTGTCACAGAAACGTGGCCTCCTAGACCAAATCACTGCGTGCAGAAAACTCTGCTGAGATATCAATGCTTCATCCCCTTTGCTCACACATTTAATTCCCAAACCAGCACTGCTCTGCGTGCCACCATCAAAAATTTTAGCAAGGTTACAGATGTGTAAGCACCAAACCTGCATTTTACGTGAGCAATATCGGGTGCACATTTCTGTTCACACAGTTCTGCTGTGCACAGAAATATTGTGAGCTGGGAAGAGATGAGATGAAAGATTGCAGTTTTACAAAGGAGCCCATCAGAAACTGCCCAACAAAGCTTCAAAACCCTCATAAGCAACAAGCTCTCAACCTTTCCAGCCATAACACTGCAGTTCCCAAGCATTCCACTCAAATGTGCTGCCCAGCTCATTCATCTCCCACTTCGGGACTCATCTCCTGCTTCTCACCCCATCACAGCACTTCAGACAGGAGATGAAATATTTCACATGTTGTGTGAATCTTTGCCTTCTGAATCAAAGGAAGCCCCTTCAGACACCTCCCTCCGGATTGATTTTAACCCTTCCCTTGGGAACAGGAAATTTCAGACCCCTCTGGTGCTGGATGAGTCTGCACTGCAGCAAAACCATGAAGGACAAAGTTGGTCACCCAAAGTTCAAAGCTCCTGCTTGCTGAGCTGGAAGGACTTGCCTTGTGGAGCTGAGGGGAATGATTTATGTTCATCTGCATTCAATTTCACAGCTCCTGCAGAGAAAGCCAGAGAGGTTGAAAACCAGTTATAAAAATATGAGTTATGCAAAACCAGCTAATTACCTAATTTTGACCCACTGAGACTGTTATGAGAAAGTTCAAGGGACTGGAATATCTTGCAATAATGGTATTTTGTGATATGAAACTATGACAAAGTCATATTGAAAACCAGTAGCCTTTTGAAAATTATAGTAAATAACTGGGAGGAAGAACCACACACGAGATGTTTATTTGTCTCATAATACTTTGTTTCTTCAAGAAACAAATGTTAGGACATATCAGTGTTTCATCAATACTCTTAATATGCACTCACATCATTTGTAAAGGAACAAGATTTAACCTCTGAATTCTCAATAAGAGTCCACTTTCACTCCTGATGCAGCTTAAGTGTCTGAAAGACTTAGCCTTCAGAAGCTGTCTGATTATTGAATTTTTTTCCCCTTTCCCTATAATAAAAAAAAGATACAGCATTGAAATGCATAATTTATGGGAGCTCATAAAAAGAACACATTTTGCTAGCAAGTAACTGAAATTTAGTTTAGTGATGGAGGAGTAGGTCAAGGAACACTTTTAAAAGCCATATTTCACTTTTTAGATTGATACATCCGTTTCCTTCTGAAAGCAAACAGTGCAAAGCTGTGTTTTCACATCCTATATAGAGCTGGAGAGAATTCACACAACTCTTTGTGTTGTGACTGGGAAAATTCAGGTGGTGAACTCATGGATGCAAAGTTATGGATGCAAAGTTTCCTTGGTGTTCAGTGAGAGTTATCTGGTAAGATAATTTCAGTAGGAAGCATTAGACTGATTGTATTATTCACCAGAATTTAGAGATAGAGGGTCTGGCTACACCTCCTTCTGTAGCTGTAGACAGCAATAACATTTCATTCCTCTTACTTTTTTCACTTATTTTTGTTTAGATTCATAAATGTGAGATAAAAGCATGTAATCATTTATGAGTCTCATCAGGGTTTGGAATGAAGTCCTACACAGAGCTGAAAATGGAATCTCAGTCTGAAACTCAGCCTTGACTCTCTGTAGAAACACTTCTGAATGCAAAACCACTGAAGACAAAAATAGGAGCTTCACTGAAGAGCCATAAACACAGACAAAAGCCTTCAATGACTATTCAGAGATTCATTCCACACTCAGTGCTCTGTGTGAGCAGAGCATTTACTCCAGAAATGGCTGTGAGAGTGCCAGGAGATGGGAGCATTCAGGAAAATGTGACTGTACTTGGAAGATTTTGATTCTTTGTTCCCAAAAGTACCAGGCAAAGTGTGGTAGTTTCTGAGTTCACCTGTTGCAGTCTCTAAAATTCATTATTTGATCCATTGCCTTTTCTTTGCAGAGAAATAACTTTAACAGGCAAATAATTATATTTTCAGCATGCCAGAAGTGGTGTGCTCTGCTGTCTGCTTGAGCAAGGTCAGATATTATATCAACAGAATCAAATTAAGATGTGATTTTGGAGTGGCTTAGACACCAAATCAAATTCGCTCAGATGAGGCTTGGATTTTTTAATAAACCTATCAAAATAAGTTGAGGAATTAATGGAAGGAAATAATTCAGATGAAGAATAGCTCTCTCCTAGTGAAGTTTGTGAGGGTTTTTAAAAATTCCTTTTGCCATTTGAGCCCTTCATGTATTTTTTTCCTATGATTCAGGCTGGAGAATCTCAGCCTTCCTGCGAACAACGCTCATGCCTTCAGAGAAGTCATCAAGAATTCAGATCTGCAACAACACTTTTGGCAGGTGTTAATATTTCTGTTTTTCTGGGCTGAAGAACTCTGAAAATAGGGAACAGCTTTCTGGTTTCCAGGTGCTTGATAGCTTTTATTAATTTTATTAATTCAATGAATTTATTGGATTGTGTTTGGTTGTAGGAATGACAGAAGGTCCAGAGGAGGGAGATGCTCCAGTCAAGGGCTCTTCCAGCAGACCTCACTTGGGCTGGGCTGCAGAGAGAAAGGAACATCAGAGCATTCAGGGCAGCACCTGCTCCTGGTTTCTCTCTCATTTCTGCATCTGGTTCCTCTCTCCTTATCATTGCTCAGCTAAAATCAGTGAAGAATGCAGGAGTTCCTCTTGGCACCTTTTCCCTCCAAATCCATTTCTGCTGGTGGCCAGGACATGGAATTTCCAGAGAGATTCCTTGCTTTACATCCTGGCTCAGCCTGGCCCAGTGTCCCCTGGAAATGGCACTGCCCAGATCCTTGGCACTGCACGTTTTGAGAAGGGTCCACAGCACAAATAATCCACCCAATGGTTCAGCCCCAAACACCCTCCAGGGCTTCCTGAGCATTTTGTGCCAATCTGCTCTGTGGGGGTGCTTATAAAAAGCTTTTTTTGCCAGAGGGCAATGTAATGGCTCCTTCAGGGAGCCAAAAAATGATAAGATTAGTCACAGTGTGGAGCCTCAAGAGTATAAAAGCTGATATATATTGATATATTATGATGAATTACCAATGAGGGAACACAGAGATTATCCAAATGTTTTGGTTTGTGTTAGATTTTGGTAAAATAATTCTATAAGCATTAATAAAATCACCTATTTGTTTGCTACATTCTAGGGTTTGAGGGCTGTATTTTTTGTTTATTTTCCTTTTAATAAATTTTTAGAAAGCTATAATTTTACTCTTTTTCTACCCTGGATATAATCAATCCGAGAATAACTAAGAAACCTGAGGGAAAAAGTATCATTTATGTCAACCACAATTAGGCTGCTTTATTGAAAGTAATTACAATGAAAGTAAACAAAGAAAATAATAATTTGTTTGGCAAAAAAGTTTCTGGCAGTGGCCTACTTGAGAATTAAGAGATTAACTGTGAGTAAAAATAATAATAAAAAAAAGCTGTGTACATTGGTCTAGCAATTTTGAATTGGTTTTTTTTTATGCCATTTGCAGAGAAAAAATGTTTAGCTTAAAACTCACTGGCACTGGGATGGAACTTTTTCTCAAGGAGATTTATACATGAAATTCAAACATAGTTAAAATTTTGCTTTTGTGGTTTATGTAAGCCTTGTGCAGAAACCTACATTTTCAGGTGTTAACTTATTCATAGGTATTTTTAGCTTTTCACTGGATGCAAGGGAACATTTTCAGAGCTACAAGTGAGGTTTGTTTTAAAATCCACCCGAGAAGCATCACTATGTACTTTTTTGGGGGTTGATGAAAAAGAGACATGCCAGTATCTTTGTGTAAAAGCATTTTAGTTTGAAACATTGCAGAGAATTTCCAAAAGCCAGGAAGATTTTACTTCTTTATGTGTGACAGAGAATCTACCCCTGAAAATGGGGGGAAAGAAAAAGCAACTTCCTACACAGGAAATGAGATTAAAACCTTGCAAGATGCTACCCAAAAACTCCACAGCCATAATGCAGATGGCAAAGGTGAGGCATCTTCCCTTTCCTCTGCAGAACCACCCTGTTGCAGTAAAATTCACATTTTAGACACTGACAGATCCTGCCCATAAATATCTAAAGGAAGAAATGGAGAATCTCATCAGGCTGTAGGGTTTTCATTTAGGGTCTTCCTTCCCCAAACCCAGGTGTGGGAAGCAGCTCTGTTCTCAACAGGTCAGAAGTGGAGATTTCTCAAGGAGGGAGCCCAGCCTGCCAGTCAGAGAACAAACTTCTCTGTGCCTGCTTCCTCTTTTTAACAGAGTGGAGAAAAATGACAAGAAAATGGGACGTGGAGTAGCTGCAAAACATGAGCAGAGATTGTCCTTTCTCAGGGAAGGGGGAAAGCACACACAGCATTTCCAAGAGACTCTTGTACAGTGTATTTTTGAGAAATAACCGCCAGAAACAGAGAATTTGTAACCTCCCTACAGAGGCCACTGCTTATCTGTCCTCGCCACTGAAAAAGTCCTTCCTAATGTCTGTTCTGTGCTACAATTTCAGCCCATTATTTCTTGCCATTTCCAACGTGTCTTTGGAAAACAATTTCCTTATCTCCTGTTGGCATCACATTGAGGTTAAAACTTCACTTTCTATACTAAACCTTTCAGTTTTTCCTGTACACTTCTGGTTTTTCTTGCTCCTCTCTGGCCTGTCTACCTTTTGAAGTGAAGTTTAACACATTAGCCCAGGTGAGGCCTTATTAAGGTAAAAGCTGCTGAAATGCTGTTCCAATGTATGAAATCAGTTGGGCTTTCCATCAAAACACAAATGGGAGCATACAAACATTTTTTTTCTCCCTCTCTCTAAACAGAGGCTTGAGGATGCAGCAGACAAGGGCAAAACCTTCATTTTCCCTCAGCAGAACAAGATTTCTCCACACCAGAAGCACAGAGTGGGCTGGAGCACTTTCTGTCCCTATAAATTTTGTTTTAAAAAACAGCAAATGAGCAAAATTCAGCTCCACAGCCACAAAGATCCTTCATTCTCCTCCTGCCAAAGGTTTACCTGCAGCAACTCAGCAATTAGGAACAAGGAGCACAGGTGACACAGTCTTCCTCTAGACAAAAATTAATCCACACCAAAGTGAAGCATTTATTTGGGACAAAGTGATGTGAATTTAGGTGTGAGTTTAACCACTGTGCTGTACAGAGAAGGAAAAGCAAACAATGCCCCATTATTTTACTCTCAGTAATAAAAAGTCAGCTAGCCTTTACTTTTCCTATAGCTACAATTAAGTTGATAACTGTCAGGGTGAAAGATATCTATCCCTCTATTGCTACAAATTAAACAAAAATCACTTACAGAAAATTGTGAATAGAGCCTTGGAGAGCCCAAGAGCAGCTTAGCACATTTCAGAAAGTAATTTTCCGCAAGAATATTGCACGGGATAATAAAACTGCAGATAAGAACCTCATTTTAGTGCATATCTTTTGCCTCTGCCGTGTTGTTACCTCAGGATTATGGCAGTGTTTTGGGAAGATAGGAGACAAAAAAGAAATCCCAAAGAAGATATGTGTCCTCATTACTCAGTCATTGTGATGAGAGGTGACATAAAAGTGCCTCTCCACCATGAATGAGGTACCCAGAGGGGCCCTTGTGCCAGGTGCTGCCAGGTTCAGTTACCCGGAGGCTTCAGCCAGAAAAATTAAACAATTTTGGCGCGAGCCCCCACCTAGTGAACCTGGGAGAGCCAAATTACCTCCCTCAGCTACCCTTGACAAGGAAGAGTTCTGAAAGCTCCAGCCTTACAGATTTGAAACAAGTCGTGCTGGATTGAGAACAAATGAAATTTCTCGTAAGATGCAGATGAAAATTAGCAATTTCCGCTGGGGATTCCTTTGAGGACCCTGCCAGCAATTTTATCCCCTGTCCTTTCCACACTGGAGTGGACCATGGAGTGATGTTTTTAATTCCAGCCCTTTGTGCTTGTCCTCCAGAGCTGCCGGAGTTCTGTGGAGCTGGGCAGAGCTCCTGTGGGGCTGGAGCAGCTCTGTGAGCGTGACCTGAAGTGACCACAAATCTCCGTGGGGCAGAGGCAGCTTTGGGCTCCTCGTGCCCCAGCTCGACAGGGCAGTGCTTGACTCACTCCTTTTGAGGCTCTCAGCAAAGGTTTCAGCTGTGTCAGGAGCTTCCCATTCATCACCTGCCCACCCAAGGGACTCCAGGATCGAGGGATGCACATGAGGACACCCAGAGCAGGAGAGGGAGAGAAGATCCCGTGTCTGTCGCAGAACCCTGATACAGACAGGGGTGAGGAAGGGCAGCTTCCCCTGTTCTTTCTCCAGCTGAACTCAGATTTTGCTGCAGCTGCTGCTCCATGCACGACGTGGGTGATGCAGAACCACCCTGAGCCCAGGCTGTGCTGGGGCACTCTGCTCTACCTCAGCTTCCAACTTCTTCCATCCCAAGGAATTAACGCAGCTCATTCCCAGGACAGGACTGGTAAATAAATCCTTTGAACACAGAGATTGCTGCCAGTCTCAGGCCAGTATTATTTTAACCTTTTTACTCTGAATTTCAACAGTGGCACTGGGCAAATTGGCAGCAGCAAAGGAGCAGAACATTTTTCTGAAAAGCTGACAGGAATTTATCTCACAAATCCCATGCCTTTCTTCCTGGTGACTTGAGTCCTGGTTCAGTTGTTACAGTTACTGAACTCTTTAAGCTGCAGTGAAATACAGGTGTAGATAAAATATAAGTGTCCAAAATGATGCAGAAAAAGGGGTCTGTTTGTTTTCAGTTCCTGCCCAGAGTGCCCCAGCAGCAAAAAGTTTTATTTTCTTCCTTTTTGGCTCTCTCACTGGTGTATGAAGGTCCTTCACAGAGGGGCAGAACAGTCATGCTGTGCCAAATCATGCACAGTATTATTACTAAAGAGGTGAATAGGGGAAGAAAACTTGTCCTGGACAAGAATTCAGAATTTCATTTTAGAGGGTGAAAAGAATTCACATTCAGTGAGCAACAAGATTATGTAATGAAAAAAGGGGCTATAATTCAGATATAAGAATACTTTTTAGAAAAAGCCCGAAAATAATATCCCATCCATTAGTAGACATCTGCTATAATTTTTGTTAAATTAAGCACATGCTGGACTCAACTGACTTATGTCCTGTTTGCTTTGAGAGCTGCTCCACTGATAAGAAAAACAGTCCCTTTTTGCAAGCCTTGTGTCTTTTACCATGGGAGTAACTTATTATATCAGGTTGCATTGTAACACATCTATTGTGTGACTCTGTGCAACAGATTGCAGCTTAATAAGCTCAGTCAGGAAATTCAAGGTATACGTAAGGCCTTTTGTGATTTGGCAATGTCTTATCTGTCAAACTGCTGGGTATTCGAGCTGAGATAGAAATGACAGGGAAAAGAGGAAGGCTGGACAAAGATATGGGCTCCTTATTGCTGATTTGGTAAATACCAACCTGCAGATTGCTCAGGCAGAGGCAGTGGGAGTGCAGGTTAAGTCTGCCAAGGCACAGGAGAAAACCTGTGCTGCTCCTGTTGCTGCCAGGAGCTGCCAGACAGCAGCAGGGGCTGTGTCTGGAATCAAGGTACAGACACAGAACTGAAAGAAAAGGGGCCCTGCCCAGCTCTTTCCTCCCCTTCTCTCCCTCCCTACTGATGAATCCCATTCCCTGGCACACAGGGAATGCTGTTCCTTGCAGAACAGGAGGTTTATGGATGGGAT